>CATNEM010000198.1:207500-217500 GCA_950096795.1 Macrostomum cliftonense
AACACTCTCGGGCATGGTAGGCACCCCACTGCCAGCTCCATTTTTTTATTTTTGAACCTGCCTGGCGAACAGTGAATCTTCACTCACAAAGCCGCACAGTGACAGGGTAAGATGGGCCTGCTTCAGGATCAGTTATTACCCAGCATATGCTGGTACCCAATCACAGCTGGGTGGACTAAAGCAATGCGGGATTAAGTGCCTTGCTTAAGGGCACCCCCTGTCTCCTAGGCGCCGGGACTCGAACCCACGACCTTCCGGTCATAAGGCAGGCGCCCTAGCCACTAGGCTACATTTCCCCAATTATTCAATTTAATAATCTCTCATTCACTCTTTCTATATCTCATTCACTCTTAAAATCTCTCATTCACTCTCACAATCTCTCATTCACTCTCACAATCTCTCATTCAAACTCGCAATCTCTCATTCAATCTTAAAATCTCTCATTCACTCTTGACGAGAAATTTATCACTCTTAAATCTCTCATTCACTCTCACAATATCTCATCGCATTGGCATGGGCGCGAAACCGCTAACTCGAGATCTGCAGTTTCTCCTATGACTTTCTAGGCAAAATCGCAGTGTCTTGTTATCCAAGAAACTTGAACTCGAGGCCGACCTGACGGCAAAGTTCGAAGTCTTATTGCTAACTACCTCGTAGCTGTTGTTCAGCAAAAAAGGCTTTTCCTTTGGGCTCCGATTTCACTTTTCCTGGTTTCCTAATTCGGCATTACGGGAGCTGGGCTGGAATAATTCGAAAAGTGCGTCACATTACGAGCGCATCTTTCTTTAACTCAACTAAAGAGAAACTGCTACTAAAGGTACACTGACTTTAATCAAAACTATCTATCTATCTATCTATCTATCTATCTATCTATCTATCTATCTATCTATCTATCTATCTATCTATCTATCTATCTATCTATCTATCTATCTATCTATCTATCTATCTATCTATATATCTATCTATCTATCTATCTATCTATCTATCTATCTATCTATCTATCTATTTATCTATCTATCTATCTATCTATCTATCTATCTATCTATCTATCTATCTATCTATCTATCTATCTATCTATCTATCTATCTATCTATCTATCTATCTATCTATCTATCTATCTATCTATCTATCTATCTATCTATCTATCTATCTATCTATCTATCTATCTATCTATCTATCTATCTATCTATCTATCTATCTATCTATCTATATCTATCTGTCTATCTATCTATCTATCTATCTATCTATCTATCTATCTATCTATCTATCTATCTATCTACCTATCTATCTATCTATCTATCTATCTATCTATCTATCTATCTATCTATCTATCTATCTATCTATCTATCCATCTATCTATCTATCTATCTATCTATCTATCTATCTATCTATCTATCTATCTATCTATCTATCTATCTATCTATCTATCTATCTATCTATCTATCTATCTATCTATCTATCTATCTATCTATCTATCTATCTATCTATCTATCTATCTATCTATCTATCTATCTATCTATCTATCTATCTATCTATCTATCTATCTATCTATCTATCTATCTATCTATCTATCTATCTATCTATCTATCTATCTATCTATCTATCTATCTATCTATCTATCTATCTATCTATCTATCTATCTATCTATCTATCTATCTTTTAGCTCTATCTATCTTTTAGCTCAATTTAGCTCAACTAAGCGGGCTCCCAGCAGGAACCCAAGCAAACATAGAGAGAAATTCTCAACCACTCAACTTCCCCCCAAGTGAGTCAGGCCATAAAGTACCAGTGCATCAGCACGTAACGCCTCATCGTTAACGCCCAGTTTAAAATAAATTTCCTTCCACACCCAGCGCTTTTCTATCTCTAAGCGAGCCCCCTGTCTGATTCAGCTGTCTCGCATTCAGTGTGCCACTTGCCCTTCTTCCCACGCTCAGGCGATGAGGCGCAGACGCAGGTACAAGCCAAAGCCAGCCCACTCAATGCCTGTCTTTAGTGTCAACAAGCGCACAATGCAAGTTTTGCTAAACTGCAGGGCGATGAAGGAGTCTGGGGTTGGTTACTAAGGTGTAGACCGGATTGGAAAACTGGAAAGCGTGACCATTGGGGGGGGGGGTCTGCACTCTGTGAGGAGACGAATTGAGTTAACAGCCCACACGTCTGCTTCTTTGTTAGCCAGTTGAAAAAGTCCAGGTTTAATATCAGTAAAATGTGTACGGCACTGTATAACTGTTGACAGTGATGGAGCACTGGGAATGCTGGGAATTTAACTGAGGGTATGGGACGAGAAATATCATTTTAACAATGGAATTCTTTCACATCCCTCGCAGTTCTCTGCGATACCTTTGACGAAGCTTTTTAATAATCGTTCTAAACAGAAATAGGATAACGTCTGAAGGGAGAATTTTGGAGAATGAACTCATCTTGCGGGGACAGTTACACGGGTTGGCACAGGTCCACCTTCTTCCTAGCAACACACACACACACACACACACACAATCGGCAGCCGCATAAATCCGCCCTTCCACCCTTCCCCTTTCCCAAACCCGAATTAACCTCCCAAAGCCGTAAAACCAGCTGCAACTGCTCCCCAGCCCGCCTCCCAAAACGGACAACAAGGCTTTGAGAATCTGGCTGTACAATTTCAGTAAAATGCTCTTCCCTTGGCTGTAGTATATTCTCTAGCCCTTGCCGAAAATCCCCTTCCCCACGTTTTGAGGTACTAATCCGGTACTCCCCCCGCCTCCCTCCTTTAGTACCTTCCCCTATCTCTGCCCCTCGCCTCTGCCCCTCAGTCCAGCCTTCCCCTTTTAGTCCAATTGTATCTATAAAATGAGCCCCTCCTAAGTCGTCGTTTGTCCTCAGGAATTTGCGACGTTAATTTTTTAATTATTATTTTTATTTTGCCACATCTGCAGGCAAAAACCGCACAAAAGCAGATTTATACAAGTTTCTGTGATATTTCTTTCGTGTGACAATAGCGCTAGTCCAATTATTTCGGTATTAAAGCGACGCGCTGCTTTTAGAGAAGAATAGAAAAGACTCAATAGTTCTATTTATTCTTCTCTGGAGTTTTCTTAGACTGTATTCAAGTTTCTTTTTATTGAAGGAAACTTCGTTTCTTTATTACACTTTCGCTTACCTCCCACGGCGACCAAGAAAAATCTCTCCGTCTCAAACTGAAGTTTACGCTGTGTAGCAAAGCAAATTTGAGAGCAAGAACGAGACACTTTCTTTTGAAGCCTTATATAAACACAAGTCGCATATAGCTTCGTTTATTTTTTTCGCCCATAGCTATTGGACCTATAATTATTTTGCTTCGCGTCACACGCTTTTAGCTAGCACGCACAGAAACTTATCGAAAAAGAACTATATAGATTGTCGGAAAAAAAGCCAAACAGTCAAACAAAACACCAAAATGACGGCCATACTTTGTGGATGCTTCGGTCGTCGGAGCCGATTTTCACCGTCCATGTCCAGTGGAGGTTCCAGGCGTCGGCAAGCGAGGAGACCGATGACTCTAATCGATGAGGAGTTGCAACGTCAGGAGCCGACTGTTGAGCTGCTGCATCGACAGGAGAAGGAGCATCAGAAACCTGCGGCCAACGCCTCAGTGAAGACGATGTCCCTGCCAGCTCGTCTGGTTGACTCAGGAGCCGGCGGTTTCGAGGCCGAGAGTTCAACAATGACTTCCAGCGAGTCGGCAAACAAACCTGAGCTGTCTCCTGCCGTACAGACACAACCGAATGTACTACAGCAACCCGGTGAAGGTGTGAAAGTACAACCGATCAAAGTTCAACCACAAATGAGGATTAATTATGGCGAAATTGAGGTGAGCTGCTCGTGTATAATCAATTTATTTTATTTAAATAGCTCTTAGACTAAAATAATAATTGTTTCTCACAGTAACCACCACTAACTAACAGGGAGCACCACTATCTAACAGGAAACAGTCTGTCTAACAGGGAACACCTCTATCTAACAGGAAACACCTTTGTCTAACAGGGAACACCTCTGTCTAACAGGGAACACCTCTGTCTAACAGGGAACACCTCTGTCTAACAGGGAACACCTCTGTCTAACAGGGAACACCTCTGTCTAACAGGGAACACCTCTGTCTAACAGGGAACACCTCTGTCTAACAGGGAACACCTATGTCTAACAGGGAACACCTCTGTCTAACAGGGAACACCTCTGTCTAACAGGGAACACCTCTGTCTAACAGGGAACACCTATGTCTAACAGGGAACACCTCTGTCTAACAGGGAACACCTCTGTCTAACAGGGAACACCTCTGTCTAACAGGGAACACCTCTGTCTAACAGGGAACACCTCTGTCTAACAGGGAACACCTCTGTCTAACAGGGAACACCTCTGTCTAACAGGGAACACCTCTGTCTAACAGGGAACACCTCTGTCTAACAGGGAACACCTCTGTCTAACAGGGAACACCTCTGTCTAACAGGGAACACCTCTGTCTAACAGGGAACACCTCTGTCTAACAGGGAACACCTTTGTCTAACAGGGAACACTTTTATCTAACAGTGAACACCTCTGTCTGATGAGTTGATATCTTGTTCTAATTAGTGAAAATATGCTTTTAAGAATGCTTTTTCATTTTTCATGCTTGTTTATCAATAAAAAAACTGTTTTTTTTCCTACGCAGTAGAAGCAAATAGACTTAGTGATTGTCTTCTCTAATAGCATATTAATTTCAAAGCATGCTTCCTGGCAAAGAAAACCAAAGCAAAAATTTTCTTAATTAGCCAAGCGTACCCTTTGAAATGTAGCAATTTTACCTAATTATTTCTAGCTATTCAAGTGCGAAGGCAAAGAGCTTTCGCAGGCGTGGCTTTTGGGTAAACCTCAATTTTGAAAAAAATTTGATCTGAAATAATGTAATAACCAAATACAGGATAATGCAATTGATTTCTGACATTTTAGCTTCGTTGGTGATGCCTCCATGCGTGGGAATAAATTTTAATTATTTATAGCAAAAAATCATACGTTTTTTCTTGTCACGCAAAGCTTTTTCAGTTTTTTTCAACGGTCTAGAAAATAATTTTTGCAAAGAAATTTTATTTTGCCTACTAATAAGTAGAGTAGTTAGTATATCTATGGTCATTAATAAAATTATTTATCAGTAACTAATGGATGCCTCAATGAAAATTGGTCAGCTGTGTCGCGTGTGCAAGCAGCATGAAATTGTCCCACTAATTTGGAATCCTGCGTAACTGTGACCTGCGCTGTATTCTAATATCTGCTCACCCTCTGAATCCCCAAGAGTGTCCTAAATTTTTCCCCTAAATATGAATTTCGCTATCAATCTGACCCAAACACAATTTATACGAGATAATAAAAATCCTGTTATATAAAATCCCCATACTCGTAGCATCTAACGATAAATAATGTATCTTGCTTATCTTGGCTTCAGCACTCACTTTACGCACTGGAATTCAACACACTAGAAGCCTTAGCGCCCCCTTTTCACTAGATTTGGCGCCCCTATCCACTAGATTTGGCGCCCCTATCCACTAGATTTGGCGCCCCCTATCCACTAGATTTGGCGCCCCTATCCACTAGATTTGGCGCCCCTATCCACTAGATTTGGCGCCCCTATCCATTAGCTTTGGCGCCCCCCTATCTACGAGATTTGGCGCCCCTATCCACTAGATTTGGCGCCCCCTATGCAACAGCTGTGGCGCCCCCTATGCAACAGCTGTGGCGCCCCTATCTAGCAGCTTAGGCGCCCCTATCTAGCAGCTTTGACGCCCCTATCCATTAGCTTTGGCGCCCCCGATCCAGCAGCTTTTGTGCGCCCCCAATCCAGCGTCCCCAAAACCAATCGCAAATCTTGTCTTTGCCCCTGGTCACGCTCAACTATCCTGAGGAAGTCGCGCACACAGGGCGACTTGTTGGAACAGGAATTGGCTGTGCCATTCCTATTGGATTAGAGATTTATCGATTGGAAAAAATCGGTATATACTAGTACTATCTCATGACTGCCAAGAATAAGATTACGATAGTATAGGAAAAATTTCCTTGCCAAGTATTTGAAGCATGCAGTTATAGATGTGAAACTATAGTTTTCACCAATTCAGCCATGGACCTCGATGGCGGCAGTGATTTAAATAACTCAACGCTGGAATCTGACGAGCTCTGTTCGCACCAGCTAGAATATGGACAGCTTTCTATGCTTTTTTCAGCCAGTAGGATTGTTGCCTCGCAAACTATTGGCGATCTGAAGGCTGAGGTGAGTGACATCATAAATTAAAAAAATCTATGTAAAAGGGTCTGTTGCAAAATGATATGCAAGAACCGGTCATAATGAGGGAACAAAGAGGGTTGAAAAAGTGAGTAGGTGATAAGGAGAGAGGCGAACAGTGGGTGACAAAGTGAGATAGAGAGAGAGAGAGAGAGAGAGAGAGAGAGAGAGCGAGAAAGAGAGAGAGGAGACAGTGAGATTAGAAGTGAGAATGGGAGAGAGGAGACACTAAGATTAGAAGTGAGAATGGGAGAGAGGAGACACTAAGATTAGAAGTGAGAATGGGAGAGAGGAGACACTGAGATTAGAAGTGAGTGAGAGAGAGGAGACACTGAGATTAGAAGTGAGAGAGGGAGACAGGATACACTGAGATAGGGAGTGAGAGGGAGAGAGGAGACAGTGAGATTAGAAGTGGGAGAGGGAGAGAGGAGACAGTGAGATTAAAATTGAGATAGAGAGAGAGGAGACAGTGAGATTAGAAGTGAGATAGAGAGAGAGAGAGGAGACACTAAGATTAGAAGTGAGAGAGAGAGATAGGAGACACTAAGATTAGAAGTGAGAGAGGGAGAGAGGAGACACTAAGATTAGAAGTGAGAGAGGAGATAGGAGACACTGAGATTAGAAGTGAGATAGAGAGAGAGGAGACACTAAGATTAGAAGTGAGAGAGGGAGATAGGAGACACTAAGGTTAGAAGTAAAAGAGGGAGATAGGAGACACTGAGATTAGAAGTGAGAGAGGGAGATAGGAGAAACTAAGATTAGAAGTGAAAGAGGGAGATAGGAGACACTGAGATTAGAAGTGAGAGAGGGAGATAGGAGACACTGAGATTAGAAGTGAGAGAGGGAGATAGGAGACACTGAGATTAGAAGTGAGAGAGGGAGAGAGGAGACACTAAGATTAGAAGTGAGAGAGGAGATAGGAGACAGTGAGATTAGAAGTGAGATAGAGAGAGAGAGAGGAGACACTAAGATTAGAAGTGAGAGAGGGAGATAGGAGACACTAAGATTAGAAGTGAAAGAGGGAGATAGGAGACACTGAGATTAGAAGTGAGAGAGGAGAGAGGAGACACTGAGATTAGAAGTGAGAGAGGGAGATAGGAGACACTGAGATTAGAAGTGAGAATGGGAGAGAGGAGACACTGAGATTAGAAGTGAGATATAGAGAGAGAGAGGAGACACTGAGATTAGAAGTGAGATAGAGAGAGAGAGAGAGGAGACACTGAGATTAGAAGTGAGAGAGGGAGAGAGGATACACTGAGATAGGGAGTGAGAGGGAGAGAGGAGACAGTGAGATTAGAAGTGGGAGAGGGAGAGAGGATACACTGAGATAGGGAGTGAGAGGGAGAGAGGAGACAGTGAGATTAGAAGTGGGAGAGGGAGAGGGGAGACAGTGAGATTAGAAGTGAGATAGAGAGAGAGAGAGGAGACACTAAGATTAGAAGTGAAAGAGGGAGAGAGGAGACACTGAGATTAGAAGTGAGAGAGGAGATAGGAGACACTGAGATTAGAAGTGAGAGAGGGAGATAGGAGACACTGAGATTAGAAGTGAGAGAGGGAGATAGGAGACACTAAGATTAGAAGTGAAAGAGGGAGATAGGAGACACTGAGATTAGAAGTGAGAGAGGAGATAGGAGACACTGAGATTAGAAGTGAGAGAGGGAGATAGGAGACACTGAGATTAGAAGTGAGAGAGGGAGAGAGGAGACACTAAGATTAGAAGTGAGAGAGGAGATAGGAGACACTGAGATTAGAAGTGAGATAGAGAGAGAGAGAGGAGACACTAAGATTAGAAGTGAGAGAGGGAGATAGGAGACACTAAGATTAGAAGTGAAAGAGGGAGATAGGAGACACTGAGATTAGAAGTGAGAGAGGAGATAGGAGACACTGAGATTAGAAGTGAGAGAGGGAGATAGGAGACACTGAGATTAGAAGTGAGAATGGGAGAGAGGAGACACTGAGATTAGAAGTGAGATATAGAGAGAGAGAGGAGACACTGAGATTAGAAGTGAGATAGAGAGAGAGAGAGAGGAGACACTGAGATTAGAAGTGAGAGAGGGAGAGAGGATACACTGAGATAGGGAGTGAGAGGGAGAGAGGAGACAGTGAGATTAGAAGTGGGAGAGGGAGAGAGGATACACTGAGATAGGGAGTGAGAGGGAGAGAGGAGACAGTGAGATTAGAAGTGGGAGAGGGAGAGGGGAGACAGTGAGATTAGAAGTGAGATAGAGAGAGAGAGAGGAGACACTAAGATTAGAAGTGAAAGAGGGAGAGAGGAGACACTAAGATTAGAAGTGAGAGAGGGAGATAGGAGACACTAAGATTAGAAGTGAAAGAGGGAGAGAGGAGACACTGAGATTAGAAGTGAGAGAGGAGATAGGAGACACTGAGATTAGAAGTGAGAGAGGGAGATAGGAGACACTGAGATTAGAAGTGAGAGAGGGAGATAGGAGACACTAAGATTAGAAGTGAAAGAGGGAGATAGGAGACACTGAGATTAGAAGTGAGAGAGGAGATAGGAGACACTGAGATTAGAAGTGAGAGAGGGAGATAGGAGACACTGAGATTAGAAGTGAGAGAGGGAGATAGGAGACACTAAGATTAGAAGTGAGAGAGGAGATAGGAGACACTGAGATTAGAAGTGAGAGAGGGAGATAGGAGACACTGAGATTAGAAGTGAGAGAGGGAGATAGGAGACACTGAGATTAGAAGTGAGAGAGGGAGATAGGAGACACTGAGATTAGAAGTGAGAGAGGGAGAGTGGAGACACTAAGAAAGGATGGGAGAGAAAGAGAGAGGAGGCAAATACAAGAGCGGTCCAATGTACGCTTGAAAAGGAGGCCAAATAAATCAAAGGGATTTTAAGTACGTCTGATAAAGTAAGTTTTAATCGTGTCTTTCCAGCGCTGTATAATCCAATACTAAGAAAATCCATAACGAGAGTGGAGCCTTTAATTCGCTAAATGCTCCTTGCTATCCCCACTACACGATGCGTTCAGATCCAACCAGTTTTATCCACCCGGCCAGATAAAATCCAGACAAGTCTAATTGAGTTACACCCAACGTTCTCTATTTAGAAACTTTCTAAGCTTTTCCAACTTTTTCCAATCCTTAATATCGAACAAACTGACAAAGTGTGCTCCCGAGGATTGGTTAGCAACTAAAAACTGAACTTTTGTACCCGTGGGGGAAAATTTATTTCCTAAAGGAAACAAGTGCAATGATGAGTGTCCCTTCCTCCTTAGACACAATCCAATTTGTCAAGAAGCAGCTAGTCTCTCGGCAACTCGAAAACTTCATCCTTGTTGCATAGCTTCCTTCATTTCTTCCTTCTTTCCTAATGAGCAGACCCAAAATCCCCTTCAAAACCAGTCAGAATTGCGAAAAAAAATCAATTTCTATATAGGCTGAGTGTTTCGCGCTTTAGCCACTGTTTTTTTCTCTGACAATCAAGCAGAAAATATTAGAAGGCTCGTTGCTATAACCAAGGAATGTACTTTCCCAAAAATTATGAAAAAAATAGAAAAAATGCTGTTCGTATTGAAAAAAATAATATTTATTGCCGTTAAAAAAATCCGCTCGAAATCATTTTACACTACTGACATCCTTTATATTAAGTAGCGTGTATAACTTTTTATCATTATTTTAGCCTAGTGGCTAGGGCATCTGCCTTATGACCGGAAGGTCATGGGTTCGAGTCCCGGCCTTAGGAAACAAATTTGTGCCTTTATTCAAGGC
>CATNEM010000198.1:222500-445000 GCA_950096795.1 Macrostomum cliftonense
CATGATCCTGCCAGAGGCAATCAACCACTTTTCTCCTTACCCAACGTTGTTGAAGGTCAAAACTCTTTGACATATCTGCTTGGGTACGCGCGTTCAGCATAGATTTCATGGTATGCAGTTGTTTCGGGCAGGTTAGCTAGTACGGAAATACGAGCGCGCGCATCCCACCTCCAACCTGGAAGGAAAGTTCACTTCTAATCTTGGCCATAAACTCGTAGATGGTTGGACGTATTTCCTGCTGATAAGAGGGAAGTAAGGAGGGCGTGTGGTGGCAGCTGGACCCCTGCACTAAGCCTCGGTGCAAGTGAAGATTAGAAAAATGAAAGCGAAAGGCACACATGAAAATCCGAATGAACGAACGAATCCGTTTGGGCAACCGAGGTAGATAGGGATTTGCTGCAACCACGGATTTGAAAGAGTTTTTTTCGTTAGCCGCGTCGAATAAGAATTTTGTTCGATGGCGAATGGCATGTCGGAGGCTGAAGTGACCGAGAGAGGAGAGAAAGCAGGCGAGTTAGTGAGTGAAAAAGCCTGTTTTCCACTTTCAGACACTTTTCAGGCACAAGATTTTCTCTTTCGTCTCCGCTATACGCTCGTAATCTCCCATCTTTCTAGTCTATTTTCTTATCCGCTAAATTTAGCTATTGACTAGAACTGAAGGACACCCACGATATTTGCTTGGCGGATAGCTAAAGATAAAAGCGAGTTTAGTTGCTGATGGGTACACAGACAGGAGAGAAATACCGATCCCTGCAGGTACTGCATAGCGAGTTTTCCTTTCCTAGCACCTGCTGATCTTTTCTGTCTCGCGCTCGGTCCAATTGTAACTTTTCGGCCTAAAGAGTGGCTCTTTGAGGAAGAGGAAAGCCTTGTCTACATCTCCATCATCTCTGATTTTTTGCCGCCTACTGAAAAGCCGTTTGCTATTGTGAGTCGGGCAAGCAACATACAATAGCCTGCCTGAACATAATTGAGAGTCAAAGAGACAGAGACAAAAGTGCCAATGCGTGCCTCATCGGGAGCAGCAGCAGCTGAGGCCGTTAAGCCTCTTTCGTCGAAATCTTTCAAAAGACAACTGAAGCGCAGTATTCCGCCAGATATTGAGCGGTATTTGAATTTTGTTGACGAGAAGGTAATTGAATTATCTTTGTTCAATTTGCCAACCAGTGAAAGAAAGTTACGAGCTAGATAATTGTAGGTCATTTTTTATTAAAGTAAAAGCCTAAAACTAACTGTTTTATAGCACCCAAATTAGCTATCTCACAAAGTTATGAAAAACGAAAAAATTCCGAATTTTTTGCTTTTAAGTGTGCTGTTTAATTGAACGAAAATTACCAAAGGTTGGTTCTGGAAAAGGCGATTCCATTAATTTTTTTAATTCCTTAAAGTTCATTAAACACACTAGTACGAGCTAGGTCTACTTCACTGAGAGGTGTGTGGAAAACTAAAAGGGCTTAATGCTTGACAGTTACAGCAATAGAAAGTGTGAAATACCAAAAAAAACTTCATTAGGGCATCTTTGATACCTTAAAAAACCTAAAGTAGGTGGTACTTTTTGGTAGCCATAAAAATTAGCTGTAATTGTCTTCAACTTGCCTCGGTGCATGCAAATAAGCAGTCTATTTACCATTAATTTTGAAATCTACTTCGCAGAATGGACTCAACGCTCTACATCTGGCCAGCAAAGAGGGCCATACAGCCGTGGTGCAGGAGCTTCTATCGAGGGGCGCAGACCCGGACGCCCGCACCAAGAAAGGCAACACCGCCTTGCACATCGCTTCTCTAGCTGGCCAGCTCGAAGTTGTCAAAATGTTAATCGATCGAGGCGCCAAAGTCAATTGTCAGTCGCAGGCGGGCTTCACGCCGCTCTACATGGCCGCTCAGGAGAATCACCTGGACGTTGTTAGACAGCTGCTGACGTCTGGCGCGTCGCAAAGTTTGGCAACTACAGACGGTTTTACTCCGCTAGCCGTGGCGCTGCAGCAGGGACACGACAAGGTGGTCGCCGTGTTGCTCGAGACCGATACTCGGTGTCGGTCCAGGATGCCGGCGCTTCACGTGGCCGCTAAAAAGGATGACGTGCGTAGCGCCGGTTTGCTGTTGACCGCCGAATGCGATCCCAATCATCAGGTGAGGAATATCTTAACGAATCAAATATTTTAATATTTTTAGAGCAATTTAGAAAAGGATACAGCTGCAACTACCCTTAGTTACTAACTATATATAGTTAGTTCAAAGACCCAACCAAATGTCTGTCCACAGGCCGGCAGCGGCTTCACAGCGCTGCACATTGCCGCCCACTACGGCAGCGCAGGCGTCGCCGGCTTACTACTTGACCGAGGCGCCGATCCCAACTTCCCAGCCCGCAATGGGATCGCTCCGCTGCACGTTGCCGCCAAATGGGGCATGCTAACAGTGGCGCAGAAGCTAATAGAACGAGGAGCAGTCGTTGATGCTCGTACCCGCGACGGACTAACGGCGCTCCATTGTGCGGCTCGTTCCGGACAGAAGGCGGTACTTGAACTACTACTCGATTCGAACGCTAGCATTGATTTGCGATCGCGAAGCGGCTTAAGCCCGTTGCACATGGCCGTACAAGGCGACCACGCGGATTGCGCGAGAGTTCTACTCGCCCGCGGCGCCAACACCGAAGATGTCACCGTCGATCAGTTGACGCCGTTACACGTTGCGGCTCACTGCGGCTACTTCAGCTCGACGCAGCTTCTACTCGACAGCGGTTGTCGATCGAGCGCTCGCGCATTCAACGGTTTCACACCGTTGCACATCGCCTGTAAAAAAGGCCGGGCGCGCATTGTAGAACTGTTGCTGCAGTACGGTGCCGAGCCCAATTCTCCAACGGACGTCACTGGCTTGACGCCGATGCATGTGGCCGCGTTTCTTGGTCAAACTGCCTGCGTCGCGCTCCTCATCGACATGGGCGGCGCGGACACGTCGGCAACCACGGCTAAAGGCGAGATAGCCTTGCATATGGCAATGCGCGGCGGTCACACTGAGACGGCCAAACTGCTGCTCGATAGGATCAAGTCGAATGTTGATGCTGCGGCAACGGACGGGCAGACGTCGCTGCATGTGGCCTGTCGAGTGGGGAACACCGATTCTGTGGAGCTTCTGCTCTTGGTTAGTCATCCAACTCTGTCTGTGTGGAACCGTTGCGGGTTTGAATTGGAAACATACTATTGATATCTCATGTTGGGGGCGTTTCATAAACCCGAAATTTCACAACGTCGAAATATTACAACGTTGAAATCACAAACCCGAAATTTCATAAAGTCGAATTTAACACTGCGGAGATAGTAGACTTCACAAACCCGAAATTTCGGATCGAATTTAATAAGTGCTGTGGAAAAACAAAGGGATATATTTATTGATGTTGTGCTTTGAACATTATCCACAAAATCATGCAAAAACTCCGTTCACGAACAGTGTTAAATTCGACTTTATGAAATTTTGGGTTTGTGATATTTCGACGTTGTAAAGTTCGTTGGTATTCATTATTTTCGATGATGTATAATTTCGGGTTCATGAAATTTTTCGGCGATATGAAGTTTCGACGTTGTGAACGACGACGATTTCGAGTTTATGAGGTTTCCATGTTTCGACGATGTGAAATTTCGGGTGTGTGAAAGCGCCCCCTCATGTTTTGGGGCTACAGAACTTCTGGTGGTTTAAATCCTGCAGATACACCCCGGAGGAAAATTAGTGTTCTTGGGTCGCGTTTTAATGTTTTGCTACAGCAGTTTCTTTTTTTATCTGCATATCTCCCCGTCTTGCCTGTACAAAGAGAAAAACTGGGCTCCTTTTGTGCAAGCGGCCTTAACTGATGCCCACTACTTTAGCCTCTGTGCACGGTATAGGTCTGATTAACACTCTAGCACTTAACTTCATACAACCTCAGTCTCCCTCCATCAAAATCCAAGACCCGAGCCCATCCATTTAAAATTTTAGTCTCAATTTTCACTCCAGTTTGATGGAGTTCTTGCCAGGGACTATTTTCTATATTTTCATGGATTTTCTGCTGACACGAAGGTGTCAGCTTTAGCACTTAGAGGAAATATGAAAGTAACTAACGAGTGAATACTATAAAGATCCTTATGGAGTTCGATAAGTATTATCAGTGGGTATCATTAATAATGTAAGCTATTTACCCATGGAAACTTCTCAGGCCGGCGCGAACCCGGACGCCGCCTGTCGCGACGGCTACACCGGACTGCACTTCGCCGCCCGCGAAGGCCACGAATCGGTCATTCGAACACTGTTGAACTCCGAGCAGCAGCGTTGGTCGTCAGCCAGACTTCAGCCCGTGACAAGGAAAGGCGCCACGCCGCTTCACCTCGCAGCCAAAGCTGACCAAGCTGGTGCGATCAAACAGCTTGTTGAATTCGGAGCCGATCCAAATTGCATCGGCGGTCGCGGAGTGACACCGTTACATCTGGCAGCTCACAGCAACCGTCTCCAAGCTCTGGATGCTTTAATCTCATCGGGAGCGAATCCCAACTGCTACAGCAGCGAAGAGGACGTCGGCGCTACGGGTTCCGCAGTCGCCGGTTGGACGCCGTTGCACGTCGCGGCGCGTCGAGGCCACGCCGACTCTGTTAAGCGCCTGCTAAGCGCCGGGGCTAAAGCGCAGAGCTCGGGCGGATTCAATAGTCAGACGCCGCTGCATTTGGCGGCCAGAGAGGGACACGTTGAAGTTGTTCGACTGTTGCTGGCTCATGACGGATCGATTGTCAACTGTCGAAATGCGGTGAGATAATTTTAACGATGGTTTTTACATTCTTTACTTTCTAATCAGACTCCAAAATTTTACAACGGAAATAGAAAGTACCCCAACGCTATCAAAAACTTCTGTTACAGCAAAACCAAACTCCCGCTCATCTGGCAAAGCAGCGCAGTCACATCGAGACATTCGAACTACTGAAGCCATTGACAACTTCAGTAACGGATGAAGCCGGTTGGGAAGCTGAGAATAGAGACGGAAATGAAAAAATTGCAGACGACGGGGTCGCCTCGGCTATTTCGGAGGATTTGGTCATGGCAATGTCCGAATCGGACGACGAAGCAGGTACTGAAAAAACTATTGGTTTTCTCAGTTCTTCCTACTTTAAGTAGCAATATAAGAACATCTAGAGAAAATATCGCTTTAATTAGAAGATCCTTCCTAATTGGAATTCCTTAATGAGTCTTTTCACCTAGACAAATGAAATCCGAGTAGTTAAGGATGATTTCTTCCCCGGGATCGCATCGGTACGATCGAGAAAATGAGGCAGTAAATTAAGGAAGAAATCAGTACGATCACTAACGACGACTCCAAAGGTGCAAAAGTAACTCCTTCATTCCATCCCTCCCTAGCGGCGCGTCCCAATTACGTTGAAAAAAAGATCCCATCCTTAGTTGAGGTGAATTTTTGTCGCACCGTTCGGATCATTCAGTAAACTGATTGATAAAATCAGACGGACAGATGGATGGGACAAGGCAACGTAAATAGAGACGCAAAACCTGGCGTGTGCGTTGCACTTTTACAGTGCGCACCCGATGGGAAAGAATCCAGTTGACTGTTCTTATTCACGACTTGGCTGCATAAAATAGGGGAGAGGTGTAGGGGAAGAAACATACCGCGAGTGCATTTTGGAGAGCAAAAAAATTTTTTTTTACGATCGAGAAGGAAGCGACGCGGTGGGTAGGCAAGGGGAAGGGGTACGGAAGGCAACTGAGGTTGAAGAAAAAGCTTCCCAGACAGACGCAATACAGTAGCTGATGAATGCACTATTGTCTGGTCTAAGCAGCACGCCATCTGGACGGCTTGACGTCGGGAAAGATGATCCTCTCAAGCTCTACTTTTATTAGCCTGCACTAAACTAGTAAATTCAAGCATTATATTTTCTAATCGATTGATCGATTGGTGCATTTAAAAGTGTTACTATTTTAAGGATATTGCGAATAGTATAAAATCGATACCGAAGCATATCGTCGGACAATTGCGGAATTCTAAATACGAGAGTATTTATATTCGCGTTATTTTGACCGTTTTCTATCGAAATTCATTATTTTGATTCTAAAAAGTCCTCATTCATAAAATTTTTCCAATCCTTCAATCATATTTATGATTATGAATGCTAAAACTTGACACATCCAACGGGCAATTCTCCCAACTGCAGCTCACATGACGGAGGAGATGTTTACCCAACTTCCGGCTTCACCGATATTTTCGCGACCAGATTCTGGAGTGGTTTCGGCAGCAGGTGGCGGTAAGTTTAAGGACAATCATCTCCACTCTTGATTATGGAAAATGCGTGGAATTATCTAGCGCGATTTTGTTCTATTAGAGCTATCTATTAGAGCTGAGGTGTTGAAGATATTGGTTGAATGTACACTGGGTGGGCGCGATGTACATTCCGTGGGAAGAGAAACTGACTGAATGCAATCTTGGGTTTGAATCTACGCTAAATGTACACAGTGTGTATGAGTAAACTACGGCTATGTACGTAGGAAACCTCAGACGATGTACTAATACTGTGCAATACTGCGCTCTGAGGACTGCATATGCATACGAAATAAGATAATTTTCGTGTACATTGCACTTTGCAACAGGTCAAGATGGACAGCAAACAACGGAGCAACAAAATCAACTGCAGGTTCCTGGACAATCGAAGACGGATGAAAAACAGGCGAGTAAAAGTACATTTCTATTTTTATTTGACAATACTAATCACCTCAGGTCTGAGAATTTGTGGGGCCTTTACCCCTATTTTTGCCATGTCTTTATCGACCTTTGACAATATCTTGAATCCCAGTTCAGCTTTCTTTAACTTTTCTTCAGCTGATTTACCTATAGAATTGTTGCTAATGCTAAAAATGGAACAGGGCAAGATCGGATATTATGAATCATAAAGTCATTTAGGCCTGCAATAGTCAATCACAAGACCGACCACGCCCTGTGTAGCTAAGTAGCAGACTTTCCTTAGGCGAGACCTAGTGATGGCGTACATGCCAGGGCGTCATTTCGCGTACATATATAATTTAAATTCCAGAATTTACCATAATAAAGTATGCTATTTATCATTATTAAAGTTTGTCTTACAAAAATCGATGTAAAAAATCTGTCATTGTTAGCTATCTAGCACAATCATACCAGTCTCAACTCCGTCACAACTGCAGGGCAAGGAAACTGCCGAGGAACCCGAATTTCGGAAGCAATTCGCGGCCACCGCAGCGGCTTCGATTCCAGTTCCCAATTTGCAGCAAGCCGAGCAGAAGCTTTCGTTGCTGAAGCAGCAGCAAGATACCCCCAACGAGCAAATGCCTGTGCTGTCCAGGTGAGCAAGTCATGAAAGATAATCTTACAATAGTCCATTTTAGTTATATATTTATGGACAGATGAATAGATAGATAAATAGATAGATAGATAGATAGATAGATAGATAGATAGATAGATAGATAGATAGATAGATTGATAGATAGATAGATAGATAGATTGATAGATAGATAAATAGATAGACAGATAGATAGATAAATAGATATATACTCGTAACATATATTTACTTCCTGTATACTAGTTTTACTAAAACTAAGTTAAGCTTTACCGTCTGTGAATGCTAGAGAACTAAACGTGAATAATACATAAGATTTGCAGCGAAACTGTGACAACTAGAGTAGGGAGGCCTAGCCACATGGGGACAATGCAACTCAGCACAGCTCTTCAGGTTCTATTATAGAGAGTACGAGCACCTGCCACATTTGACGATCATCTACAGATGGAGAAGGCGTGAGAGTGGGAACAATGGAGTTAGTAATGTAGGAGGATGCTTAATGGGCTGGAGAGCTGCCAGTTAAATCTGCGTACAGAAGAGTTTGCTCATGAAACTACGGTAGCTCAAGGCCTTAATAGGAAGTTTATATTTATTTTTTTCAACTATCAGCTATAAAGAGTTTGTGTTAGTTTAGGCTTAATTTGCTATCAAGCTATTCCATAAAGTAAAACAGACAGACAGACAGACAGACAGACAGACAGACAGGCAGACACACACACACACAGATAGACACACAGACAGACAGACAGACAGACACACAGACAGACAGACAGACAGACAGACAGACACACAGACACACAGACAGACAGACAGACAGACACAGACAGACACACACACAGACAGACAGACAGACAGACACACACACAGACAGACAGACAGACAGACACACAGACAGACAGACAGACAGACAGACAGACAGACACACAGACAGACAGACAGACAGACAGACACACAGACAGACAGACAGACAGACAGACAGACAGACAGACAGACAGAAAGACACACAGACAGACAGACACGCCGACAGACAGACAGACAGACATACAGATAGACAGACAGACAGACAGACAGACAGGCGCTCTGACAGACAGACAGACACATAGACAGACAGACACATAGACAGACAGACAGACAGACAGACACATAAACAGACAGGCAGACAAACAAACAGACATACGTAAAGATAATTGACAGAAAGCATACACACAATGAGACAGACAAATCAGACAGACAGAAACCAAATGCACCATTGCATCCCCAATGGCGCTCTGTATCTCGGCCATCCCACTTGCCCCTAACAATCCGGCGTAAACAGCTGTGAACAGTGCACGCTGAGAAGGGAAGAGAAAAAATTGCAATTGGGGATTTAGCAAATGCGTCTGCAAAGAAGAGGATTTGTCCCAGTTAGCCAAAGAGAGCCGTGGAGGGGGTTGGTGCCTGAGGCGTGCAACGGGTTAAAAGCGAAAGCTAGCGCTCCATTCCGGAATAATTCAGCTAGAACTAACCAAAAAAGCCTTTCCATAGGCCTTTATTAAGCTTCGGCGCGAAACTATTAATCAAAAGCAGGCCCTGTTACTAAGACAAAAAACACAGCACAAAACGAAATTGTGTCTTTCCTACAGTGAAAGGCCACAAGTGTTTGCGCAGATTAGTTAGTAGCAATATAAATTATTAAGAAAGTATAGAATTTCTTTTGCGTCGGCAAATACAAGCTAGCAAAGAATATTACACAGTTTTCTAGTTTTGCCTTCTCAGTTCAAGTCTTCCCAGGCGTGTGCAAATATTCAACCAATTAATTATTTTTTATCCATATTTTAATAAAAAACATAGACTTTCCTTGATTAGAAATAGTGGCTTAACACTATGACAGTTTCTTCCAATGCTAAATATTCATGCGACGGCCAAATTGGTCGCAGAGAAGATGCTGCTGACGGTTTAGAGGAGCAGAAAAGCCATGCCAGACTGTAAGTTGCTACCCCTGCTTTTGGTCTCTACATCAAGATTCACGCGTAACACTTTCTATACGTATCTACCGAGTACTTCTCATTTCCTATTAGCCAGAGTTGGAATCCCATAAAACTTCGGCATCTTCTTAACTTTCTTCATTATTATATATTACTCGTAGTTCAGTGTTTCTAAGAAAATCTTTGCGCTGACAGATGCATCTGCTCTTAGGCTGAGGCATCATAAAACTGATTAATTTATAGGCTTTTCCTTCTTGCCCTGTCTGTCTGGCTGCACCATAAAGTACTGATATATTCTCTCGTTAGCCAGACGGTGAATCTTGGCTGAAGAAAAAAACAGTAAGGCCTCAAAGTTTTCAACGACTGGCAAAAGCACGCCTAATCCGGTGTCTTTGGTACCACGTAAGGCACTTTCAAAGAGAAAGTTCAAACAGCCTTTGGTACCGTAGCTGTCTGGCTAATGAGTATTGTTAAAAAGTGAACGACTAAAAATAAAAAATAATTCCATTGAAGGTACTGAATATTTGGGCACGTCGCTTCTGTGATGTATTTGTTTTCTCATAATCATGCTTTAACTACGAAACTTTCTAACTCAATCCACTTAGTATATTTGGTTTTAGTTTAAAAAGAACTGTTGAAACTAAATCTAGTCTGAGTGCTTCACTTCAAGCTAATGAAATTTTCGCTAGACTGATAAAAAATTTTCGCATTTGAAATGCTACTCTAAAAGATTAAAGATGACAAGCGGCCCTCTGCTAGTATTCGTTTTATACGAGCGTAGGCCAAATATATATAGCAAAACTTAGCGGGTTCAAATTCACATCATTCTACTCATAGTAGGCTGGTAACTAGCGTGAGGTTTAGGAAGACAATTTTATGAACTGAAATGATTTATTTAAACGCACCTCCTGTTTGTCCAGCTTCCTCGTGTCCTTCATCGTGGATGCCCGTGGCGGCGCCATGACTGGCGCGCGCAATACCGGCCTCCGCGTCCTCGTTCCACCAAAAGCAGCCGGCGAGCCACTTCGCCTGACCTGCCGGTTTCTCCGTCCAGATCGGCTGACCAGTCCGCCGCAACTGTGCGACGGTGAAGGTCTGGCTAGCCGCATTCTCGAGCTGGGCGGCGGCGTCGCTGGGGGCGCATTTCGTTCGCCAATCATCCTCGAGGTGCCGCACATTGCCTCGCTGAGAAACGGCGAACGCGAGGTTGTGGTTTATCGGTCAGAAAATGGCGACGTCTGGAAGGAGCATCCGACAGAGGCCGACGGCAACGATTCAGCCGCCGTGTTGGATGCTCTCAGTGGACTTCCTGGGCCGTTAGAGACGTCCGAGGACTTACGAGCTAAACGCGTAGTTCGAATACTTACCGCTAGCATGCCGCAGTACTTTGCCTTGGTAACCCGACTGCGGCACGAAACCGCACTGATTGGTCCAGAGGGTGGCGCCATTACGTCAACAAGCGTCGCTCGCAAGGTGCAAGCCGTATTCCCTGATGGCGCTCTGACTAAAAAGATCCGGGTCGCTATCCAGGTGATGCCGATTCCACTTGAGACGGCGACAAAATTGGCTCAGGTGGTGGCAGCATCGCCTATTGTCACAATTGAACCGAGACGCAGAAAGTTTCACAAGCCGATCACATTGACAATTCCTGTGCCGCAAAAACCAACAAATCAAACAGATAATTGGACGCTACGACTTCTCTGCAGCATCACCGGCGGAGCCCAGGTGGCTGCTTGGGAGGACATAACGGGTTCAACACCGCTCTCTCGAGTCAAGGAATGCGTGTCTTTCACTACCACAGTCAGTGCTAGATTTTGGCTAATGGAATGTCCCAATGGCACGGACACGGTGTCTTTGGCCACAAGACTCTATCGCGATTGTCTACCAGTGCCTTACATTGGACGACTTGTGGTCTACGCTAAGAGAAATCGGCCCGATAGTGCCAAGCTCCGGTGTCTCTGCGTCACTGATGACAAGGTTAGTATTTACATTTGTGCCAGATACGGGCTCTTTATGAAAAAAGTTCTTTATTCATCTTAATTTTTGTCCCTCTTCATCCCCCATCTAAGCCGGATAAAACTCTCGAGTGTGCTGAAGGCTACGAGCGTAAAGCAGAATCGGCCGAATTTGAAGTACTAGACGGTCGTCAACGCTGGGTAGCCTCGGAAGCGCAAGGAAATTTGACCATATTTGGCGATAACGAATCGACTCAACCTGAGCAGAGGCAATCAGAGCAAGAGCAGCAACAGCGTCAGTCCCTAACGATGACAGTGCGGCCATTCCGCGAGAACCGTCTGTCATGCCAGGTTCGTGTCCGACAGGCTGATCGACCGGCCGTTGGTCGCCTGGTCCTTGAGCCGACCTCCGACGGAGCTTCCACTGTTGAACTAGCATTGCCAGACTACAGCGGGCCACCAGTGCCCCTGTCGGATCAGGAGAAGGAGCAGAAAGAGCGCCAACGATTCTCAGACTCGTCATCTCGAGAAACTACACCGGAACCGCTGCGTCTTACCAGCGACACCATCGCGCGGGCCGAGCTGGATATTCGCGACGTGGCCGATCTACTGCGGACCGACTGGGCCATGGCGGCACGCGAGCTCGGCTTGGCCGAGTCCGACATCACTGAGATTGCCGCAAATCGATCGGATGATCGCGACCGTGCCATGTCAATGCTACGACGTTGGCGTCGATACAAAGAGCCAAGCGGAGAAGCGACTGGAAATGCGCTGGAAGCGGCTCTCAGACGCATCGGACGAGATGACGTAGTGAAGCAGTGCATGCGAAATGTTCAGTATGTCACCGAGCCGAAAGAGCACGAGAAGGCCCGAGCTTTGCTAGACGGTGGCATCGAAGAACCGGCACTGACTGAGGCGCAGGAGGACGATGTGGTGCCTCAGCTTGACGAGACGCGCCCGAAGCCCAAGCCGGCACCAACTGCGCAGGAAGCTGACGCGGTCCGACGCGCCAAGCTTGAGGCCTACGTGGAATTGATTGAGTCGCTGGACAAACTACTACCAGATCCTGAATTGTTAATCAACAAAAATGACCGTGAATGGAAGGATGCAGACGATGTCGACGAAGAACAAATCTCGGCAAAATCGCGGAAACCGGCTTCAACAACCGGATCAAACGACAACAGTCCGAATCAGGTGGAGGAACTCCTGTCGAAGTTGGACTCGCTGCCAGATCAATCCATGGCACCAGAAGTCGAGCCTCCCGATGATGGTAAGACTTGTGCCATCCGATAGTTTGCTGACTTTTCAATTCAATTATACGATGAAAAAATTGTTCATTGTAGTAATCGAAGTGCCGAAATCAGTGTCCGGTAGTCAGACTGCACCACCAACAACGGTGCCAAAGTCGAGTAAGCTTTTTTGCGATAAGAATTTTAGTTCGATGTTTTTCTATCACTTTGGTTAAAGACTTGCCTTTTTTGCTGGTTTTTTATTGTCTTTTTGAACCTAAATGTAGTTGTGTGCCTGACTTTGATTGCCTGATCAATGTATGATGTATCAAAGTTTCTAGGCAGTTCTAGATAAAAATTTTCACATGGTATCATCTGTCTACAGCACAGAACTTACGTTCTTAAGTTCTGTGGTCTACAGTGATCTTGCAAGCTAAAGGAAAACACTTAACTATTGGACAGAAGAATCTGACGCACTATTTTTGTTATTTTTGTTAATGCACGGCTCTGGGCCAACTGTCCGTTTATTGTTGTCAACGCACTTTATATTTAGCATTTGGTGAGTAATAGCTGATAATTATTATGATAAATGTACGAGCTACAACATGATCACCACAATAATTATTGCTCCCAACTCCTTGTTTAAAATTACAGAAAAACCACCAATGGATCAGCAAGCCGTGGAAATGGAAGAAAGCATTGCTAAGGACTGCGAAGGTAGGGGAGCGCAGAGACACAGTTTAGGATAGGCTATCAGTAGTTGCATACTTCAAAATCGACTAGTGAGTGAAATGTATGCCTGACTGAAAACAAACTTTTTTTACTTTTTTTCTGTTAATTGCCGAAAATTCCACCAAAATAAGTTGTGATTATGATCGATAATGTTAGATTACTGGACAAAGAAATGAACTTTATAGGCAAGACTAGCTCAAACATAGAGCTAAGACAAAAGCAGCAGCTGCAGCAACGAAATCGATGGGATTCGGGCAGTTGGACAACACCAGACTCTGAACGACATCATCGACCAGGGCAGTCGCATTCGTCCACAACTGCACTAGATTCCTCTTCAATGGAGACTTCAACAATGTCCGATATATCGTCCACTTACACGCCGGATCTTACCGAGGTGACAGCCATAGCTGGTCATCACGAAGGTACAATTAGCAGCTTAGATCGGTACCGACGTGCCGCTCGAGTTTCTGAATCCGCAGCGGACGATGCCACAACGCTGACAACGACGGGAACGACAGCAAGCTTTGATTCTCTCGGCGATGGTTCAACGGGTACGACAGGCAGTGCGAGGCGTACTGTATCCAGCGCCTCGCAGTTTGTTGAAGACGGCATCGACAGCTATCCGCTGTACAATGCCGATGCCAGCAGGTTGCAAAGGCGCCTTCAACAGCGTCTGTCGTTGCGTATGCAGCGAAGAAGCGCAGGAGGAACGGATTCTACAGGAGGTTAGAAGCTTCTTAGTTGCTGCGGCTGCTGCTGATGTCAAAATTACAAGTACCTAATAAAGCTTGCGAATGAGCGCTTACTTGCAGTTGCAAAGCATTTATTACAGCTTAAATTTGCAAATGCGTTGCATGACAAACTATGCACGAATATTTTACCCAAGACTCATGAACAGCTAGCAAGCAGTACATTCAAGTGTACAAAAAATTATCGCATCTTTTAATATGGATAGGGCCTGTTGCTTATTACTGTGCGTTTGACAGGGCTGCAATTATTGCCTTGGCTTTTGTCCACAATAGCTATGCGAAAAATCTTAATACTTTTAATGCGTCTTTCAGTAGACCTTTGCACGACGAATTTTACTTATTGGTGAATTGTTTTTAGTACAGTTTAATCCGATGTTGAATAGACCGGAATAACAACGAAACACCCGCTCTCGACCCTTTCCATCCTCTCTAACCCCATTCGATCCCAAAAAACTCCCAAACCCGTCAATCGAACAACCAGCCGGCTTGAAGCGCCCGACACCGCCAGCCAGTTTACCGCTGACGCCGGCCAAAGCCGCAACCTTGCCGACCGCCGTCGCCTCCGCCGCCGCCGCCGCCGCCGCAATAGTCCATGCCGAATCACCCAACGCTGACGCCGATGCTTCCGACGCTGCTATCGATGCTCAACGCCGACACTCGTTGAGCTCGCTGATGATTCGGGCCATGGAGCACGAGGACAACCTCCGCTCGGAGATGCGCAGCCTAAGCATAGACGAAGCGTTGAACGCTCCCGACGCAACTCCGCAATTTGAAGAGAAGTCAATCAGCGAGGAGATGTCGAGGCCGATGACGCCAATGGAGACTGCCGACTCAGAGATGGCCACTCCAGTCCAGGAGGTGGTGCCATGCTTGACAACTGACAACGTGGCCGCCTCAGCCGCTGAGTTCTCTAGCCAGGAAGCGCTCGAGGAAGCTTTTGTCAAAGCGCCCGAGCTGCCGTCAGCTCAATCGTCTTCTTACGCTTCGGCCACGGAGGAGGAGGAGGATGAGGATGAAGCAACAGGTGTGAGCTGGACGCAGGCGCAAACCCACCCGTCCAGTCTGTTTCACTCCGGCGGCATCCGGCCAGAAGAACTCGTCTCGCCAGCTAAAGAGGAGCCGCCAGAGCAGGCTCGTCGATTTTCGGCGCTAGTTTCGTCGGAGTACACGTACCGTCGGATGGAGGAGAAGCTCGACAGTCCGGTGCAGAGTCCAGTAGATGCTTACAAAAAGTTTCCGTCGTCAGTGCAGCAGCAACAGCTGTCCCAGCCGGCCTCAGTCAGGCCTAGTGAACAGCAAGATTCGGAATTCAATGCCAGACTTCAACGAGCCGAAGAGCTGATGGCTGAGGCGGAATGCGTCATTGTGAACCGGTACACCGGCATTGGCGAAGACATTGAGCAGGTTGGCCTGGAGATTGATCGAGTAATACCCGACAGTATGCTTGTGTCAACTACCACGGCAGCTTCTCGATCTCCGGACCGTCTAGAACCAGACTGGACCCGTCAGCTAAGCGAACCCGATGCCTCCGTACCTGAGGCCGACGTGCTAGTGACTAGCAGCGAGACTTTGGTTCTGGCTGTGCAGCTTCGTAAAACTGAAGATCAAGCTCAAGAAGAAGAAACTGCAGCTGAAGTTAGGGCTGAAAAGACTGCAACTGAAGTAGAGCCTGAAGAGTCTGCAGCTGAGGTAGATCTTGAAGAGACTGAAGACAAAGTTAAGGCTGAAGAAACTGCAGCTGATGTACAGCCTGAAGAGACTGAATACGGAATAGAGGCTGAAAAAACTGCAGCTGAAGTTAAGGCTAAAGCGACTGCAGCTGAAGTTGAGGCTGAAAAGACTATAGTAGAGCCTGAAAAGACTGCCGCTGAAGTAGAGCCTGAAAAGACTGCCGCTGAAGTAGAGCCTGAAAAGACTGCCGCTGAAGTAGAGCCTGAAGAGACTGCAGTAGAAACTAAAGAGACTAAAGCTAAAGTTATGCATGAAGAGACTACAGCTGTGGTTGAGGCTGAGGAGACAGCATTTGAGGTAGAGTCTGAAGAGACCGCAGCTAAGGTTGAGCCTGAGGAGACCGCATCTGAGGTAGAGCATGAAGAGACTGCAGCTGAGATTGAGCCTAAGAAGACCGAAGCTAAGGTTGAGCCTGAGAGCAGCGCAACTGAGGTTGAGCCTGAAGAGACTGCAGCTGAGGTTGAGCCTGCAGAGACTGCAGTAGAGCCTGAAGAGACTGACGCTAAAGTCATGCCTGAAAAGACCACAGCTGAGGAAGAGCCTGAGAAGACCGCAGCTGAGGTAGAGCCTGAAGAGACTGCAGCTGAGGTTGAGCCTAAGGAGACCGCATGTGAGGTAGAGCCTGAAAAGACTGCAGCTGAGGTTGAGCCTATAGAGACCGCAGCTAAGGAAGAGCCTGAAGAGACTGCAGCTGAGGTTGAGCCTATAGAGACCGCAGCTGAGGAAGAGCCTGAAGAGACTGCAGCTGAGGTTGAGCCTGAAGAGACTGCAGCTGAGGAAGAGCCTGAAGAGACTGCAGCTGAGGTTGAACCTGAAGAGACTCAAACTGAAGTAGAGCCTGAAGAGACTGCAGCTGAGGTTGAGGCTGAAAAGACTATAGTAGAGCCTGAGGAGACTGCAGCTGAAGTTGAGGCTGAAGAGACTGCAGCTGAGGTACAGCCCGAGGAGACCGCAGCTGAGGTTGAGCCTGAGAAGACCGCAGCTGAGGTAGAGCCTGAGAGCACCGCAGCTAAGAAAGAGCCTGAAGAGACTGCAGCTGAGGTTGAGCCTGAAGAGACTGCAGCTGAGGAAGAGCCTGAGGAGACCGCATCTGAGGTAGAGCCTGAAGAGACTGCAGCTGGGGTTGAGCCTGACAGCACCGCAGATAAGGTTGAGCCTGAGGAGACCGCATCTGAGGTAGAGCATGAAGAGACTGCAGTAGAGTCTGAAGAGACTGACGCTAAAGTCATGCCTGAAAAGACCGCAGCTGAAGAAGAGCCTGAGAAGACCGCAGCTGAGGTAGAGCCTGAAGAGACTGCAGCTGAGGTAGAGCCCGAGGAGACCGCAGCTGAGGTGGAGCCCGAGGAGACCGCATGTGAGGTAGAGCCTGAAGAGACTGCAGTAGAGCCTGAAGAGATTGACGCTAAAGTCATGCCTGAAAAGACCGCAGCTGAGGTGGAGCCTGAGGAGACCGCATCTGAGGTAGAGCCTGAAGAGACTGCAGCTGAGGTTGAGCCTGAGAAGAACGCAGCTGATGAAGAGCCCGAGGAGACCGCATCTGAGGTTAAGCCTAAGGAGACTGCAGCTGAGGTTAAGCCTGAAGAGACTGCAGCTGAGTTTGAGCCTGAAGAGACTGCAGCTGAGTTTGAGCCTGAAGAGACTGCAGCTGAGGTTGAGCCTGAAGAGACTGCAGTAGAGCCTGAAGAGACGGAAGCTAAATTCATGCCTGAAAAGACCGCAGCTAAGGTACAGCCTGAAGAGTCTGCAATCGAAGTAGAGCCTGAAGAGTCTGCAGCTGAGGTAGATCATGAAGAGACTGAAGACAAAGTTAAGGCTAAAGAAACTGCAGCTGAGGTAGAGCCTGAAGAGACTGAAGACAGAATAGAGGCTGAAGAGACTGCAGCTGAAGTTGAGGCTGAAAAGACTCTAGCTGAATTAGAGATTGAAGAGTCTGCAGCTGAGGTAGATAATGAAGAGACTAAAGACAAAGTTAGTGCTGAAGAAATCGTAGCCGATGTGGAGCCTAAAGAGACTGAAGTTGAAGTAGAGGCTGAGGAAACAGCTGCTGAAGTTGAGGCTAAAGAGCCTGCAGAACAGCCTGAAGAGACGTCAGCTGGTGAAGAGCCTAAAGAGACTGCGGCTGAAGTTGAGGCTGAAAAGACTGTAGTAGAGCCTGTGGAGAACGCAGCTGAGGTTGATCCTGAAGAGACTGAAGAAAAATTTAAGGCTGAAGAGAAGGCAAAAGAAGTGAAACCTGAAGAGACTGCAACTGAAAAAGAGCCTGAAAAGACTGAGGCAATAAAATACACTGAGACCAAAGTTCTGGCTGTAAATCTTAGAGAACCAATAGCTGAGCCACAGGACACTGACTCTGAAATTGAGCATGAAGACATAGATGCCATATTGGCAGAGACTGGCAATGAGCCAGAAGAGCCAAACGCCAAAAAAAGGCCTGAAGAGACTGCACTAGATCCTGAAGCTAAAGTAATGCCTGAAAAGACCGCAGCTGAGGTTGAGCCCGAGAAGGCCGCAGCTGAGGTTGAGCCCCAGGAGGCCGCAGCTGAGGTTGAGCCTGAGAGCACTGCAGCAGAGAAAGAGCCTGAAGAGACTGACGCTAAAGCCATGCCTGAAAAGACCGCAGCTGAGGTAGAGCCTGAAGAGAATGCAGCTGAGGTAGAGCCTGAAGAGACTGCAGCTAAGGTTGAGCCTGAAGAGACTGCAGCTGAGGTTGAGGCTGAAAGCACCGCAGCTGAGCTAGAGCCTGAAGAGACTTCAGTAGAGCCTGAAGAGACTGACGCTAAAGTCATGCCTGAAATGACCGCAGCTGAGGTAGAGCCTGAAGAGACTGCAGCTGAAGTTGAAGATGAGGAGACTGCAGCTGAGGTTGAGCCTGAGAGCACCGCAGCTGAGGAAGAGCCTGAAAAGACCGCAGCTGAGGAAGAGCCTGAAAAGACCGCAGCTGAGGTTGAGCCTGAAGAGACTGCAGCTGAAGTTGAAGCTGAGGAGACTGCAGCTGAGGTTGAGCCTGAGGAGACCGCATCTGAGGTAGAGCCTGAAGAGACTGCAGCTGAGGTTGAGCCTGAAGAGACTGCAGCTGAAGTTAATCCCGAAGATATCGTATCTGAGCTAGAGTCTGAGGAGACTACAGCTGAGGTAGAGGCCGAAGAGCCGGTTACTGCAACTGAGACCGCAGCTGAGGTAGAGCCCGAAGAGCCGGTTACTGCAACTGAGACCGCAGCTGAGGTAGAGCCCGAAGAGCCGGTTACTGCAACTGAGACCGCAGCTGAGGTAGAGCCCGAAGAGCCGGTTACTGCAACTGAGACCGCAGCTGAGGTAGAGCCCGAAGAGCCGGTTACTGCAACTGAGACCGCAGCTGAGGTAGAGCCCGAAGAGCCGGTTACTGCAACTGAGACCGCAGCTGAGGTAGAGCCCGAAGAGCCGGTTACTGCAACTGAGACCGCAGCTGAGGTAGAGCCCGAAGAGCCGGTTACTGCAACTGAGACCGCAGCTGAGGTAGAGCCCGAAGAGCCGGTTACTGCAACTGAGACCGCAGCTGAGGTAGAGCCCGAAGAGCCGGTTACTGCAACTGAGACCGCAGCTGAGGTAGAGCCTGAAAAGTCTGAGTTGGAGGCAGAAGAGTCAGAGTCGAAGTCGAAAGAGACTGGGCCCGAGAATAAACCTGAAGAACCTGAAGAGGAAGAGACTGGGGTATTACCTGAAAAAAGTAAGGGTGAAATTGAGGAGAATATAGTCGATATTGAGCCAGAATTTACCTCGACTGAATCAAAACTCGAAGACGCTGCTTTCGAAATGGTTACCACCAGAGAGACAGAGACGCAAGTTCTCGCCGTGATGCTAAGAAAGCAGGACACGAAAGCAGCCCTGGTTAGGACGTTCGAGTCAGCACCAGATGCGCCTCCAACCGAGACTGTACTAAACGAAGTTTCAGTTGAAGATATTTCAGATTTAGAAGATGATCAACGCCAGTTAAAGGACCAAATGGAGGTCGAGATGATCAAACAGATGGTGCGCGAAATCCTAGAGGCAGCTCTCAATACAGAGTTAGCCCGCTGCCAGGCAAATGAAGAATTAAAAGAGGAAGCTGAGCCTCAGGACAAGCCAGAAACGGATGAGTCAGAAGAGATCCCGAATCTTGAAGTGCCCCGAACTGATGAACAAGAGCACACTGACTCCCACGACAAGACTGAATCTACTGAACAAGAGCAGACTGAGTTGCTCAAGAAGCCTAAAGCAGCAAATCCAGAGGAGAGCGAGCCTCTTGAGAAGCCGGAAACTGCAGAGACAGAGGAGAGCGAGAGTCTTGAGAAGCCGGAAACTGCAGAGCCTGAGGAGAGCGAGCCTCTTGAGAAGTTGGAAGCTGCAGAGCCAGAGGAGATTGAACCTCTGAAGAAGTCGGAAACTGCAGAGACAGAGGAGAGCGAGCCTCTTGAGAAGCAGGAAACTGCAGAGCCAGAGGAGAGCGAGCCTCTTGAGAAGCCGGAAACTGCAGAGTCAGAGGAGAGCAAGCCTCTTGAAATGCCGGAAACTGCAAAGCCTGAGAAGAGCGAGCCTCTTGAAATCCCGGAAACTGCAGAGCCAAAGAGCGAGCCTCTTGAGAAGCAGGAAACTGCAGAGCCTGAGGAGAGCGAGCCTCTTGAAATGCCAGAAACTGCAGAGCCAGAGGAGAGCGAGCCTCTTGAGAATTTGGAAGCTGCAAAGCCAATGGAAAGCGAGCCTCTTGAGAAGCCCGAAACTGCAGAGACAGAGGAGAGCGAGCCTCTTGAGAAGCCGGAAACTGCAGAGTCAGAGGAGAGCAAGCCTCTTGAAATGCTGGAAACTGCAAAGCCTGAGAAGAGCGAGCCTCTTGAAAAGCCCGAAACTGCAGAGACAGAGGAGAGCGAGCGTCTTGAGAAGCCGGAAACTGCAGAGCCTGAGGAGAGCGAGCCTCTTGAGAACCAGGAAACTGTAGAGCCAGAGGAGAGCGAGCCTCTTGAGAAGCAGGAAACTGCAGAGCCAGAGAGCGAGCCTCTTGAGAAGCAGGAAACTGCAGAGCCAAAGAGCGAGCCTCTTGAAATCCCGGAAACTGCAGAGCCTGAGGAGAGCGAGCCTCTTGAAATCCCGGAAACTGCAGAGCCTGAGGAGAGCGAGCCTCTTGAAATCCCGGAAACTGCAGAGCCTGAGGAGAGCGAGCCTCTTGAAATCCTGGAAACTGCAGAGCCTGAGGAGAGCGAGCCTCTTGAGAAGCAGGAAACTGCAGAGCCTGAGGAGAGCGAGCCTCTTGAAATGCCGGAAACTGCAAAGCCTGAGAGCGAGCCTCTTGAAATGCCGGAAACTGCAAAGCCTGAGGAGAGCGAGCCTCTTAAGAAGCAGCAAACTGCAGAGCCTGAGGAGAGCGAGCCTCTTGAAATGCCAGAAACTGCAGAGTCAGAGAGCGAGCCTCTTGAGAAGCAGGAAACTGCAGAGGCTGAGGAGAGCGAGCCTCTTGAGAAGCAGAAAACTGCAGAGCCTGAGGAGAGCGAGCCTCTTGAAATCCCGGAAACTGCAGAGCCAGAGAGCAAGCCTCTTGAAATCCCGGAAACTGCAGAGGCTGAGGAGAGCGAGCCTCTTGAAATGCCAGAAACTGCAGAGCCTGAGGAGAGCAAGACTCTTGAAATCCCGGAAACTGCAGAGCCAGAGAGCGAGCCTCTTGAAATCCCGGAAACTGCAGGGCCAGAGAGCGAGCCTCTTGAGAAGCAGGAAACATCAGAGCCTGAGGAGAGCGAGCCTCTTGAAATGCCGGAAACTGCAAAGCCTGAGGAGAGCGAGCCTCTTAAGAAGCAGCAAACTGCAGAGCCTGAGGAGAGCGAGCCTCTTGAGAAGCAGGAAACTGCAGAGCCTGAGGAGAGCGAGCCTCTTGAAATGCCGGAAACTGCAGAGTCAGAGAGCGAGCCTCTTAATAAGCAGGAAACTGCAGAGGCTGAGGAGAGCGAGCCTCTTGAGAAGTTGGAAGCTGCAGAGCCAGAGGAGAGCGAGCCTCTTGAGAAGCCGGAAACTGCAAAGCCTGAGAAGAGCGAGCCTCTTGAAAAGCCCGAAACTGCAGAGACAGAGGAGAGCGAGCGTCTTGAGAAGCCCGAAACTGCAGAGACAGAGGAGAGCGAGCCTCTTGAAATCCCGGAAACTGCAGAGCCAGAGAGCAAGCCTCTTGAGAAGCAGGAAACTGCAGAGCCTGAGGAGAGCGAGCCTCTTGAAATGCCGGAAACTGCAAAGCCTGAGAAGAGCAAGCCTCTTGAAAAGCCCGAAACTGCAGAGCCAAAGAGCGAGCCTCTTGAGAAGCAGGAAACTGCAGAGCCTGAGAAGAGCGAGCCTCTTGAGAAGCCCGAAACTGCAGAGACAGAGGAGAGCGAGCCTCTTGAAATCCCGGAAACTGCAGAGCCAGTGAGCGAGCCTCTTGAGAAGCAGGAAACTGCAGAGCCTGAGGAGAGCGAGCCTCTTGAAATGCCGGAAACTGCAAAGCCTGAGAGCGAGCCTCTTGAAATCCCGGAAACTGCAGAGGCTGAGGAGAGCGGGCCTCTTGAAATGCCAGAAACTGCAGAGCCTGAGGAGAGCAAGCCTCTTGAAATCCCGGAAACTGCAGAGCCAGAGAGCGAGCCTCTTGAGAAGCAGGAAACTGCAGAGCCTGAGGAGGGCGAGCCTCTTGAAATGCCGGAAACTGCAAAGCCTGAGGAGAGCGAGCCTCTTGAGAAGCAGGAAACTGCAGAGGCTGAGGAGAGCGAGCCTCTTGAGAAGCAGGAAACTGCAGAGCCTGAGGAGAGCGAGCCTCTTGAAATGCCGGAAACTGCAGAGTCAGAGAGCGAGCCTCTTGAGAAGCAGGAAACTGCAGAGGCTGAGGAGAGCGAGCCTCTTGAGAAGCAGAAAACTGCAGAGCCTGAGGAGAGCGAGCCTCTTGAAATCCCGGAAACTGCAGAGCCAGAGAGCGAGCCTCTTGAAATCCCGGAAACTGCAGAGGCTGAGGAGAGCGAGCCTCTTGAAATGCCAGAAACTGCAGAGCCTGAGGAGAGCAAGCCTCTTGAAATCCCGGAAACTGCAGAGCCAGAGAGCGAGCCTCTTGAAATCCCGGAAACTGCAGGGCCAGAGAGCGAGCCTCCTGAGAAGCAGGAAACATCAGAGCCTGAGGAGAGCGAGCCTCTTGAGAAGCAGGAAACTGCAGAGGCTGAGGAGAGCGAGCCTCTTGAGAAGCAGGAAACTGCAGAGCCTGAGGAGAGCGAGCCTCTTGAGAAGCAGGAAACTGCAGAGGCTGAGGAGGGCGAGCCTCTTGAGAAGTTGGAAGCTGCAGAGCCAGAGGAGAGCGAGCCTCTTGAGAAGCCGGAAACTGCAGAGTCAGAGGAGAGCAAGCCTCTTGAAATGCCGGAAACTGCAAAGCCTGAGAAGAGCGAGCCTCTTGAAAAGCCCGAAACTGCAGAGACAGAGGAGAGCGAGCGTCTTGAGAAGCCCGAAACTGCAGAGACAGAGGAGAGCGAGCCTCTTGAAATCCCGGAAACTGCAGAGCCAGAGAGCAAGCCTCTTGAGAAGCAGGAAACTGCAGAGCCTGAGGAGAGCGAGCCTCTTGAGAAGCCGGAAACTGCAGAGTCAGAGGAGAGCAAGCCTCTTGAAATGCCGGAAACTGCAAAGCCTGAGAAGAGCGAGCCTCTTGAAAAGCCCGAAACTGCAGAGACAGAGGAGAGCGAGCGTCTTGAGAAGCCCGAAACTGCAGAGACAGAGGAGAGCGAGCCTCTTGAAATCCCGGAAACTGCAGAGCCAGAGAGCAAGCCTCTTGAGAAGCAGGAAACTGCAGAGCCTGAGGAGAGCGAGCCTCTTGAAATGCCGGAAACTGCAAAGCCTGAGAAGAGCAAGCCTCTTGAAAAGCCCGAAACTGCAGAGCCAAAGAGCGAGCCTCTTGAGAAGCAGGAAACTGCAGAGCCTGAGAAGAGCGAGCCTCTTGAGAAGCCCGAAACTGCAGAGCCTGAGGAGAGCGAGCCTCTTGAGAACCAGGAAACTGTAGAGCCAGAGGAGAGCGAGCCTCTTGAGAAGCAGGAAACTGCAGAGCCTGAGGAGAGCGAGCCTCTTGAAATGCCAGAAACTGCAAAGCCTGAGGAGAGCGAGCCTCTTGAAATGTCAGAAACTGCAGAGCCTGAGGAGAGCGAGCCTCTTGAGAAGCCGGAAACTGCAGAGCCAGAGGAGAGCGAGCTTCTTGAGAAGTTGGAAGCTGCAGAGCCAGAGGAGATTGAGCCTCTGAAGAAGTCGGAAACTGCAGAGACAGAGGAGAGCGAGCCTCTTGAAATCCCGGAAACTGCAGAGCCAGAGAGCGAGCCTCTTGAAATCCCGGAAACTGCAGGGCCAGAGAGCGAGCCTCTTGAGAAGCAGGAAACATCAGAGCCTGAGGAGAGGGAGCCTCTTGAAATGCCGGAAACTGCAAAGCCTGAGGAGAGCGAGCCTCTTGAGAAGCCGGAAACTGCAGAGCCTGAGGAGAGCGAGCCTTTTGAGAATCAGGAAACTGCAGAGCCTGAGGAGAGCGAGCCTCTTGAAATCCCGGAAACTGCAGAGCCGGAGAGCGAGCCTCTTGAGAAGCAGGAAACTGCAGAGGCTGAGGAGAGCGAGCCTCTTGAGAAGCAGGAAACTGCAGAGCCTGAGGAGAGCGAGCCTCTTGAGAAGCAGGAAACTGCAGAGGCTGAGGAGGGCGAGCCTCTTGAGAAGCAGGAAACTGCAGAGACAGAGGAGAGCGAGCGTCTTGAAATGCCAGAAACTGTAGAGATAGAGACAGCCCATTCTATCGAGAAACCTGAAATTGTTGAGTTCAAAGCTACTGAGCCTCTGGAACAGGCAGACATTTCTGAGTCAGAAAAATCTGAGACTGATGAGATGGCTGAATTTTCTCAGACTGAGAATCTCGAGAAGTCTGATGCTGCTGAGCCATTTGAGACGAAGCATCAAAAGCAGGAAGTTATTGAGCCCCAGGAGACTGAACCTCTAGCGAAGCCTGAAACTACTACCGAAGAGGACTCAGAACCGCTTGTAAAGCTTCCGACTGCTGAAGAAGAAGAGCCTGCGCAAATTCAGAAGCCTCCAACTTCTTATACGGAACCAGAGCCTGAACTGGATGAAAAACAATTAGATCGCAATGCTCGGGATTTGGTCGCAGAGACTGACTCTGACAAAAATTCAGCGACAGAACTTTCAGAGCAGGATTTAGTGCCGAAAATAATTATTCAAGAAGCCGAGAATGATACGACTCCCTGGACTTGCGAGAACAAACTTGAGATAGATGAGACACTTATTGATGCGTGTGCCAGAGATTGTGTTCAGAAAGCTCTTAGCGCAGCGCTCAAAAGTCTCAACATAAGTGGTGAGACCGAGGGTTCGCGTCCACCTTCAGATGAGGAGCCGGAAGCAGAAGATAAGGCTCCAGCTCAGCATGAAGATTCCGAGGTAATTCCATTCCTTTACAAAGAAGAGAATAGAGTTATTGAACCAGAGCATCCAGCAAAAACTACCGAGACGCTGGTACTAGCTGCTCACCTCAGAACTCCCATTGGACAGGAGGCATCTGTGTCTACGATAGAAACTATGCGAAATACAGAATCACAGTTTCTACCAGCTTTTATCGTAACAGAAGATACAGAAGCACAGATTGCTGAAGTTAAAGAAGAAGCAACTGAAGATATCCCAGAATATTACGAGCAGAATAACGAGCAGCCAGTCAAATACAAAGAGACTGAGGAAATTATTGTCGAGTACAAAGAAACTGAGAAGACTCCCAGAGAGTACACAGAGACTGCAAAGCATCCAGTCGAGCATAAAGGGTCTAAGGAGGTTCCTGCCGAGTACGTAGAGTCTGAAGAGCAGACAGTCGAGTACACAGAAACTGAGGAGGCTCCCGCCGAGTACGAACAGTCTGAGAAGATTCCTGTCGAGTACGAAGAAACTCACGAGGCTGCCGCTGAGTGCCAAGAGTCTGAGGAGGTTCCTTTCGAGTACCAACAGTCTGAGGAGGCTCCCTTTGAGAACCAAGAGTCTGAGGAAGCTCCAGTCGAGTATACAGATAGTGAGGAGCAGCCAGTCCAGTATAAACAGACTGAAGAGGCTCCTTTTGAGAACCAAGAGTCTGATGAGGTCCCTGCCAAGTACCAAGGGTCTAGGGAGATTCCTGTCGAGTACAAAGAGTCTGAGGAGGCTCCTGTCGAGTACATGGAGACTGAGGAGCAGCCACTCGAGTATAAACAGACCGAAGAGGTTCCTGTCGAGTACAAAGAGACTGAGAAGGCTACTGTCGAGTACACAGAGACTGAGGAGGCTCCTGTCGAGTACACAGAGAGTGGGGAGGCTCCTGTCGAGTACACAGAGAGTGGGGAGGCTCCTGTCGAGTACACGGAGACTGAGGAGCAGCCACTCGAGTATAAACAGACCGAAGAGGTTCCTGTCGAGTACAAAGAGACTGAGGAGGCTCCTGTCGAGTACACAGAGAGTGGGGAGGCTCCTATCGAGTACACAGAGAGTGAGGAGGCTCCTGTCGAGTACACGGAGACTGAGGAGCAGCCACTCGAGTATAAACAGACCGAAGAGGTTCCTGTCGAGTACAAAGAGACTGAGGAGGCTCCTGTCGAGTACACAGAGAGTGGGGAGGCTCCTGTCGAGTACACAGAGAGTGGGGAGGCTCCTGTCGAGTACACAGAGAGTGGGGAGGCTCCTGTCGAGTACACAGAGAGTCAGGAGGCTCTAGTCGTGTACACAGAGGGTGAGGAGCAGCCAGTCCAGTATAAACAGACTAAAGAGGCTCCTGTCGAGTACAAAGAGACTGAGAAGGCTACTGTCGAGTACACAGAGACTGAGGAGGTTTCTCTCGAATACAAACAAAATGAAGAGATTCCTGTCCAGTACGAAGAGTCTGACGAGGTCCCTGTCGAGTACCAAGAGACTGGGGAGATTCCTACCGGGTACCTAGAGTCTGAGGAAGCTCCTTTTGAGAGCCAAGAGTCTGAGAAGATTCTTGCCGAGTACACAGAGACTCAAGATATTCCTGTCGAGTACCAGAAGTCTGAGGAAGCTACTGTCGAGTACACAAAGAGTGAGGAGCAGACAATCGAGTATAAACAGATTGAAGACGTTCCTGTCGCGTGCCAAGAGTTTGAAGAGGCTCCTGTCGACGACGAAGAGTCTGAGGAGGTCCCTGCCGAGTACGTAGAGTCTGAGGAGGCTGCTGTCGAGTACAAAGATTCTAAGGAGACTCATGTCGAGTACAAAGACACTGAAGAGGCTTTCGGCGAGTACGAAGAGTCTGAGGAGGCTGCTGTCGAGTACCAAGAGTCTGATGAGGTCCCTGACGAGTACCAAGCGGCGTCCGAGGAGGCTCCCTTTGAGAACCAAGAGTCTGAGGAGGTCCCTGTCGAGTACACAAAGAGTGAAGAGGCTCCAGTCGAGTACAGAGAGTTTGAGGAGGTTCAGTTTGAGAACCAAGAGACTGAGGAGGCTCCTGTCGAGTACGCAGAGACTGAGGGGCAGCCACTCGAGTATAAACAGACTCAAGAGTCTCCTGTCGAGTACACAGAGTCTGAGGAGGTTCCCTTTAAGAATCAAGAGACTGAAGAGATTCCTGTCGAGTACCAAGAGTCTGACGAGGTCCCTGTCGAGTACCAAGAGTTTGAAGATGTCGACGACGAAGAGTCTGAAGAGGCTCCTGTCGAGTACAAGGAGTCTGACGAGGTCCCTGTCGAGTACGAAGATTCTGAAGAGGCTCCTGTCGAGGACGAAGAGTCTGAAGAGGCACCTGTCGAGTACAAAGAGTCTGACGAGGTCCCTGTCGAGTACCCAGATTTTGAGGATGCTGCCTTTGAGAACCAAGAGTCTGAAAAGACTCCTGTCGAGTACAAAGAGGGTGAAGAGCAGCCAGTCCAGAATAAACAGACTGAAGAGGCTTCTGTGGAGTACACAGAGTCTGAAGAAGTTCCCTTTGAGAACCAAGAGACTAAAGAGATTCATGTTGAGTACAAAGAGACTGAGGGCACCCCCCACAAGTACAAAGAGTCTGAGGAGGCTCCTGTCGAGTACACGGAGACTGAGGAGGTTTCTCTCGAATACAAACAAAATGAAGAGATTCCTGTCCAGTACGAAGAGTCTGACGAGGTCCCTGTCGAGTACCAAGAGACTGGGGAGATTCCTACCGGGTACCTAGAGTCTGAGGAAGCTCCTTTTGAGAGCCAAGAGTCTGAGAAGATTCTTGCCGAGTACACAGAGACTCAAGATATTCCTGTCGAGTACCAGAAGTCTGAGGAAGCTACTGTCGAGTACACAAAGAGTGAGGAGCAGACAATCGAGTATAAACAGATTGAAGACGTTCCTGTCGCGTGCCAAGAGTTTGAAGAGGCTCCTGTCGACGACGAAGAGTCTGAGGAGGTCCCTGCCGAGTACGTAGAGTCTGAGGAGGCTGCTGTCGAGTACAAAGATTCTAAGGAGACTCATGTCGAGTACAAAGACACTGAAGAGGCTTTCGGCGAGTACGAAGAGTCTGAGGAGGCTGCTGTCGAGTACCAAGAGTCTGATGAGGTCCCTGACGAGTACCAAGCGGCGTCCGAGGAGGCTCCCTTTGAGAACCAAGAGTCTGAGGAGGTCCCTGTCGAGTACACAAAGAGTGAAGAGGCTCCAGTCGAGTACAGAGAGTTTGAGGAGGTTCAGTTTGAGAACCAAGAGACTGAGGAGGCTCCTGTCGAGTACGCAGAGACTGAGGGGCAGCCACTCGAGTATAAACAGACTCAAGAGTCTCCTGTCGAGTACACAGAGTCTGAGGAGGTTCCCTTTAAGAATCAAGAGACTGAAGAGATTCCTGTCGAGTACCAAGAGTCTGACGAGGTCCCTGTCGAGTACCAAGAGTTTGAAGATGTCGACGACGAAGAGTCTGAAGAGGCTCCTGTCGAGTACAAGGAGTCTGACGAGGTCCCTGTCGAGTACGAAGATTCTGAAGAGGCTCCTGTCGAGGACGAAGAGTCTGAAGAGGCACCTGTCGAGTACAAAGAGTCTGACGAGGTCCCTGTCGAGTACCCAGATTTTGAGGATGCTGCCTTTGAGAACCAAGAGTCTGAAAAGACTCCTGTCGAGTACAAAGAGGGTGAAGAGCAGCCAGTCCAGAATAAACAGACTGAAGAGGCTTCTGTGGAGTACACAGAGTCTGAAGAAGTTCCCTTTGAGAACCAAGAGACTAAAGAGATTCATGTTGAGTACAAAGAGACTGAGGGCACCCCCCACAAGTACAAAGAGTCTGAGGAGGCTCCTGTCGAGTACACGGAGACTGAGGAGGTTTCTCTCGAATACAAACAAAATGAAGAAATTCCTGTCCAGTACGAAGAGTCTGACGAGGTCCCTGTCGAGTACAGAGAGTCTGAGGAGGTCCCTGTCGAGTACACAGAGAGTGGGGAGGCTCCTGTCGAGTACACAGAGAGTGAGGAGGCTCCTGTCGAGTACACAGAGAGTGAGGAGGCTCTAGTCGTGTACACAGAGAGTGAGGAGCAGCCAGTCCAGTATAAACAGACTGAAGAGTCTACTGTCGAGTACACAGAGTCTGAGGAAGTTCCCTTTAAGAACCAAGAGACTGAAGAGATTCATGTTGAGTACAAAGAGACTGAGGAGACCCCCCTCGAGTACAAAGAGTCTGAGAATGCTCCTGTCGAGTACAAAGAGACTGAAGATCCTGCAGACTCTGAAGAGACTGAGGAGTGTTCTGTCGAGAGCAAGGAAACTAAAGAACTCAATGATGATGCGCTAAATTTACAATCTAGAAAACTTCGATCAGCGGAGGATGAGGATGAGGCCAAAATCGTTGAGGAGGAAGAAGAATTTTACGATTCTGATGCTAGCCAACAGGGTAGTGATGCTCGCTATGATGACGACTTCGATGAAAACGACGATGAAACAAAACCGTCTTCAGCTGCAGATAGTGCGCCTCACTTAGAAGGCGAATCAGTTGAAACAGGCTTTGAACTAGTTGGTCTGTCGCAAAGTGACCAAAATATTTTTCGTCAGCAGGCTGAATCAATTGTCTCTGAGCCTCAGACTCGCATTTTACTCAGTCCGGGTGCCTTTCCATTGGTTAAGCAGCTTGACGAGGCTAATGCTGATGTTGCTGATCCTTCGACTCCTTCTTGCCCGAGTGGCTTTCAAGACGACAGCGCAGAGATTATTGACGAATCCGGTCAGAGTCCTGCATCGTTTGATTCCGTCATCAAGCGCTCTTTGCCGGCTGTGGCCAATCTCAATCTTGCAGCGACCACAGCGGAGTCAGGAAACTTGGACAACTCGGTTGGGACGAGTCCTGGCACTCCTGGATTGGCTCGGGGCGCTTCTGCGATGAGCAGCGGAGATTCAGCCTCCCCCGGGGAGTGCCAGTTTCAGCTGGAGCAGCCAGAAGGGCATTTAGAGTCACATCCTCGTCAGACTGAAAGTATGGACAATTCTATGGCCACCATTGAGGACTCTGAGACCAGTCAGCCACTGATGACTTCTTCCTATTCCGGGCTGCCGCGCGATGCATCTTCTCTCAGTCAGGATGCCTCAAAGTCTAGCGATGTTCTTAGCTCGGGCATCAGCGTAGCTGATAATCGGTTCGGTCCATCTGCCACTGCTGACGACATTCACAGCATCATCGGACAAGATGACAGTGGTTTTATCCTGCTAACCCGGGACGATGCCGCTTCAGATGTTGACTTAGAGAGTGGAGGTGAAGCTGACGAGGACACGGAAGTTGTGCGCAGAAAATTCGACGATGCCACAGATGTGTCGACATCTTTAGCTAGCGACGTTGCATCGACGCTTGCCGGACCAGACGACGAGACTGTGCAGAATTCAGAGTGCGAAGAAGAAGAAGACATAGCCGATGCAGAAGTTAAAGAGGAAAACAATACTAGAAGTCTAAAAAGCCCAGCAATGGAGGTGACAGCCTCTGAGGAGCTGGATCGGCCCTTGAATAGGCAGGAAGTAGAAGAGGCCGCTGAAATCGACAATGCAGCAAGACAACTGGCTTCTGAAGCTTTGAACACAGCCGCGACTGCCAGTGAACTGGAGGAGTTTGAGCGTGCAGCAGAGGGAATTCTGGAGCGCTCACTTCAGGAGGAAGAGTTGGCGTTGAATTTTGAAAAGACCGCCGAAGAAATAATGATGAAAGAATGCGAAGAGGAGGAAGCTGGCCATAATGAAAATGAGGATCAACAAGCCGCCTCTTTGTACCAAGTTGGAAAACATTCAGTTGGCGACATTGACTCGGAACTATTCCAGGGGGCCGTCTACCATGAAGGGGATGATTATGAAGAGGAAATAGAGGAGGAAGAATCCGAGGATAATGAAGACGAGGGCGATCTGAACCTAGAAGATTCTCCCAACTCCACATACGTATTCATGACGAACAAAGCTGTCGAACAAGTGGTAATCGATGACAACCTTCTGTCGCCTATTATGGAAGTAAAAGAGACGCCTGAAAGTTCTCCAGAACAGCGCCTGCTACAACAGCAGCAGCAGCAACAACAGCAGCAGCCCAAGTATCTTCAACCGTCAACGGAGCAGCTGGTGCACGCTGCGAGATCGCCGCCAAAGGTCGGTTTTGAAATCGAACCTCCACTGACTGAGGAGGAGGAAGAGACACCAGCTGCAGCTGATCTTCCATCATCGTTTGGATCAAAGAAATCGGACCGATTCCCCGAGATTCCCCAGCAGGATGAGGGCGAAGAGAGGAGGCCAAAGGTCGAGCAAAAATCTTCTTCGCCAGCAGAGTCGGGTGAATTCGATTTCGAGATGATCGTCTCACCGCCAGAGGACGCCGCTTCCGGTTCGTTGACCGAGTTTGAACGGCTCGAGCGGGAACTGGAGACGGCGGAGGCGTCGCCAGCTGCTGCTGAGCAAATTATGGAGGAGGTTAAAGAAGTTGACGAAGATTTGCTCGAAGATGATGAGCAAGTGGCTCCACAGGAAGAAGAAATCTTCTCGGGGGCTTCAAAGATAGCTGAAGCGCTGAGGCTACCCGAAGTTCGGTTCGAGAAAACTGAGAAAGACAAAGATAGTCTTGGCGAAGAAGAAGATGATGAGCACGAAGAGCCTGCAGCGGCTATAGCTCAAAGACGATTGCCACCAGGTCGAGCAAGAAAGATGCCACCTGTGATGGAGTCGTCCATGGCCTCGTCCGTGTGCGCGCCTAGCGAGGCCGACTCGCTGACAGAAGAGGCGCAACTAGCCATGACCAGAAGTGTCGATAGCATCGATGCAGCGGCGTCGGCGGCGGCGTCGGGAAGCGGCGACGTGGGTGGCGCTGGCGGCGGCGGCGGCTGGACGCTTGGCTACTCGATGACTGCAGACAAGGTTCGAGTGGTGCCCGAGCCCGGACCTGGAATGGTCAGCTCGACTGACAGTCTGGACTGGGAGACTTCAACGGGCGCCGAAGCCGCAGCAGCTGATGAGGCTTTAGGTACAGCAGAGTAGGCCCTGTCGCATCCAGATTCCTCCCTTTTGTAGAGACCTCCGAAAGTTCGCGAACCAATGAAAGCCTGGTCGCAGGAGTCCTTGAATTCATTCTTTTTTCTCGCTGTCGTGAATTTTTGTTGCGATACATTTCGCTGTTGTTAATAGCAGTAGCATAGTCTGTAAGTATTACTTATCACGGATTTCAATTAATCTTGCCAAGTATTGCATTTCTTTGTACACTGCTTAATTCAGTCACCGATTCTTATTAGCCACCTATTAACTTAACGTGCTCACCATAACTAATGTGTACTTAACTGCATTATTTTATTTTCTAACTTAAGTTGCAAATTGCTACAGAACTATTTCAGTTCATTTAACTAGCACAAAAAGCTATCTACTAAATTGAAATTATTCATAGGAAACTACTGGTAGTAGATAGTGCGTTCACAAGTGGTAGAGTAAAGGCTAAATTCAGTGCCACAACCAATCACAGTCGAGTGGGTTGATAGTTTTCTCTAAATAAGGTTTATAAATTCTCTACCGATGAAGTTGACGCGCACTCAGAAGACAAAAAATTATACCTATAGACCAAGCTATATCTAATCTATAGGCTAGATTAGAAAATATGAGCGCAGAGTCCAACACGAGCTATAAAGCGGAAGAGACTGGTGAATGTCTGAATTATGAACAACCAGTGAAATTGAAAAGGCAGCCAGCTGCAAGTAGAGTAGATGAGGCATCTCAGTCGGCTCAACAAGGCTCATTAAGTCAGAACGATGAGGTTGTCGGAGCGGCGGCCGCAGCCCCGACTGCCATCAGCAAGAAGTTTTTAGGTCATGGTGAGTGCTGGTTTAGCTCTAAGTGTAAGGACTTGGCAAAAAAATATAATGTAAACAGTGGTTAACCTTATTTATGAATGTAGGGGAATATATTAAGGGGTGGAAAAAACTTTTAGGCATAATTCTCTCCTAGGTTACTGATAAATACTACCATCATAAACGTGTTTGCAGACATGTCAATCATGAGTATGGACGAAGACTATGTTGTTGAGATTGATCCTAGGGAACATGATCACTTACTGTCCCAGGGTATTCCAGAGGAATTGCGTAAGTGACGAAATAGTTTATTGAAATTTCAACTGCTCGAAAAGTAAAAACTTGTACTTTTAGATGACCAAGTCCAAATTGAATTTCGTTTTTTTCTGTTTATCAGGCGTAGCAATGCAATTGCTCCCAGAAGCTTCTGCACAACTTCTTTAATCACACCCATTTCATTTCAATTATTTTATCAGCCTTAATAATAACTATAGAATGTTTGCAAATTGTTGTGCTGTGTCACAAATGCTTTTGGTACTGCTTAAACCACATTTTTTATTCCCTAATGTGCCATTAAACTAAAGGTAAAGGAATTTACCACTGCATTTTCAACATAAAATCTACTTCAGATGGTACAACTCCAAGTTCAACAAGATAAACAGAGCCACTGTGGATCGATATTCGACCAATGAAACAGCGTCCCAAATGGTTTTTAACTTCTTACATTCGTCTGAAATCTATTTTTGATCTTATAAACGATTTTGTGTCGCCTCCTTTCAAGCTCTATTTTATAAAAATCTAAAAGAGCATACCTCGTATAAGTTCAAGAAAAATTCTAAACGTACATTAGCTATATTTCACCCTCTGAATATTGAATATTCTAGCTGGAAATCATAATTACCGATGCTGAAAGGAGTGCAAAAATGGAATAAAAATATTGTTCTTTGATTTACAAAGACTAACGAGTTACCTTCGTGATCTCTATAGCGACCCCATTTTCATTTTATGTCAAATTAACGCTAAAATGTCATGCTTCGGTTCATCACTCATCGGCTTTTATCTCGTGATAACTCTAAAAGGTAAATGCCGAATGTAAAACGTACTGAATATTCGCTTGAAGTGCAACTAAGATTAACCCATTTTTAGACAATAAACTTTTCCTCTTTGCCTTAGAAACAAACGCAGAACAGTATCCCATCTTAGCTATACGAAACGTATAACTGCTCAAACTGCATGAAAAATGTTGGTGATTATTATTGTTTGTCGCACGTTTCATAAATAATTTTTTTAAAAATATTCTTAGCCAATTTTTTACTCTTTCTGAAGCTTTCATATCAGAAATTCAGCTCATATTTACTGTCGGTATGCCTTTCTATTAGCTTCTTAGCTGTTTGTTGCAAATTTTCTTTCATATTAATTTTTGTTCTGTATGCAATGATCCACTATTTTGTTCCTAAGTTGGAATAGATCTCATTTGTGGAATGAATTTTTAATGAGAAATTTGCAGTTTCACTGGCGAAAATTAAAAAAGCAAGTAATATATTTGAATATTTGAATTCACTCTAAATACGAGTAACTCTAAAATGCAAAGCCAAGCACCCAGTTTTTAGGCGCAGATGATTTTCGCTTGTGAATTTGCAAATTTTATTGCCTGTTTTAGTACAAATGCACTTCAAAAAGTTGTTTGAAACTTTACGAGTCTGCCACAAGTTTTAATTAATCTTCTGTTATGTATCATGCACTGTAGAATCGTATTGTACTTTTTATCATTAGCTGCGTCAGCTACGCAACTGAAAAAAACACATTTCGCTTTCGACAAGTTGCTTTTGGAGCTCGATTTTTTCTCGCTTCCGCTTTTCTATCTCATCTGGAGAGGCGTAAACGATTTTCGACATTTTTCAGCTTTCATTAAAGAAACATTTGTTACCTGATAAGCTTTCTAGCTTTTTATTATTACTATTATTATTTGTTTTGTTCGCATAAATTTTCTCTAACATCTTTCGTACTGAGCCAGAAAATTTGTCTGTGTTCTTTTAGAACAAACTATGTAATATTTAGTATGTTAGCTATTTTGCTTCGTAGCTAGTTTTAGATTTAGACTAAAAGGCAATTTATTTCATTCTTAGTATACTCGTAAAATTTTGATAAAACTGCTTATAAAGAAGACTTGCAAAAATCTTCTTTCTTTCAACGGTTATTTTCACCGCCAGTTTGGCTTTCTAGCTTGTTCGAAATTATATCAGCGCAGCTTAGATGATTAATATATACTGTCAGCATCTGCTTGTTACTCGTAGCTTGTTTTTCTCCATACAGAATCTTTGTCGTAGTTTTCTGTCGATTTTCTTTTACAAAAGATACGCATATTTTGCATGTTGTGTCTAGCTGTTAATGGCTTTTGAAGTTACACATGTACAATCTATTACAATATTGGTAGAATTAGTTCATTAAAGTAAGCTGCAGAGCCTGCCTGTAGTTTATGTAACGTTTTAGTTTAAAAATGTCATTAACCAATATCTCTTAGTGCTTTGTTTGTTTAGATCAAGAATATCGCAGCCTTTACCTCTGCACACATCCATTAATAGCCTTCTGCTTAACATTTGCGAAAAATATAAGCTTTTTTACTCTGCCAATTACCTTTTCTCGATTATTTATTTTTTAGCTAATATTATTATAAAAACTGTGACATGTTTTTTTGCCTTGCAGCCTACAATAGCGGTGAAACTATAAATAAATTAATTTATTATTAGTGTATGGGTTTTACTATCGATGTCATATCAGATTTGATCATTGCTTCTTTCAACTGAAGGTTTACGGACGATTTTTTGTTTACTTTTTTCATTGACTGATGAGATGCTCGCAGCAAAGCAAATTATACTATTAAAATGTAAAAATCACATAAACAGCACAGTACTAAATGTACTAAACCAGAAGTTAAAAAACTCACACTAGTGAACAAGCATACTTGCAGACTTGTCACAAGTACAATAGCAACGAGGAAATCAAAGGAAGGAAGTTCTGAAATTCAATAGAACAGAATTCAAGCATTGAAATTTAAATTGAAGCTGCCTCACAATCTAGTGGAATTCTAGGAGTCTGGCGAAGCGAGAAGTAATGTAAAAAAATTAGACAGAGCAGAGGGGAAAAAGTCCATCAAGAACGTAGAATTTTTCTAGGAAAATTAAATGGATAGAAATGGATAGAAAGTATCTAATGCTACATCTGTAGTTCCCTTTTTATTAACTAACAGGGTTACTTAAGCTAAGAAGCTAAGATTTCGCTGAAAGCTAAACATAACTCTACAGTTTATGTTATCAGTTGAGCCTTAATACTTAGTCAACATTTTATAGACATGCATGTAAAAAATAACTGGGCCACTACAAATACAATAGAAGCAGAGCTCTAACCAGACAAAACTGCGTGGACCACAGATAAAATAAAAACAATAAATTTAGACACCAGACCTTGCGGCCATGATGTACAGCTGCTCAGTCCTGACGGGCTGAAGGGGCCGCAACATCCACCCACTATAAATTTACCCAGCTCAAAATGATACCCGAACTCAGCGGGATTAAGTGCCTTGCTCAATGGGCACAAATTGTCTCCTAGCTTAGTGGACCACAGATAATCACTATAGATTGGAATTGAACTAAACTACAAATCAAATCAAATCAAAGGCGCAGGACCTGAGCTTATAGAGAGACATACCATCGTAAGGTTTTAAGACGATTTTGAAAACATACAATTCCAAATCTAATGTATCTGTCTGTAGTTTGGTTTGTAGTTTGGCAATAAAAATAAATAAATAAATTTAGACACCCGACCTTTCGACCAGATGTAAAGCCCACGACACAGCCGCAGCAAGTTGCGCGGCGCATCCGAGGGCTGTGTACAGCTTTCAGCCTGACGGGCTGGAGGGGCCGCAACACCCACTCTAAATTTACCCAGCTCAAACTGGTACCCGATCTCAGCTGGGTGGACTGACGCAATGCGGGATTAAGTGCCTTGCTTAAGGGCACAAATTGTCTCCTAGGGCCGGGACTCGAACCCACGACCTTCCGGTCATGGGGCAGGCGCCCTAGTTACGCAATAAGTTTCGCAATATTATAGCAAAAAGGAATAATTTGATGTAGTCCCGAAACTAGTATCAGAAATAGTCTTTTTAGCTGAGTAAAATGATTAACGGAGGCCATGTTTATAGCACCCATAAACATATTGCCACCTAACTGCAGAATAAGTCGCTTACGAAACTCAGGGCAAGAAATTTAAAGAAAGTCTAAGAAAGCATAAAAAATTATTAATTCTGATAATGTTCACATCTTTCGAACAGTGCAACTTGCGTGTCAGGGTGCGTTTAAATTAACTGAAATCGCTAAAAGCTGCGGTTTTATCTTCCCCAAAACTAGGTTTTCGCATTCTATGGCGGTACAATCTGGTTGAAAGAGTTAATTGCTTGCATCTCGCTGGATGTTTTTGTTTCAAGCAAGTTTTTAATGCCATTTTTTTAATTGTCCAGCAAGCCAGGGTGTGATAGGGCCTAAATTTAGCCTTGGTGAACATTTACGTCCTAGAAATTCCTACCTAACTGTACTATTAACTGAATTTTAAAAAAAAATATACAAATAAAAATTAAAAGTAGAGATGCAAGAACGTGAAAGCACAACAAGTTTAAACTTTTTGTGAAAATAACTTTTAATTTCAAAGATGACGGCTAAAGTTGCCTTTATTGCTTGTTTTATTGTTGCTTTAAAAAATTCAATCAGCTAAAACAGCAAACAAGATAAAAAATATTGCAACTTTTACAAGTGAAAAAATGAATTCTTCTTTTTTGGTCCTCAATTACGGAAACGTTGATTGCAGTTAAATGTAATGTGAAATTCACACTGCTTAGTTAGAGAATATGAATGAACTTGTTGTAGGAAGTCTAATTAACTTCCAGGGGAATTCAATAATGTAGCTTGGGGGAATTCAATAATGTAGCTTGGGAAATTCGACATTGGAGCTTTGGGAATTCAATGATTGAGCTTGGGGGAATTTAATGATGGAGCTTGGGGAATTCAATGATTGAGCTTGGGGGAATTTAATGATGGAGCTTGGGGAATTCAATAATAGAGCTTGGGGGAATTCAATAATGGAGCTTGGGAGAATTCAATGATGGAGCTTGGGGGAATTTAATGATGGAGCTTGGGGGAATTCAATGATTGAGCTTGGGGGAATTTAATGATGGAGCTTGGGGAATTCAATAATAGAGCTTGGGGGAATTCAATAATGGAGCTTGGGAGAATTCAATGATGGAGCTTGGGGGAATTCAATAATGGAGCTTGGGGGAATTCAATAATGGAGCTTGGGGAATTCAATAATGGAGCTTGGGAGAATTCAATGATGGAGCTTGGGGGAATTCAATAATGGAGCTTGGGGGAATTCAATGATGGAGCTTGGGGGACTTCAATGATAGAGCTTGGGAGAATTCAATAATGGAGCTTGGGGAATTCAATAATGGAGCTTGGGAGAATTCAATAATGGAGCTTGGGAGAATTCAATGATGAAGCTTGGGAGAATTCAATAATGGAGCTTGGGGGAATTCAATAATGGAGCTTGGGGGAATTCAATAATGGAGCTTGGGAGAATTCAATGATGAAGCTTGGGAGAATTCAATAATGGAGCTTGGGGGAATTCAATGATGGAGCTTGGGAGAATTCAATAATGGAGCTTGGGGAATTCAATAATGGAGCTTGGGAGAATTCAATAATGGAGCTTGGGAGAATTCAATAATGGAGCTTGGGGGAATTCAATGATGGAGCTTGGGGGAATTAAATGATGGAGCTTGGGGAATTAAAAAATGGAGCTTGGGAGAATTCAATAATGGAGCTTGGGAGAATTCAATGATGGAGCTTGGGGAATTAAAAAATGGAGCTTGGGAGAATTCAATAATGGAGCTTGGGAGAATTCAATAATGGAGCTTGGGAGAATTCAATGATGGAGCTTGGGGGAATTCAATAATGGAGCTTGGGGAATTCAATAATGGAGCTTGGGGAATTCAATAATGGAGCTTGGGGGAATTCAATAATGGAGCTTGGGGGAATTCAATGATGGAGCTTGGGGAATTCAATAATGGAGCTTGGGGGAATTCAATGATGGAGCTTGGGGAATTCAATAATGGAGCTTGGGGGAATTCAATAATGGAGCTTGGGGGAATTCAATGATGGAGCTTGGGGGAATTCAATAATGGAGCTTGGGGGAATTCAATAATGGAGCTTGGGGAATTAAAAAATGGAGCTTGGGAGAATTCAATAATGGAGCTTGGGAGAATTCAATAATGGAGCTTGGGAGAATTCAATGATGGAGCTTGGGGGAATTCAATGATGGAGCTTGGGGGAATTCAATAATGGAGCTTGGGGGAATTCAATGATGGAGCTTGGGGGAATTCAATGATGGAGCTTGGGGGAATTCAATAATGGAGCTTGGGGAATTCAATAATGGAGCTTGGGGGAATTCAATAATGGAGCTTGGGGGAATTCAATGATGGAGCTTGGGGGAATTCAATGATGGAGCTTGGGGGAATTCAATAATGGAGCTTGGGGGAATTCAATAATGGAGCTTGGGGGAATTCAATAATGGAGCTTGGGGGAATTCAATGATGGAGCTTGGGGGAATTCAATAATGGAGCTTGGGGGAATTCAATAATGGAGCTTGGGGGAATTCAATGATGGAGCTTGGGGGAATTCAATAATGGAGCTTGGGGGAATTCAATGATGGAGCTTGGGGAATTAAAAAATGGAGCTTGGGAGAATTCAATAATGGAGCTTGGGAGAATTCAATGATGGAGCTTGGGAGAATTCAATGATGGAGCTTGGGAGAATTCAATGATGGAGCTTGGGAGAATTCAATGATGGAGCTTGGGGGAATTCAATGATGGAGCTTGGGGAATTCAATAATGGAGCTTGGGGGAATTCAATGATGGAGCTTGGGGAATTCAATAATGGAGCTTGGGAGAATTCAATAATGGAGCTTGGGGGAATTCAATGATGGAGCTTGGGGAATTAAAAAATGGAGCTTGGGAGAATTCAATAATGGAGCTTGGGAGAATTCAATGATGGAGCTTGGGAGAATTCAATGATGGAGCTTGGGGGAATTCAATGATGGAGCTTGGGGAATTCAATAATGGAGCTTGGGGGAATTCAATGATGGAGCTTGGGGAATTCAATAATGGAGCTTGGGAGAATTCAATAATGGAGCTTGGGGGAATTCAATGATGGAGCTTGGGGAATTCAATAATGGAGCTTGGGAGAATTCAATAATGGAGCTTGGGGGAATTCAATAATGGAGCTTGGGGGAATTTAATGATGGAGCTTGGGGGAATTCAATAATGGAGCTTGGGGGAATTTAATGATGGAGCTTGGGGGAATTCAATGATGGAGCTTGGGGGAATTTAATGATGGAGCTTGGGGGAATTTAATGATGGAGCTTGGGGGAATTCAATAATGGAGCTTGGAGGAATTCAATAATGGAGCTTGGGGGAATTCAATGATGGAGCTTGGGGGAATTCAATGATGGAGCTTGGGGGAATTCAATAATGGAGCTTGGGGAATTCAATAATGGAGCTTGGGGGAATTCAATAATGGAGCTTGGGGGAATTTAATGATGGAGCTTGGGGGAATTCAATGATGGAGCTTGGGGGAATTCAATAATGGAGCTTGGGAGAATTCAATAATGGAGCTTGGGGGAATTTAATGATGGAGCTTGGGGGAATTCAATAATGGAGCTTGGGGGAATTCAATGATGGAGCTTGGGGAATTCAATAATGGAGCTTGGGGGAATTCAATGATGGAGCTTGGGGGAATTCAATAATGGAGCTTGGGGGAATTCAATAATGGAGCTTGGGGGAATTCAATGATGGAGCTTGGGGGAATTCAATGATGGAGCTTGGGAGAATTCAATAATGGAGCTTGGGGGAATTCAATGATGGAGCTTGGGGGAATTCAATGATGGAGCTTGGGGGAATTCAATAATGGTGCTTGGGGGAATTCAATAATGGAGCTTGGGAGAATTCAATGATGAAGCTTGGGGGAATTCAATAATGGAGCTTGGGGGAATTCAATAATGGAGCTTGGGGGAATTCAATAATGGAGCTTGGGAGAATTCAATGATGGAGCTTGGGGGAATTCAATAATGGAGCTTGAGGGAATTCAATGATGGAGCTTGGGGGAATTCAATAATGGAGCTTGGGGGAATTCAATAATGGAGCTTGGGGGAATTCAATGATGGAGCTTGGGGGAATTCAATAATGGTGCTTGGGGGAATTCAATAATGGAGCTTGGGGGAATTCAATGATGGAGCTTGGGGGAATTCAATAATGGTGCTTGGGGGAATTCAATAATGGAGCTTGGGGGAATTCAATGATGGTGCTTGGGGGAATTCAATAATGGAGCTTGGGGGAATTTAATGATGGAGCTTGGGGGAATTCAATAATGGAGCTTGGGGGAATTCAATGATGGAGCTTGGGGAATTCAATAATGGAGCTTGGGAGAATTCAATAATGGAGCTTGGGGGAATTCAATGATGGAGCTTGGGGGAATTCAATAATGGTGCTTGGGGGAATTCAATGATGGAGCTTGGGGGAATTCAATGATGGTGCTTGGGGGAATTCAATAATGGAGCTTGGGGGAATTTAATGATGGAGCTTGGGGGAATTCAATAATGGAGCTTGGGGGAATTCAATGATGGAGCTTGGGGAATTCAATAATGGAGCTTGGGAGAATTCAATAATGGAGCTTGGGGGAATTCAATGATGGAGCTTGGGGGAATTCAATAATGGTGCTTGGGGGAATTCAATGATGGAGCTTGGGGGAATTCAATGATGGTGCTTGGGGGAATTCAATAATGGTGCTTGGGAGAATTCAATGATGGAGCTTGGGGGAATTCAATAATGGAGCTTGGGGGAATTCAATGATGGTGCTTGGGGGAATTCAATAATGGAGCTTGGGGGAATTTAATGATGGAGCTTGGGGGAATTCAATAATGGAGCTTGGGGGAATTCAATGATGGAGCTTGGGGGAATTCAATGATGGAGCTTGGGGGAATTCAATGATGGAGCTTGGGGGAATTCAATAATGGAGCTTGGGGGAATTCAATGATGGATTGTTTGGTCATACTAAAAAAAATTATTAAAACGACGCACGCTTAGTACAAAAAATAAAAATTATTCGCTAAAATTAATCCTAAACAAACTAAAACAGAATAGTCAGACAACGAATAAGAAATGCAAAAGAAAACAATACCATGTTAATGCTGGTTATTTACTGCTCGCAATAAAAACTATCAATGGTTTGTCAGACTGAACAAACGGAAGACAGTTAACCGTGTTGGGTAGGGGGGGGGGGGGTGTTTTAAGGCGTGCCGCATCGCTCGGAATTGACCAATCAAATCAGACCCTATTGTAGTCAGATTAATTACTCGGTTACTAGTTAATGCCGTTTCCTTCGCTGGGAGCGGCACAGCGCAGCCGCTGGACTTTCAGCGCACGACCGTCTCTGCTCGTCGTCGCTGTCGCGCGTAAAATCTTCGGCGTTAAAACTGCGGCGATCGCTGTTGTTGCTGCTGCTGCTGCTGCTGCTGATCCTTCGGTTGCCGATGCCCGATCTTGAGCGCTTTTTGCCTGGAAAGAAACCAATAAAATTTAATAAGCAATATGCATAATGGCTACTCAGAGTAGATTCATCCAACAAAAAAAACAAATTGTGACGAAAATGTCTTTACAGAAGCAGAAGCAAGACCTCACAGCGAAGAGGAGATCTATCTATCCGAATATGCACCCATCTATATACGTATCTAGCTATTTTTCTTTACATCTGTCACTCTATCCATATCAGTGTTTTACTGTCCATTCATCTATATACTCGTATCTGTCCGTCTATCTATCTATCTATCTATCTGTCTGTCTGTCTATCTGTCAGTCTGTCTGTCTGTCTGTCTGTCTGTCTGTCTGTCTGTCTGTCTGTCTGTCTGTCTGTCTGTCTGTCTGTCTGTCTGTCTGTCTATCGATCTATCTATCTATCTATCTATCTATCTATCTATCTATCTGGATAATTTACCGCATTTTCTACTCAGCCAGTAACTAAATCGTTCAGACACAGATAGGTAACTGAAAAACCCCTACCAGAAAATTCCTCCTCTTCAGACTCCGTAGCAGCGGCGCCAGCGGTCGCTCTCTTTTGAGCCGCAATTTTCTTCTTACGACGCCAACGCTTGCGATACTTGAACTCGCAGCGCCTGCAGGCCGGGCAGCGGCACTGGCAGCCCTGGCAACCGGCCTCGGCAGATTTATCGACGCCGGTCTTCTGAGCTTCGGCTTTTTCATCATTATCGTCGACGTTGCTATTGTCGCTTTCAATTTCTTCGTCTAGAGTGGACGAACCGGCTGACTCGTGATAGCTGGGCGTGGCGCTGTCGTCAACAATGAAATCCCTGTCAGCTTTGTCTTCCTCGCTGGCCTCGTTGCAGCTGCTGTTGCGGTTGTTGTCGGTGTCGTTGGGCGCTTTGCCTGATTCCTGGGCCAATTTTATTCGAGTTAATGAATTCGTGACTAGGTTGGTGTGGAAATATTAGTACTTTATCATGATATATGATACCTGATACTCATAGATGCGAAATCTTAACCACGAGATATTAAATCAACTGTGAGACATGAGATTTCATTCCGTGAGATGTGCAATCTCATACCCTGAGATTTAAAATCCTATACCCAGAGATTTGAAATCTCATACCTTGAAAATCGAAATCTCATACCTTGAAAATCGAAATCTCATACCCAAGAGATTTGAAATCTTACACCCTGAGATTAAAAGTCTTATACCCTGAGATTTTAAATCTCGTACGCTCAGATTTGAAATCTCATACCCTGAGAATCAAAATCTTATACCCAGACTCCAGAGATTGAAAATCTTATACCCAGACTCCAGAGATTGAAAATCTTATACCCAGAGAATTGAAATCTTACACCCTGAGATTTTAAATCTTATACGCTGAGGTTTGAAATTTTATAACCAGAGATTTGAAATCTAATAGGCTGAGATTTGAATTCTTATACCCTGAGATTTGAAATATTTTACCCTGAGATTTGAATTCTTATACCCTGAGATTCGAAATCTCATTCCCTCAGATTTGAATTCTTTTACCCTGAGATTTGAAATCGCATACCCTGAGAATCAAAATCTTATACCCAGAGATTGAAAATATTATACCCTGAGATTTAAAATCTTATACCCTGAGATTTAAATCTTTTACCCTGAGATTTAAAATCTTAAACCCTGAGATTTGAAATCTTATACCCTGAGATTTGAAATCTCATACCCTGAGATTTGAAATCTCATACCCTGAGATTTGAAATCTTATACCCTGAGATTTGAAATCTTATAACCAAAGATTTGAAATCTCATATCCGTAAGATACGAGAGACTGCACTATAAGATATGATGTTTGTTACTTTAGTCTCCTAATTATAGAAAATTAAATCTTCAACACCATAATAAAGGATCATAAAAACTAACATATCAAATCTAAAACATTGAAATTAAAAAATCTACAAACCTGACCGCCGTCTTCGACCTCTGCTTCATCACCGTCCAGCTCAGCTTCCTTAGTAGCATCAGCGCCCTCATCACCTGCGTGACTAGCGGGCTCAACGCAAGACACTCGACGGCCGTCAATGACCCTGGTCACGGTGGTCATTCGATCGGGGACGGGGTAGCGGCGCTCAGCCACGCCCAGGTTAACTAGACTTTCCAGGTGCTCCTCGTGGGCCTGGGTTTGTTTGTTCGATTTAAGGGTTTTGGATTGCAGAGGATGTAAGAATTGTAAAATAATCATGCCTACTGAAGCCTGAAGGATAATCATGCCTACTGAAGCCTGAAGGATAATCATGCCTACTGAAGCCTGAAGGATAATCATGCCTACTGAAGCCTGAAGGATAATCATGCCTACTGAAGCCTGAAAGATAATCATGACTACTGAAGCCTGAAGGATAATCATGCCTACTGAAGCCTGAAGGATAATCATGCCTACTGAAGCCTGAAGGATAATCATGCCTACTGAAGCCTGAAGGATAATCATGCCTACTGAAGCCTGAAGGATAATCATGCCTACTGAAGCCTGAAGGATAATCATGCCTACTGAAGCCTGAAGGATAATCATGCCTACTGAAGCCTGAAGGATAATCATGCCTACTGAAGCCTGAAGGATAATCATGAATACGGAAGCCTGAAGGATAATCATGCCTACTGAAGCCTGAAGGATAATCATGCCTACTGAAGCCTGAAGGATAATCATGACTACTGAAGCCTGAAGGATAATCATGCCTACTGAAGCCTGAAGGATAATCATGCCTACTGAAGCCTGAAGGATAATCATGCCTACTGAAGTCTCAAGGATAATTATCTACTGAGGTCTGAGGATAATCATAGCTACTGCTTTTATAGCATTGTTAATTTTAAAAAAAGAAAGGTGCAACACCTCACCTGATCATGCAAATCCAATCTAACAAGATGGTCATCTTCGTCATCAGATATCAGCACAGAACGTCGATTTCGTTTTGGACTGATTATTTCATCGTCATCATGATTGTCGTCTTGCTGATTATCAATAGACTGCCTACTGCGACGTTTAGTAGTACTGCTAGTACGCTTTGGCAGTGTGCTCTTGGACTGGATATCGCTGTCATTTGTGTTATCACTGTCTAAATCACAACGGTTCAATTTCTGACTAGCCATGTCAGCTCAATTTATTTGACTCTGAAAAATATGATCATAGTTTTTTTTATTCTACATAGCTTATAAAGTGACAATGACAAGTAATTGTGCACCTTTATTAAATAGGAGTGCTTAAGTTTCATTGAGTAAGTTAAGCACAAAATGCAAAAAACCATTAGTCTTAAAGTTGACAAGCATTTCGGTGATAATTTTATAAAAAGTAAACTTAAATTTTGAAATGATACTTTTTAACTAAATCTTAAACCCAAAAGGACAATAAAACATATAGTGCATTTATGTATAGATAAATCAATGTATCTGAGGCTTCTTTAATGAATCCAGGCAATGTGATCAAAACAAGAATAGTATTAAGGGGAAATTTTATCAAGGCTTTATCAAAGCAGTCTGTCTCAGGATATGCATGTAAGAAAAGTTAAATAGTGAGTACTTTGATAAATAAATGAAATGGCTTTCTTTATTATTTTACTAACTTTCTAAGCCATTGGCTACAAAATGTAATTCAAAGGATTATCTTAAAATTTATCTATTTTTTATAATACTGAAACTGAATAAATTTCTAGTAACTTATTTGAATTGCATGTTTCTATTTTTTAAATTCTAATTAATCCTGTTTTGGCAAAAATGAACATATCAAGATAGATGTACCATCCAAAAATTATACACATTAAAAAAGCAAAAGAATTTTTTAATATACAAAAGATGAAGCTATAAAACAACTAAAACCAAGCCTATCTAGTCTACATTTGCTTTTTTTCTTTTGTTAACTATAAAGTAATGATAACAAAGCAGAAATTCTACTATTCAAGTAGAAAGTCCCAAACAAAGAACTTGGAAAATAAGATAGAAAAATAAATAAGTACTTCAAAAAAACTTCCAATAAAATGCTCTCACAAAAAGCTTATACAAATGCCCTAAAGCACATACTACTAGGTACTAGATTATAATTTGCACAAAAAATACAGAATGAATATTAAGGCATTGTATGTTAGTGTAATCTAACTTCTATAATATTTTTTTTATGTAATCATTTATACTTAAGGTAAATTATGGTTAAATTAACTTAAGGTTAAATAGGATTAAAAGCTAACCTATTTAGTCCCAGCTTACTTGATCTGAATAAATATGCCAATTAAATAAATAATACGAATCTTGAATATTATCATTAGTTATGTTTTATGCTTTTAGTTTTAGGAATTTTTTCTTTAAGTTGCTAATTTAATAATTTTAGTCAATAATAGCATCTAAAGCATTATTACAGTTTTAAAGACCATTGGCATAGTTTTTTGCCATAAGTTCTTATCTCCCATCTTATCTAATATTGCAGTATATTTCTAAATGCTTGCTAAAATTGGATTTACAACTAACAATTTCTTCATCAAAAAATATTTATAAGTATATATACTTACAAAATGGTTGCAAAAATAGGATTGGTCCTAATAAAAAATATTACCTATATAAACTTCTTTTGGTTTAGCTACTAATAGGCTAATAGCCAATAAGCAAATCTGAATGTGCAAGTAAATATGCTAGCAACCTGATTCTTTTATTGGAATTGTATTACCATTGTTTGGAACAATTCAATTGAGTGCTATAAAATGATTTTGCATGTATTCATTATAACCAACTTAGCCTCAATGGTAGAAATTTGCTTAGTTTACTTTGAACCAATTGGCAATAATTAGTAGACACTGCAATGCAATGTTTGCTAGAAATGGCAACATTGACAATATCACTGTAGCATAGAGATAATGTAGACATCTATTTCCTTTGCTGTTTTAAATGTGCTAAGGACTTTGCTTAGATAAGTGACTTTTATACTAGATTTTGAAGCCACTATATTGCAGTCTTTTCACTTAGTATTTTTTCATAAGACATAAATAAATAAAAAATAATAAATTTAGACACCCGACCTTTCTATTAGATGTACAGCCCATAGCATAACTGCAGCTAGTTGTGCGGCATATCTGACGGCTATATACAGCTTTTAGCCTGACAGGCTGGAGGGGCTGCAACAACCATTCTAAATTTACCCAGCTCAAACAAATTTCATACAAAATTATAGAGCTGTCTCTTTAATTACTCTCAAGCAATTGACTTATAGGCGTAGTAATACTAATAGAGCCTTTAGAATGCCTATCTGGCTGATCCTGGCACCAAGGCTAAGTTTTGCTTCATGCTAATGGTGTTGTAATACCTATTAGCAGAATATATAGCAGAAGACCTAGTCTAGACTTTTGCTAAGGTGCAGACTCTGGCACTCTTTGACCTAGCTAAGTATGTCAATATGACCTAGGTAAAGAATATGGCATATTGCATTATAGATATTAGCACATTCAACCAAGCAATCTAGACAAAGAAATAGAAAGTGGGTACTATTGACTAAATTAGAGGGTTGAAAAATACTCAGATAACAGAGTACCTACCTATTATTGGAACTCCATTACAATAAGGCTTAGCCAATATAAGTCAATACTCCTCAGCATGGTCAGGCTAAATGCCCAGGTAGGCTATTTAAGAATATCTTTTCTTTAAAAAGTTGCACTTTTAGAAGCTTTAGGGAGAAAAAAATGCAACTGGACCAAATACTAGGTTTATTTTTTGCTGGGCACAGGATGCGAAATTGCATCATGTTCTTCATTTTAGGATGCGATTTCAGGGTTTATTAACTTGGAGGAGTTAACAAAAAGCTTTTTCATGTGCATAAAAAATTCAAAATTAAATTAAAATATATAGCATGTAATTTTATTTTTATGTATTAAAACATCTCATTGTTATAAGCAGAGTGGAGACAAAATATGTAATAATTTACGTCTATATTTCCAGTACCAGAACCAGTACCAGAACCAGTACCAGAGAAATATTTGCCAAATAACAATTAAAACAATCCTAAAATCATTCCAGTAAAAAATTCGCTAATCCTTCACTGATTTGTGGTACTCAATAAGAAAATACTTCCAATTCGAAACTAAAGTACCGTGGAGTACGTAAAAAAGTCCGCCAATCAAATGTTAATTTTTTTAAAAGTCATATAAACAAAAACTTCATCTTAACAAAAAAACTTACAACAAATACCTACTATCAACATTATACGTGACAAGCACCAAAAATATTCAACAATATCCACTTCTACGACGAAATCTCATGTTCCCCTGCTTTGTACTCAAAGTGCTCAAATGTACTTTTCAGTACAGAGTCGAATGCATAAGCGTGATGAAGCTGAAAACTCAGATCCAGAGGGAAACATTACCATTGATCGCGTCTATAAAGTATCAGAGCCCAGTCACTATCCATCTCGAAGCTACAGTCTCTGAAGTCCCCCCTGCTTTGTACTAAAAGTGCTCAAATGTACTTTTGAGTACAAAGTCGAATGCATAAGCGTGATGAAGCTGAAAACTCAGATCCAGAAGGAAACATTACCATTGATCGCGTCTATAAAGTATCAGAGCCCAGTCACTATCCATCTCGAAGCTACAGTCTCTGAAGTCCCCCCTGCTTTGTACTAAAAGTGCTCAAATGTACTTTTGAGTACAAAGTCGAATGCATAAGCGTGATGAAGCTGAAAACTCAGATCCAGAAGGAAACATTACTATTGATCGCGTCTATAAAGTATCAGAGCCCAGTCACTATCCATCTCGAAGCTACAGTCACTGAAGTCCCCCCTATTTTGTACTAAAAGTGCTCAAATGTACTTTTGAGTACAGAGGCGAGTGCATAAGCGTGATGAAGCTGAAAACTCAGATCCAGAAGGAAACATTACCATTGATCGCGTCTATAAAGTATCAGAGCCCAGTCACTATCCATCTCGAAGCTACAGTCTCTGAAGTCCCCCCTGCTTTGTACTAAAAGTGCTCAAATGTACTTTTGAGTACAAAGTCGAATGCATAAGCGTGATGAAGCTGAAAACTCAGATCCAGAAGGAAACATTACCATTGATCGCGTCTATAAAGTATCAGAGCCCAGTCACTATCCATCTCGAAGCTACAGTCTCTGAAGTCCCCCCTGCTTTGTACTAAAAGTGCTCAAATGTACTTTTGAGTACAAAGTCGAATGCATAAGCGTGATGAAGCTGAAAACTCAGATCCAGAAGGAAACATTACCATTGATCGCGTCTATAAAGTATCAGAGCCCAGTCACTATCCATCTCGAAGCTACAGTCACTGAAGTCCCCCCTATTTTGTACTAAAAGTGCTCAAATGTACTTTTGAGTACAGAGGCGAGTGCATAAGCGTGATGAAGCTGAAAACTCAGATCCAGAAGGAAACATTACCATTGATCGCGTCTATAAAGTATCAGAGCCCAGTCACTATCCATCTCGAAGCTACAGTCTCTGAAGTCCCCCCTGCTTTGTACTAAAAGTGCTCAAATGTACTTTTGAGTACAAAGTCGAATGCATAAGCGTGATGAAGCTGAAAACTCAGATCCAGAAGGAAACATTACCATTGATCGCGTCTATAAAGTATCAGAGCCCAGTCACTATCCATCTCGAAGCTACAGTCTCTGAAGTCCCCCCTGCTTTGTGCTAAAAGTGCTCAAATGTACTTTTGAGTACAAAGTCGAATGCATAAGCGTGATGAAGCTGAAAACTCAGATCCAGAAGGAAACATTACCATTGATCGCGTCTATAAAGTATCAGAGCCCAGTCACTATCCATCTCGAAGCTACAGTCTCTGAAGTCCCCCCTGCTTTGTACTAAAAGTGCCCAAATGTACTTTTGAGTACAGAGGCGAGTGCATAAGCGTGATGAAGCTGAAAACTCAGATCCAGAAGGAAACATTACCATTGATCGCGTCTATAAAGTATCAGAGCCCAGTCACTATCCATCTCGAAGCTACAGTCTCTGAAGTCCCCCCTGCTTTGTACTAAAAGTGCTCAAATGTACTTTTCAGTACAGAGTCGAATGCATAAGCGTGATGAAGCTGAAAACTCAGATCCAGAGGGAAACATTACCATTGATCGCGTCTATAAAGTATCAGAGCCCAGTCACTATCCATCTCGAAGCTACAGTCTCTGAAGTCCCCCCTGCTTTGTGCTTAAAGTGCTCAAATGTACTTTTGAGTACAAAGTCGAATGCATAAGCGTGATGAAGCTGAAAACTCAGATCCAGAAGGAAACATTACCATTGATCGCGTCTATAAAGTATCAGAGCCCAGTCACTATCCATCTCGAAGCTACAGTCACTGAAGTCCCCCCTATTTTGTACTAAAAGTGCTCAAATGTACTTTTGAGTACAGAGGCGAGTGCATAAGCGTGATGAAGCTGAAAACTCAGATCCAGAAGGAAACATTACCATTGATCGCGTCTATAAAGTATCAGAGCCCAGTCACTATCCATCTCGAAGCTACAGTCTCTGAAGTCCCCCCTGCTTTGTACTAAAAGTGCTCAAATGTACTTTTGAGTACAAAGTCGAATGCATAAGCGTGATGAAGCTGAAAACTCAGATCCAGAAGGAAACATTACCATTGATCGCGTCTATAAAGTATCAGAGCCCAGTCACTATCCATCTCGAAGCTACAGTCTCTGAAGTCCCCCCTGCTTTGTGCTAAAAGTGCTCAAATGTACTTTTGAGTACAAAGTCGAATGCATAAGCGTGATGAAGCTGAAAACTCAGATCCAGAAGGAAACATTACCATTGATCGCGTCTATAAAGTATCAGAGCCCAGTCACTATCCATCTCGAAGCTACAGTCTCTGAAGTCCCCCCTGCTTTGTACTAAAAGTGCTCAAATGTACTTTTGAGTACAGAGGCGAGTGCATAAGCGTGATGAAGCTGAAAACTCAGATCCAGAAGGAAACATTACCATTGATCGCGTCTATAAAGTATCAGAGCCCAGTCACTATCCATCTCGAAGCTACAGTCTCTGAAGTCCCCCCTGCTTTGTACTAAAAGTGCTCAAATGTACTTTTCAGTACAGAGTCGAATGCATAAGCGTGATGAAGCTGAAAACTCAGATCCAGAGGGAAACATTACCATTGATCGCGTCTATAAAGTATCAGAGCCCAGTCACTATCCATCTCGAAGCTACAGTCTCTGAAGTCCCCCCTGCTTTGTGCTAAAAGTGCTCAAATGTACTTTTGAGTACAAAGTCGAATGCATAAGCGTGATGAAGCTGAAAACTCAGATCCAGAAGGAAACATTACTATTGATCGCGTCTATAAAGTATCAGAGCCCAGTCACTATCCATCTCGAAGCTACAGTCTCTGAAGTCCCCCCTGCTTTGTACTAAAAGTGCTCAAATGTACTTTTGAGTACAAAGTCGAATGCATAAGCGTGATGAAGCTGAAAACTCAGATCCAGAAGGAAACATTACCATTATTAACGTCTATAAAGTATCAGAGCCCAGTCACTATCCATCTCGAAGCTACAGTCTCTGAAGTCCCCCCTGCTTTGTACTAAAAGTGCCCAAATGTACTTTTGAGTACAGAGGCGAGTGCATAAGCGTGATGAAGCTGAAAACTCAGATCCAGAAGGAAACATTACCATTGATCGCGTCTATAAAGTATCAGAGCCCAGTCACTATCCATCTCGAAGCTACAGTCTCTGAAGTCCCCCCTGCTTTGTACTAAAAGTGCTCAAATGTACTTTTCAGTACAGAGTCGAATGCATAAGCGTGATGAAGCTGAAAACTCAGATCCAGAGGGAAACATTACCATTGATCGCGTCTATAAAGTATCAGAGCCCAGTCACTATCCATCTCGAAGCTACAGTCTCTGAAGTCCCCCCTGCTTTGTGCTAAAAGTGCTCAAATGTACTTTTGAGTACAAAGTCGAATGCATAAGCGTGATGAAGCTGAAAACTCAGATCCAGAAGGAAACATTACCATTGATCGCGTCTATAAAGTATCAGAGCCCAGTCACTATCCATCTCGAAGCTACAGTCACTGAAGTCCCCCCTATTTTGTACTAAAAGTGCTCAAATGTACTTTTGAGTACAGAGGCGAGTGCATAAGCGTGATGAAGCTGAAAACTCAGATCCAGAAGGAAACATTACCATTGATCGCGTCTATAAAGTATCAGAGCCCAGTCACTATCCATCTCGAAGCTACAGTCTCTGAAGTCCCCCCTGCTTTGTACTAAAAGTGCTCAAATGTACTTTTGAGTACAAAGTCGAATGCATAAGCGTGATGAAGCTGAAAACTCAGATCCAGAAGGAAACATTACCATTGATCGCGTCTATAAAGTATCAGAGCCCAGTCACTATCCATCTCGAAGCTACAGTCTCTGAAGTCCCCCCTGCTTTGTGCTAAAAGTGCTCAAATGTACTTTTGAGTACAAAGTCGAATGCATAAGCGTGATGAAGCTGAAAACTCAGATCCAGAAGGAAACATTACCATTGATCGCGTCTATAAAGTATCAGAGCCCAGTCACTATCCATCTCGAAGCTACAGTCTCTGAAGTCCCCCCTGCTTTGTACTAAAAGTGCTCAAATGTACTTTTGAGTACAGAGGCGAGTGCATAAGCGTGATGAAGCTGAAAACTCAGATCCAGAAGGAAACATTACCATTGATCGCGTCTATAAAGTATCAGAGCCCAGTCACTATCCATCTCGAAGCTACAGTCTCTGAAGTCCCCCCTGCTTTGTACTAAAAGTGCTCAAATGTACTTTTCAGTACAGAGTCGAATGCATAAGCGTGATGAAGCTGAAAACTCAGATCCAGAGGGAAACATTACCATTGATCGCGTCTATAAAGTATCAGAGCCCAGTCACTATCCATCTCGAAGCTACAGTCTCTGAAGTCCCCCCTGCTTTGTGCTAAAAGTGCTCAAATGTACTTTTGAGTACAAAGTCGAATGCATAAGCGTGATGAAGCTGAAAACTCAGATCCAGAAGGAAACATTACTATTGATCGCGTCTATAAAGTATCAGAGCCCAGTCACTATCCATCTCGAAGCTACAGTCTCTGAAGTCCCCCCTGCTTTGTACTAAAAGTGCTCAAATGTACTTTTGAGTACAAAGTCGAATGCATAAGCGTGATGAAGCTGAAAACTCAGATCCAGAAGGAAACATTACCATTATTAACGTCTATAAAGTATCAGAGCCCAGTCACTATCCATCTCGAAGCTACAGTCACTGAAGTCCCCCCTATTTTGTACTAAAAGTGCTCAAATGTACTTTTGAGTACAGAGGCGAGTGCATAAGCGTGATGAAGCTGAAAACTCAGATCCAGAAGGAAACATTACCATTGATCGCGTCTATAAAGTATCAGAGCCCAGTCACTATCCATCTCGAAGCTACAGTCTCTGAAGTCCCCCCTGCTTTGTACTAAAAGTGCTCAAATGTACTTTTGAGTACAAAGTCGAATGCATAAGCGTGATGAAGCTGAAAACTCAGATCCAGAAGGAAACATTACCATTGATCGCGTCTATAAAGTATCAGAGCCCAGTCACTATCCATCTCGAAGCTACAGTCTCTGAAGTCCCCCCTGCTTTGTGCTAAAAGTGCTCAAATGTACTTTTGAGTACAAAGTCGAATGCATAAGCGTGATGAAGCTGAAAACTCAGATCCAGAAGGAAACATTACCATTGATCGCGTCTATAAAGTATCAGAGCCCAGTCACTATCCATCTCGAAGCTACAGTCTCTGAAGTCCCCCCTGCTTTGTACTAAAAGTGCTCAAATGTACTTTTGAGTACAGAGGCGAGTGCATAAGCGTGATGAAGCTGAAAACTCAGATCCAGAAGGAAACATTACCATTGATCGCGTCTATAAAGTATCAGAGCCCAGTCACTATCCATCTCGAAGCTACAGTCTCTGAAGTCCCCCCTGCTTTGTACTAAAAGTGCTCAAATGTACTTTTCAGTACAGAGTCGAATGCATAAGCGTGATGAAGCTGAAAACTCAGATCCAGAGGGAAACATTACCATTGATCGCGTCTATAAAGTATCAGAGCCCAGTCACTATCCATCTCGAAGCTACAGTCTCTGAAGTCCCCCCTGCTTTGTGCTAAAAGTGCTCAAATGTACTTTTGAGTACAAAGTCGAATGCATAAGCGTGATGAAGCTGAAAACTCAGATCCAGAAGGAAACATTACTATTGATCGCGTCTATAAAGTATCAGAGCCCAGTCACTATCCATCTCGAAGCTACAGTCTCTGAAGTCCCCCCTGCTTTGTACTAAAAGTGCTCAAATGTACTTTTGAGTACAAAGTCGAATGCATAAGCGTGATGAAGCTGAAAACTCAGATCCAGAAGGAAACATTACCATTATTAACGTCTATAAAGTATCAGAGCCCAGTCACTATCCATCTCGAAGCTACAGTCACTGAAGTCCCCCCTATTTTGTACTAAAAGTGCTCAAATGTACTTTTGAGTACAAAGTCGAGTGCATAAGCGTGATGAAGCTGAAAACTCAGATCCAGAAGGAAACATTACCATTGATCGCGTCTATAAAGTATCAGAGCCCAGTCACTATCCATCTCGAAGCTACAGTCTCTGAAGTCCCCCCTGCTTTGTACTAAAAGTGCTCAAATGTACTTTTGAGTACAGATTCGAATGCATAAGCGTGATGAAGCTGAAAACTCAGATCCAGAAGGAAACATTACCATTGATCGCGTCTATAAAGTATCAGAGCCCTGTCACTATCCATCTCGAAGCTACAGTCACTGAAGTCCCCCCTGCTTTGTACTAAAAGTGCTCATATGTACTTTTAAATAGTATGCAACTTCTCGGGCCGGAAGTAACTGATATCTGGAAGAAAAATGAATTTTTGGCTTGCGTGTTTTAATTATATTTTATTTTTTTGTTAAGGCTTGTTTGATTTTTTTTTGCTTTGCTACCCTCCTCTTTTTTCAACCAGGCTTGGGACTGGCTTTGGCAGAGTTTTTCACAAAGTTTTTTTTCTTACGACTTTCATGTGGGGAGGCAAGAAATTTGTGTTTTTTACAGTTCATGGGTGCAAATATCGCGAAATAGCATATTTGGTGCCTCCTTTGTGAAATTGTTTGTGCGATGACAAAGTACAGTATGGTTACAGTATACGAGTACAGTAGTACAGTAGGCATCAAACAATTGTTCCAATTAGAGGTACATATACCATAACGCAAAAAAAATTGGCGAATTGGAGAATAAACGAGCGTATCTTTGTTTTTTTTATTGCTTTTAACTGTAAATTTATAGTTGTGTTGTACGAAAATTTTTAGGAACCAGTTCATAAGCATTGTCTATTTCTTGCTTATTTTACCCGAAAAAAAATTTTGGGTGTGCTGCATGTGAGATATTAAAATTTGAAAGTAACTTGTTGCGGGTTAAAATTTCATAGTAATTTGCCTGAATAAAATTTTGCTATAAATTAGCTTTTGCTTTAAGATTGGTAAAGTAACTAAATGCAGCTAGCTGTCCTATTTGGCAGTATTATTAATTGTGCTAGGTACGAGAATGCATTAAAAATGTTTACGCACGGGCGATGCTTGCTAAAAATAAATGTCACAAAGCTAATTTCGCATACATTTTTGTACGGAAGCTAATACGGCACGCAGCAGCACACAAAGCCTTGAGCGCTGTGGCGGTGTAGCATCTCTGGAGATGCGCACTCAAAGTGCATCCATGCGTCACAAAGATCGCACTGCAGCCAGGCACCGCTCTCTCGGGCTTCAGCTTCCTTGCAGCGAATGCACGAGTTTAAAATTCTTGCATTGCAATTGGATTCGTCTACTAAATAGTTCCATATGAAGGTTCGTGCTCTGTTCATAAATTCACTAGATGAAGGAAAGCACAAAGCCCTGAACTCATTATCACTTGAAGTGATTAGCACTTTTGCGTACAAGCATACAAAAACTCCGCAATTATGACCGTCAGCTTGAATCGACCTAAGCATAGAATGCCTCCTGTACTTTCCTGGAAGTGATGGAAAGCGTCTTTGTACTTCAGTCTTGTTGATGAAAGCCTGCCAAGACTTGATGTATCGAGTGATCATTACGACATCCCTAATTGGCTTAGTATCTAAGACAGCAAGTTTTTTCTGCGCAATATCAATACAGACTAGATGAAAGTGGTGGTTCTCCAAAATTGGGCAGATTAGGCGCTTGCAAGTGGCTGCAGCTGATGTCTCCAGCATTGTCAGGGCATCGTTTGAATCCTCGTTTTGAATGCAGTTGAAGAAGCTGGATGGCAAGTGACCAACTTCGCGATCACCGTTGCTTACGCATAGAAGATGTATGAATGCGTTGACGATTCCGATGGATAGCCATTTTCCTGGCGCTAGTGAATCTTTGTCATACATGCTCAAGAAATCTCCAGCTCGTGTGTACCAGACAGTTGAACTGTGTTCGTCTTGAGTGTCTGGCGAGCTGGCTTTCTGACTGGTGCAATTGTACTTTGGCATAGTTTTTTGTCGCTTGTATTTCGAGCGTTCATTCGACTCACGCTTTTTCCACTCTTCCTGACAGGATGAAATGTCCTCGGCTTTTCTTTTTCGTCCGGATAATGTTGCCTTGCCACATCGGCTGAATACATTAAACGCAGCTACTCTTAAATTCAAGTAATTTAACTGTTTTTTAACAAAACACGATATGCGTACTCTAGATGATTTTCCAAACTTTTTTTTTACGTGATTTTACATCAGCAAAGTAAGATTCTACATAGGCATTTGAAAACCAGCTCTTTGTTTTATTAAAATTTTTTAAGGTTGCTACAAAATGGCAAAAAAGAGGGGCCAAACTGCACCAGTTTTTAAGCAAATAGATCAGTAGCTGTGGCGAGTAATATTTGTCTAAAGGCTTGCTTGGTGGCTCAGAGGTTTCAATCATTTTTTGCCTTGTCAGTAAAAGATGAAAGTAAGGTGAGTTTTCTCTGAGGGATTTCATTTTTTGAGCATTCGCCTTGTCGATATCATAAGGTTTTGGCTTGGCTGCTTTTTGCTCTGGGTCAAGCGAGCTGTCTGCCACTGTGTGTGCTGTATCCCAACTGTTAATTCGGTTTAGTAGCTCGTGAGGATTACGATGTCCTAAAAATGTTTCTACGATTATATTCAAAGTGAACTCAAAGGCCTCAAACGTCTCCTGATGAATTAGTAGTACAAATGCGTTAATAAAAAGTTCCCGAACAGCTTTTTCGACTGTCCCTTTTTTAATTCCTCGAGCAAATGCATGAATGGCGTGATTCGTGCAGACAAAAGGAATTGTATATTCGATCGATTTTCCACTTTGAATTGATTCAAACGAATCTGAGAGGTACCTCTCTAAGCTGCTTCCAAATGATTGACACACTGAATGCAACATCGCCCAAGAAAAGTCAGTGACAATTACAGCAGGCATGTACTCGTGCGACATTATTGTGCTAGAGACAAGCGTGCCTAGATCAGCTCGCACAGAAAACAGAAAATTCTGAATGGATTTCGTTTTGTGTTCGCTGGTGATCATCTCCGCAACGGGAACACTGCGTGTCTCCCCGTTGACAGAGGGCAGTACCAAGGAGTAGAGCATTATCTTTTTACCAAGTCCATTGATCTTTTTAAAAATGCCACCAGTGGCGTCTAAATGTAATACACATTGAGGGCTACTTATAATTAATTGAAGTTGCTTCTCAAGGTACAAGTAGACGTGAAAAGGACGACGTGATGTTGCCTGAATGTAACCGGGTACATATTTGCTATCAGTGTCGCTTTCTTGAGAAAATTGCTGCATAATGGACAATTCAACCTCCACGTTGTTGTGAATGCGCTCTTCAGCAGCTGTTAGTCGCTTGCAATTGACGCGCCTAATGGCATCCAAGTTTTTTGCATGGGCGAAGTTATTCTCTTCTCTCTCTCTTTCAGTCATTTCGGAGAGCAGCTTATCATGAACATTAGAAGGCCCATCCGACTCCAGCAGCTTAGAAATAATCGCTGCCTCTGCAGGTGTCATCCTTGACATTGTTGCATCTTGGTGACTTTTTCTACCGAAGACAGTTACTTTGACTTCTAAGGGTTGAGCTGGAGTGGGTACATTAGAAACCCTGAAGTCATGAATGACTTCGCAGTCAGCATGCTGACAAAGAGCTATCTGCTTTAGAAAATATTTTGGTCTTCGGGCTCCTGCAGATGGTAAATTTATGTAGCGATTTTTGAATTTAAGAACGCAGTTACTTGCCTGTTCATTTTCTGAACAGTATTTTCGATACTGCTCCCTCAATGTTGTTAACCACCATGAAGATGCACCTTTGGTTAGAGTAACAAAGCTTTTTTGACTTCGCCTTATTTCCATTTTCTTCTCCCAAACATCCGAAGATATTTGAAAGCTAAACGTCAAATTCTGACAATCTTCAGAGGAGCATGGATTTATTTCATCACAGACACTTCGATCATTATCATCAATACTTTTCGAATTAAAAGTTCCACAATCACCACTCTCGGCATCACCACTCTCCTCATCAACACTCTCCTCATCACCACTCTCAGCATCACCACTCTCCTCATCAACACTCTCAGCATCACGACTCTCCTCATCACCACTCTCAGCATCACAACTCTCAGCATCACCACTCTCCTCATCAAAACTCTCCTCATCACCACTCTCAGCATCACCAATCTCCTCATCACCACTCTCAGCAACCCTAGCCCTAGCAGAACTCACATCCCCAATACGAGAACTCACAGCCCTAGCAGAACTCACATCCCCAACACGAGAACTCACAGCCCTAGCAGAACTCACATTCCCAGCACGAGAACTCACAGCCCTAGCAGAACTCACATCCCCAACACGAGAACTCACAGCCCTAGCAGAACTCACATCCCCAACACGAGAACTCACAGCCCTAGCAGAACTCACAGCCCTAGCAGAACTCACAGCCCTAGCAGAACTCACAGCCCTAGCAGAACTCACAGCCCTAGCAGAACTCACATCCCCAACACGAGAACTCACAGCCCTAGCAGAACTCACATCCCCAACACGAGAACTCACAGCCCTAGCAGAACTCACATCCCCAACACGAGAACTCACAGCCCTAGCAGAACTCACATCCCCAACACGAGAACTCACAGCCTTAGCAGAACTCACATCCCCAACACGAGAACTCACAGCCCTAGCAGAACTCACATTCCCAGCACGAGAACTCACAGCCCTAGCAGAACTCACATCCTCAACACGAGAACTCACAGCCCTAGCAGAACTCACAGCCCTGGCAGAACTCACAGCCCTGGCAGAACTCACAGCCCTAGCAGAACTCACATCCCCAACACGAGAACTCACAGCCCTAGCAGAACTCACATTCCCAACACGAGAACTCACAGCCCTAGCAGAACTCACAGCCCTGGCAGAACTCACAGCCCTAGCAGAACTCACATCCCCAACACGAGAACTCACAGCCCTAGCAGAACTCACATTCCCAACACGAGAACTCACAGCCCTAGCAGAACTCACATCCCCAACACGAGAACTCACAGCCCTAGCAGAACTCACATCCCCAACACGAGAACTCACAGCCCTAGCAGAACTCACATTCCCAACACGAGAACTCACAGCCCTAGCAGAACTCACATCCCCAACACGAGAACTCACAGCCCTAGCAGAACTCACATCCCCAACACGAGAACTCACAGCCCTAGCAGAACTCACAGCCCTAGCAGAACTCACAGCCCTAGCAGAACTCACAGCCCTAGCAGAACTCACAGCCCTAGCAGAACTCACATCCCCAACACGAGAACTCACAGCCCTAGCAGAACTCACATCCCCAACACGAGAACTCACAGCCCTAGCAGAACTCACATCCCCAACACGAGAACTCACAGCCCTAGCAGAACTCACATCCCCAACACGAGAACTCACAGCCTTAGCAGAACTCACATCCCCAACACGAGAACTCACAGCCCTAGCAGAACTCACATCCCCAAAACGAGAACTCACAGCCCTAGCAGAACTCACAGCCCTAGCAGAACTCACAGCCCTAGCAGAACTCACATTCCCAACACGAGAACTCACAGCCCTAGCAGAACTCACATCCCCAACACGAGAACTCACAGCCCTAGCAGAACTCACATCCCCAACACGAGAACTCACAGCCCTAGCAGAACTCACATCCCCAACACGAGAACTCACAGCCCTAGCAGAACTCACATCCCCAACACGAGAACTCACAGCCCTAGCAGAAATCACATCCCCAACACGAGAACTCACAGCCCTAGCAGAACTCACATCCCCAACACGAGAACTCACAGCCCTAGCAGAACTCACAGCCCTAGCAGAACTCACAGCCCTAGCAGAACTCACAGCCCTAGCAGAACTCACATCCCTAGCAGAACTCACAGCCCTAGCAGAACTCACAGCCCTAGCAGAACTCACAGCCCTAGCAGAACTCACATCCCCAACACGAGAACTCACAGCCCTAGCAGAACTCACATCCCCAACACGAGAACTCACAGCCCTAGCAGAACTCACATCCCCAACACGAGAACTCACAGCCCTAGCAGAACTCACATCCCCAACACGAGAACTCACAGCCCTAGCAGAACTCACATCCCCAACACGAGAACTCACAGCCCTAGCAGAACTCACATCCCCAACACGAGAACTCACAGCCTTAGCAGAACTCACATCCCCAACACGAGAACTCACAGCCCTAGCAGAACTCACATCCCTAGCAGAACTCACAGCCCTAGCAGAACTCACAGCCCTAGCAGAACTCACATCCCCAACACGAGAACTCACAGCCCTAGCAGAACTCACATCCTCAGCACGAGAACCCACAGCCCTCACACGAGCCCGTAACTTACCTTTAATTTTTCTTTGGTAGAAAAGCCATACAACTCGTCGATTTTCTAGGCTATTTTTGGCAGAGATTTTTGCGAGAATTTTTGCACAGGCACTATAAGGGCAGCGAAATGAGCTTGAAAGGCACTCATCGCTGTACTCCTTAAAAAGATCAAGTGACAAATCACGAAATGAAATTCGCCGATTGTGCGTTCCTTGACAAGGCAAGAAAAGTGCGATCAGTAGCAGAAAGCGAATTAGAGCGGCCATGGCAAGACGTGAGAAAATAAAAATTTTGTCAACAGATATTTGTTACATATATATATCTGACATCCGACTCATAGGAGAATGGGTGTTGCTCCCATTAAATTAGAGCTCATTGGGCGCTTTAGATCCAAGTCCCCATTCTGAAGAGCGAATCAGAATCGAAGCTTTTTCTGTGTGATTTAAAAATGGGCCGAAACTTTTTGAAATCTTTAGCCTTTGGTTTTAGCGCTGAGTCAGCCTTTTAATTGACTAACATACACTGGTTGGGAGCTGCGGAGAAGCACGTTGGCGCTTTCAGTCATACGCTCGTATTTAAGATCATTTAGATAAATACTTATGCTTATCCTTTGCGTACGCAATGAAAACTTTAACCACAAAGGCTATTTTTAATAATGCTCAAGAATATTATTCGAAGCAACTTGAATTCTTAAATAAAACGCGACCTACTGATTGTTATGAAAGTCACGGACATAGAGACACATTAAAGAGATTAAAACATTGTGTGGGGGGTTGCGCTTGTGTTTCATAAACGCACGTTGTCTCTTTGCTTTCACCCTTCAGTGGGCGTGTGCTCAGCTTTGACTATTACGTAATACATAACTTATTAATCGCATGTCTATTCATTTCTACAACTTGCTATAAATCGTCCATCATACTTTGTATCTCAAAAATACATTCTCCAATTTTACAAGGGCTTTAAAAGGCCTAAAAAATTAAACAACCTTCGCCGCATCTTTGACAAAAGAGCCGCAAATTGACCGCCAACTACATTTGAGCACTTTAGTACAAAGCAGGGGGGACTTCAGAGACTGTAGCTTCGAGATAGATAGTGACTGGGCTCTGATACTTTTTAGACGTTAATAATGGTAATGTTTCCTTCTGGATCTGAGTTTTCAGCTTCATCACGCTTATGCACTCGCCTCTGTACTGAAAAGTACATTTGAGCACTTCAGTACAAAGCAGGGGGGACTTCAGAGACTGTAGCTTCGAGATGGATAGTGACTGGGCTCTGATACTTTATAGACGTTAATAATGGTAATGTTTCCTTCTGGATCTGAGTTTTCAGCTTCATCACGCTTATGCATTCGACTTTGTACTCAAAAGTACATTTGAGCACTTTTAGTACAAAGCAGGGGGGACTTCAGAGACTGTAGCTTCGAGATGGATTGTGACTGGGCTCTGATACTTTATAGACGCGATCAATAGTAATGTTTCCTTCTGGATCTGAGTTTTCAGCTTCATCACGCTTATGCATTCGACTTTGTACTCAAAAGTACATTTGAGCACTTTTAGTACAAAGCAGGGGGGACTTCAGAGACTGTAGCTTCGAGATGGATTGTGACTGGGCTCTGATACTTTATAGACGCGATCAATAGTAATGTTTCCTTCTGGATCTGAGTTTTCAGCTTCATCACGCTTATGCATTCGACTTTGTACTCAAAAGTACATTTGAGCACTTTTAGCACAAAGCAGGGGGGACTTCAGAGACTGTAGCTTCGAGATGGATTGTGACTGGGCTCTGATACTTTATAGACGCGATCAATAGTAATGTTTCCTTCTGGATCTGAGTTTTCAGCTTCATCACGCTTATGCATTCGACTTTGTACTCAAAAGTACATTTGAGCACTTTTAGCACAAAGCAGGGGGGGACTTCAGAGACTGTAGCTTCGAGATGGATAGTGACTGGGCTCTGATACTTTATAGACGCGATCAATAGTAATGTTTCCTTCTGGATCTGAGTTTTCAGCTTCATCACGCTTATGCATTCGACTTTGTACTCAAAAGTACATTTGAGCACTTTTAGCACAAAGCAGGGGGGGACTTCAGAGACTGTAGCTTCGAGATGGATAGTGACTGGGCTCTGATACTTTATAGACGCGATCAATAGTAATGTTTCCTTCTGGATCTGAGTTTTCAGCTTCATCACGCTTATGCATTCGACTTTGTACTCAAAAGTACATTTGAGCACTTTTAGCACAAAGCAGGGGGGGACTTCAGAGACTGTAGCTTCGAGATGGATAGTGACTGGGCTCTGATACTTTATAGACGCGATCAATGGTAATGTTTCCCTCTGGATCTGAGTTTTCAGCTTCATCACGCTTATGCATTCGACTCTGTACTGAAAAGTACATTTGAGCACTTTGAGTACAAAGCAGGGGAACATGAGATTTCGTCGTAGAAGTGGATATTGTTGAATATTTTTGGTGCTTGTCACGTATAATGTTGATAGTAGGTATTTGTTGTAAGTTTTTTTGTTAAGATGAAGTTTTTGTTTATATGACTTTTAAAAAAATTAACATTTGATTGGCGGACTTTTTTACGTACTCCACGGTACTTTAGTTTCGAATTGGAAGTATTTTCTTATTGAGTACCACAAATCAGTGAAGGATTAGCGAATTTTTTACTGGAATGATTTTAGGATTGTTTTAATTGTTATTTGGCAAATATTTCTCTGGTACTGGTTCTGGTACTGGTTCTGGTACTGGAAATATAGACGTCCCTAGGGTGGAAACTTTTCAATGTTGCTGAGTGTATATTTTAGCAAGCTATGCAAATAAAAAAATATTTTCAATAAAAATATGAAATCGAAATCACAAAAATATATCTACTTATCATTTTGGTTACAAACGATAGCTAAATTAATTGCAGCTAGGTCGACAGTAAAACAGATGAGATGTATTATACCTAATATTAATAATAGGCCTAGTCCTAAGTCCCCTAACCTAATTTAAATATTAGCTATTTAAGTACAAAATATTTAATGTCAAAATTAGTAAGCCTTTAAATTACACAGAAAAATTTTTAAACCAGAAACTAAATAACATAAAGGTCTAAGCATATAAAGTGAGGACGAAGTAGTACAGCTTTGGTTCTAGATTTCTATGCCATGGATGGACATCGTGTGTGTTTGCCACGATCGAAAAATTCAACTGTTTGAAATTGCGATATTTTCCTCGAATCCGACAAGCTGTTGTGACGGAGTCAATCAAGGTTTTATAATTTATTTTGTTGTAATGTTTGTTTCCACGAAATTAATATGTATTTAAACGTTTAAATGGGTAAAAGCCACGCACCCCTCCCTCCCGCTCGCTCTCTTGCTCTCTCCCGCTCTCGCGCTATACCGCTCTCGCGCTTTCTACGCTCGTATCTAAAGAATTCAGATTGCGCTCTCTATTGTTAAAATAGCAAATATATTCCTAAAGAACTCGGCTTGTGATTTACGTCACATAAATTTTGGAGGTCCCACCGAGACATCATCTTCGCCATCATCAGTTCAGCCTGTTATTGTAACCAGCGTCATCATTTTCATTCAGCCACAACTGCAAGTGAAAAATCGGCCCACCGCTTGAGTACGAGAGAACTCCAACTGAGCTAAGCGAGAACCCGTTTAGAGCTGCCGTGACTCAGCACAAGTTTTTACAGCCAACCACCCCAACCAGAGCTAGCTCTTATCTATCTGCAAGTCAGGCGCCACTGCAATTCATACCAGCCTACCCCCACGCCGTCATCACGTGCCCTCAGCTCTGCATAAACATCACACGACTCACGCCACCCCAGGGTCGACCGCTTCTGAGCTGTTTGAGCTATTTTCAAGTTTCGCGGATTAAACTTGAGAAAATAACCAGTCTGCGCCGCCTCTCCCCTAGCCGGCCCAACTTACTGTCTGAATCGCTCTGCAAGTTTCAGCCAGTCTGAGCGAAAGTTGTCTGCTAGCCGCCAAGGCCTCACCGTGCCTATCACCGCTCAGCATCTCGTCTTACCGCCGCGCCTCAACATCGCACAGATTCAACGCTAACTCGTCAGCACTTCTGTGGCTCAGTGCCTTGTGCCAACTCTTCAGCACCGGCATCAGCTAAATTCAGTCAGGGCGAGACAACGAGGACACTGCGACTGCTGGACGGCTTCTGCGACGCTTCGACGACTTCGGCAGCTGGACAGACACCTGCGGAGTGCACGACTGCCTGGCCAAGCATCTGCGACTGACAGCTCAGCATTTGCAGCTCTCCTTGGACTTACTTCGGCTTGCAGGCGTGGTTAACAGGGTAAGCCTTCCGGTCTTGTGCATTAGGGCCTTCTGTTCGACGGTTAGCTTTTGGGGGGTTTGCGTGAGTAGGACTTTAGGTCGCCCGGGATTCCCTCCCCCGTCAAACATTTGCGTGTCTGCCATTTCTTTACTCTGACGTTTCCTTCTTCCGCCTCTTCTTCTTCATCCTTATCACTTTCGAGTCAGGCATGTCCGAAACAGGTCAGATGCAGCAAGCACCGCCTGGTCTGTCAGGGGAGGAAGCTGATGGTGCTGCTGGGCACTCAGCTGCAGCTGCAGTTGAGCCCGTTAAACGTGAGCTTGCTGAGTCGGCTGACGCGCCCTTGACGTCAGTTCTGTCTTCTCTGCAGCAGCTTCTCGAGCGGACTCCGTCATCCGTCAACAGTCCGAAACCTAGAGAGACAGAAAAGCCGCAGACAGGTTCCAGTGCTGTCCGGTTACGACCGCCACAGTCTTACAGCGCTGGAATGAATTTCACCATCTGGGAAGCTCAGTTTCTTGCCTACCTAGCAGCTCATCAGATTCCGGACGAACAGCGGCTTGCTGTCTTGCTTTCTCTTTTGGCACCAGAGTGTCAGGAATTCTTTCTGGCTAACCAGCTCGGCAGTAAAGGCTGTCACGGCGCCTTAGAAGCATTGCGCACGCGCTACACCGATGCGAATCTGAAAGAGCGAAGTTACATGGAGCTGATTGCGGCCCAGCAGGGCGAGATCGAGTCCACTCCAGACTTCTTTGACAGACTGACCCGCTATGCCCATGCTGCTTCGCTGTCTGCCGCAGAAGCAGATTCACTGATTCGTGCTCGCTTCTGTTACGGTTTGAAGGACAAATCCTTAGCCGAGAGGCTCTTGCTGTGGGTTCAGGAAAGACCAAATCAGGTCAAATCAGCTGACCTTCTGCAGCGAGCAAAGGAGCTCATCGGCGTTCACCAGCTTCTTCGGCCGCCTGTTACTGCGCCCGTCCGAGCTGTCCACAGCGAGCAGTCTAATCTTGAGAGCCGTGTCAAGGAGCTAGAACAACTTGTTCATCAACAGCAAGAGGTGATCCGCAGGCAGCAGACAGGGCAGCATCAAACTTTTGTACCTTCAGGTGACGCCTCGAATACGCAAAAAGTGCACACCAACTTGGCTGCAGCGAGTGCTCGGGGTCAGAATCACGCCTACGCACAGCCAAGGGGCAAAAATAAGCCCAAGCCTTGCTACCGGTGTGGCGCCAAAGACCACCTGATAGCTGACTGCCCTGCACCAATCAAGACAGACACTAATAAGTCCAGGGGTAGCTATGAACACAACAAGCACACAAATCAGCGAGTTGGGGAATCAGGCACAATTGCTATTTGGCGAACAAAGTACGGGTTTATTCAGTCAGATCAGCTTCAGGAACAGCTTTTCGTTCACTCAAGTGAGCTATCACCAGCTCTAAGGAAGCTCGCAGAGCAGCACCAAATAGTCGGGACTCGAGTGAGCTTCCAGCGTCAGACCGACCCAGGAAAAAATCATGATCAAGCATACGATGTGAGATTCCAGCTAAAAGGAGCTCACTGTGCTCAGTCCGATGCTGGGGAGGAGTACAAACTCGAATCAAGTTTTTTCGTGCAGCTAAAAGTTGGCGACAGCACTCTCATGGGCTGCCTTGATTCAGGGGCTAACGCCAGTGTTATGGGAAAACGCACGATGGAGCGATTAGTAGCAGCTGATCCAATAAATAACACATTCACGCCAGCCCGCCAAGTGGCCGCAGCCACGGCTTTCAACGGCTCACAAACTAAGATTTTAGGCGCTCTCCGTTGTGAAGTGAAACTAGGCAAGCTCAGGAATGAGCAGTCATTTCTAGTTACTGAGGAATCAACTGCTGAGGCCCTCCTGGGCATGGACTTTTTGCGCAACTTTCAAGCTAATCTCGACTTCGTCAATGGCCGCGTCACCGTAGCCGGTGAACCAGTTCCGACCATAGAAGGTGACCAGGGTGTTTTCCGAATGCGCCGAGTGACTGCAGCTTGTAGCGTGACTTTGCCACCAAGATCTGAGACGCTTGTGCCAAGCTGCGTTCAGGACCAAGGTCAAAAGGTTAGCGGCATAATTTCATCAAAACTATTCAGCACAGATTCAGAATACATTGTAGCCAAATCAATCGATAGGGTTAGCGAAACCAGCCACGTTTTAGTTCGAGTGCTAAACAGTAGTGAGGAGCCAGCTAGTATAAATAAGGGGGAAGAGATAGCGTCGTTTACAGAGCTAGGTACAGATGAAGTCATAGCGAAAACCAGCCTCACAGAGAAAGATTTCACCATAGACAGTGCAGCACAACTTAACAACAAACTCGCAAAGCTCCCACCGCCAGACAAGGGCACAGCTGCCTGGCTGATGAAGCAGTTCCGCCTAGATCAAACTAATCTCACACAGACACAACTAAACACCACACTAAAACTATTAAACTATTTCATGAGTTCGATCTCGCAGTCGGATTCAGACTTAGGTAAGACAGATTTACTCGAAATACCAATCGAACTGACAGATAAAAACTGCCGTCCAGTCTCACTGCCATCCCGTCGCACTACTCCCGCGCAGAAGGAGTTCCTTGACAAACAGATCACGCAGATGATTGAGCAGGGGGTAATTGAGGAGTGCGACGCAGAGTGGTCATCGCCGATTGTGTTAGTCAAGAAAAAAGACGGCACGCAGAGGCTGTGCATCGATTACAGGTCTGTAAATAAGCTTATTAAGCCATGCTCGTTTCCGCTGCCGCTAATAGAAGAATCTTTTGACAGCCTCGCAGAGGCAACAGTCTTTTCAAGTCTAGATCTGACATCGGCCTATTGGCAAGTCGGAATCCGCCAACAAGATCGTGATATCACAGCCTTCAGTTGCCCTCAGGGAACCTTTCGCTGGAAAGTAGTACCCTTTGGCATCAAAACTGCACCAGCAACCTTCGCAAGACTGATGCACAAAATCTTTAGACCGCTCTTGATGAAGGTGAGCCTGATCTATTTGGACGACATCATCATAAAAGCTTCGAGTAATGATCAGATGATAGCAAACTTAGCGCTGGTGCTGTGGCAGCTGAGGAAAGCGAATTTGAAGGTGAAGCCAACAAAGTGCGAGCTATTCCAGGAGAAAGTTCGATTTCTTGGATTCATCGTCTCTGCGAAGGGGATCGAAGCGGATCCGGCTAAGACTCAAGCAGTCAAGGAGTGGCCACGGCCGGTTGAAAAGAAGCAACTACTCTCCTTCTTGGGGTTTGCAAATTACTACCGTAAGTTTGTGCCCCGATTTTCTTTAATCGCGACTCCTCTGTACGCACTTGCCCGTGGATCTGAGAAATTTCAGTGGCTTGAGCCTCACGACCGAGCTTTCACCGAGCTAAAGAAAAACTTGTGCTCTCCGCCTGTGTTGGCGTACCCAGACATGTCTCCAGGCAGTCGAGGATTCGTGCTCGATTGCGACAGCTCCTTGGAAGGCGTCGGTGCAGTGCTCAGTCAGGAAGATGCAGCTGGAGAAGAACATGTCATCGCTTACGCATCAAAAAAGTTTTCGTCTAGCCAGCGCAACTACTGCGCTACGATGCGAGAGTTGCTGGGACTAGTGCTAATGTTAGAACACTTTCGGACCTATCTGTTGGACAAGCCCTTTGTCGTTCGATCAGATGCAGCAGCATTGCAGTGGCTGCATTCCAAGAAGCACGCCACAGGCATGCTGGCACAGTGGCTAACAACCATTGAGCTTTACGATTTCAAAATTCAGCAGTCCACTCTTGAGCGCATGGCAGAATACGACTTCAAGGTGATCCACCGTCCCGGCACTTCTCACGTAAACGCCGATGTGCTCAGCAGAAACCCGCGGTTTCGGGCGGATCACTTTGACTGCCCTTCGTGTTCAGCAATCCCGGAATTTCAGCAGAAATTTCAGGCAAAAAGGCAGACTAATTTAGAAGACAAACTGCCAACTGCATCAAGTGCTGTAGCCTGCCAGATCGAGCTCCGCTCTCTTACAGCCGAGATCGGCTGCCAGACTGAGCCTGAAACTGAGGCTAGCCTGAAGATCGGGTCAGGTGATCATGCCGAGCAGCAAAGCTGTTCGAATCTGACCAATACTGAACCTTCAGTTGACTTGCCTAACCGCAATCAACCTTCCATAGATTGTGACGCGCAATTGTCAACTTCTTCCGCAACTCATGGCACTAGCGAAAGCGAATCCGATACTCTTCGAGACGAGTGGGTTCGTGAAGCGCAGGACTCGTGTGTCGATCTTGCACAACTCATAGCTACTGTGAAAGGGACATGCGAAAAGCCAGCTAAGGCTGATTTACAGGGATGTAGCAGAGAGATGCGTGCCCTCTGGGCGCAGCTCGACGAGCTAACAGTCGAGCAAGGGCTGCTTTATCGACAAAAGCCAGCCAAGAAAAATAAGCCATCAAACAAAGTTCTTGTCATACCAGAAAGTGCAGACATTAGTGAGCTAGTAGCTAGATATCATCGCGAATTAAATCACTGTGGAGTCTCAAAGACTACTCAAGCTATCAAAGCCAGATTTCAAATATCCGACCTAGAAACTTATGTGCGAGGTATCCTAGCTGAGTGCGAAATCTGCGCTCGAACGAAAAAATGTAAAATGAAGAACAAAGAGCCAATGCAACCAGCACTAGCTGGATTCCCAAATCAGGTTGTACACGTCGATCATGCTGGCCCGTTTCCCGAACAGAGTGGTCTGAGGTATCTCCTCGTCATGGTCGACCGCTTCACAGGATTTGTTGAGATTGCCCCTGTCGCTGATGTCTCAGCCGAGACTACAGCCACCGTGTTGCTGTCCGAATGGATAGCCAGGTACGGAGCCATGGAGCAGTTAGTTACAGACAACGGTACCGCATTCATAAACCAGGTGATGAGAGAGCTTACCCGCTTGCTTGAGATCGACATGTTGCGCACCACTGCGAGAAGACCGCAGGCGAACGGGAAAGCCGAGCGCATGGTTCAAACCATCAAGAGCCAGATTAGAGCTGTGTGTCTCGAAAGACAGCTGGACTGGCCCCTGGCCGCGAGATTGTCAGCGCTCTCAATCCGTGCTACGGTGGCCGAATCGACTGGTTTCTCCCCGGCTAAACTCTTCTTCGGCCGAGAATTAAATCTTCCTTTAGACTTGGTCTATAATCCTCCGCGTCAAGATCCCTACAGACCAGAAAGCTATGCTCACTATCTGCACAAGTCATTAGTTGAAGTCTCAGCCATGGCTCGCCACATGCGGGGCAAAGCTCAGGCGAGACAGAAGAAATACTACGACCGAAACGCAATCCACTCAAATTTCGAAGTAGGCGAGCTAGTCTGGGTTTTGAACCCTAATCACAAAGGATTAGACACTGCAGTCTGGCTAGGACCGTACAAGGTCATTCAAAAATTATCAGAACGCAATTATAGGCTAATTCCAGAATTCAGTCGCATAAATCCGTACGAAAAAGAGCCTAATCCGAGCCACAATGTTTATAATGTGGACCGCATGAAGCGATGCGTGCGAAAATCGTCCTATCAGGAGGTGATAGACCGATATGGCGTGCAAACAGCTGCACGGCTGCCGTCGTCCAGGCTCGGTCAGGGTGACCGCCAGTCAGGCTGGCTCGACTCACTTGAGAGCCTGTCTATGGCCCAACCCGTGTATCAACCCCCAGCTGTCTGTGCACAGCGACCTTGGCCAGGTTCCAGTTCGGGGATATCAGATGTGTGCGGAGAGCAGAACCCGCCGCCAGCCACTGCTGCGTTAAGCGCCCCGTCAGAGGTTACGGTTCCTCAGGTGGATGAGGCGGAGGTTGAAACCGCTCCCGCGGAGCCGGCAACAGAAGAGAGTGACCAGGTAGCGCTGGTCCCTGAACAAGCCGACGATCAGGCTGTAGCTGAAACAGAATCTGTAGCGCCGCCAGGGTCAGCTGGGGAAGAGGTGACAAACGAAAGTTCGAGTTCGCGCTCAGGCAGTCCGAACACGTCTGACAGCGCAGCATCAGAGCAGGCAGAAGTAGCAGAGCAACCAGGGCCTATTGATCATCCAGTGGTCGAGGTTGAGCAGCCGCCGCCAGCTGCTGAGGCTGGCTACACGACCAGGTCTGGTAGAACAGTCCAGAAACCGGCTCGCTTCCGACGCTGGCTGATGGATGTCGGAATCTTGACGTCTGAAGTTTAGTCAGAGCTGCTATGTTGCTTCGCGTGCTGTTCGTCATTCCGCGTTTTTTTGTGCCGCCTCATTTTTTTGTGCTCTCATTGTCGTTCTTTCTTGCTTTTGTTGCGTGCGCTCTGTGCGTAGCGCCGCTCGTGCAGTGCCTCTGTGGCACCGCTGCTGTGTGCTGGTCTGCCAGCCTGGACGCAAGTCGCGTCGGGGTTTGGTTCGGCATCCTCTTTGTCGTTCCTGCCCGTCCTCTTCCCTGTGTTCCCCCCTCTCTCTCTCTTGGGGTAGCCTAGTGTGTGCCTGCCGCGTGTGTGCGTGTGTGGACCGGAGGGTTTGCCTTGCAGCCGCGCGCAGGTCGGATTGCGGTTTCAGGATTGAGCATCGAGTTGCCAATTGAATTGAATTCATTCCCTCTGCATTGCAGTTGCTTTTATTTCCTAGTTCGCCTCTGTGCGAAACAAAAAAAAATCAAACAAATATTTTGCGGCACTTTGTCCTGTTCTCGTTTTTTTCGTCATTATACTTAATATAATCGAATTTGATATTTCGTTGTACGTTGTTATTGTTTCAATACTGCGCTCATAAAATGTAAGAATCAATATTTTTTAAATAATTTAATTGTACTAATTTTGACCTTCCTTCTCGTCAGTAAAATATTCCTTTGACCTACTTACAGTAGTTCCACCTGCCTTCTTTTCGGTACGGAGACGGGTGTGACGGAGTCAATCGCAACCGCTCCAGAGCTGAACGAAGCCGCTCGTTGTGCTCGCCGATGGTCCGGCCCATCACGATGACGTCGTCGATGAACACCAAGCAGGCCTGCCACGTCAATCCGCGCAGCACCAGCTGCATGAGCCGCTGGAAGGTGGCCGGCGCATTTTGAAGTCCGAACGGCATGACGTTGAACTCGAACAAACCTTCGTGGCACACAAACGCCATCTTTTCTTTGTCTCTGTCGTCCATCTCCACCTGCCAATAGCCACTCTCCAGGTCCAGAGCCGAGAAGTAGCTGTTCCCTTCCAGGGCGTCAAGCGTGTCGTCGATGCGCGGCATCGGGAAGGCATCTGGCTTCGTCACTGCATTCAGCTGGCGGTAGTCCAAGCAGAATCTCGCCGAGCCGTCCTTCTTGCGCACCAGCACGATTGGCGATGCCCACGGTGACGATGAGGGTCGGATGACACCTTTTGCCAGCATATCGTCGACCAAATCCTTCTGCTGCGCGATTGCTGTTGGCGCCAGGCGCCGCAGTCCTTGACGAATAGGTCTAGCATTGTCCGTGTCGATCTGGTGCTTCAACAACTGAGTGCGGCCGGGGTTGCTAGGTCCTGCGAAGACGTCGTGGAACTCCAGCAGAAGGCGTTCGACTTGCTGCCGCTCCTCCGCCGGGATGTCGTCGGCGATCTGCACTTCCTTCTGCCACGTCGCTGCACTAGTCGGGACTGCCGCGCTGCCGCTGTCGGATCCTGCCACTTGAAGATGCGTCAGGTCTCGGCTCGACAGTGGGCTGAAGTTACCGACGATGTCGCCCTCGACGATCTCAACCGGTTCATCGCTAGTGTTGATGGCCGTGACGCCCAGTCCGTGGTCAGCCAGCTTGGATACACAGCGGCCGATCATCACCCTGGCCGTCTTGCTGCCGCAGATGACGCCTGGCGCCTCCGAGTTCGTCCATGCCGCTGTATTCGCTGGCCGAACCGGAATTATCCAGCCCTCGCCAGGCTGTAGACGAACCGTGGCCGCTGCTGCTAGTTTACACATCTGAGCTGCCTGCCTGGACTTCCGCATTGGCAAGGTGACGCCGAGGCTGTTGAAAACAAGATGACCTGATCCCAGATTAATTGAAATGTCGTGCTTCAACAAAAAGTCGCACCCAAGGATGACTGGTGCGCTAAGTTTGGGCACCACAAGAAAACTGTGTCGAAATCTAATAGGTCCAAGAAAAAAACTCAACTGAATTTCGCCCAGCACTGTTGTTTCGATGCCGCCCACGCCAAAGATGGTAGTGCTGCTGGGTCTTAGCTGCCGCCTGAGCCTGGCCGAACGCACGATGACGCCACTGATGCAGGAGATCTCGGCGCCAGTGTCAATCATGCACGGCTGGCGTCTTCTGAGCATGCGCGCGGTGATGAAGCGCAATTGATCAGGCTGGCAGCTGGGGCGTGGGGGCAGGGCCGAACTGCTTAGTGCTGAGAGGGCCGGTGCTGGCCCATTGGACCAGCCCCCCCAGCGTTTGGGCACCTACGACGGATGTGGCCGGGCTGATGGCAGCCGTAGCAGATCGGCACCGCTCTTGGCTGTTGATCAGCTGCTGCAGCAGCACCGGCTGGTCTCCATGGTGGCGCTGGGCCCGCCTGCTGCTGGTATTGATGCTGCTGGTGCTGGCGCCGTTGGTGCTGAGGCTGCTGATACTGTTGCTGCTGCTGTTGATGCTGATGATGCTCCGGCGCCTCCGGTTGAATTGTTGCCTGGAAAGCCGGCGTCGGCGCCGCTGCCGCCTCGGTGCTCCGTTGCTGCGACTGGGATTTCATGAGATGCCGGTTCTCACGCACCTGCTGGGCATAGCTTAGGGCCTGATCTGGTGAAGTGGGAGGCACCTGAAGGTTCAGCAGCCGCTCTGATACGTAGTCATCGTTCAGACCTAAGATGAACCGCTCCAGCACAGTCTGCTGGCGGCAGACTTGAGCACCGAGCTCTGGATAGGCCTTGAAGGCGAGGCGCTGAAGCGCAGTCAGGAAGTCCTCAAACCTCTCGTCCCTCCCTCAAACCTCAAACCTGCCACGGCACCGGCTGTGAAGTTCGCGTCGCAATAGCGCAGTGCTGGTTGCACCGCCATGACGAGCACGAAGGTGCTGCAGAAGATCTTCGTAGCGTGCTCCTGGCAGGAGCTGCAGAGACGTCCCTGCGGGCTGTCCATGCTGCGCGGACAGTTGGTAGAGCCAGACTTCATAGGTGGCGAATGCTGGTCCCAGGTAACTAATGAGCGTATTGATCTTGCTGTAGTCACTCAGTCCTTGGTGCCGGCTTAGATCCGAAGACATTCGACCCAGAAAATCGTCAAACGGTTCGGATCCGTTGAATGGCGCCAGCTTCGGCACCGATGGAAGCTCAATAGCTTGTTGATATACAGGTAAGCACAGGTTGCGGGCGCCAGCGTCAGGGTAAGCTCCGCCCTGGGACAACGGAGCCCATGGCTCGGCCATACGGTGCACAGAGGGTCTTCGTGCAGGTGTCGCTGCTGCTGCAGCAGCTGCAGTGGAAGGCCTTGTATCCCGCAGGAATGAGTCTCCCATCTCCGTGCAGCAGGTTGACGGTTGATTGGCCCCCAGGGGTCACTGACCCACGGGACCGATGGCAGCGTGCTTCATCGACAGTGAGTTGCACGGGGTCGAGGTCACGAAGCTCTTGATAACGCCGCCAGTTTGCCTCACGTTCGGATTCTGGTTCACTAGCCGCGGAAGAAGACGTTGCAGCGGCTGCGGCCGTCGGGCGCAGAATTTCCCGGTTCCTCAACCCTAACCGTTGGAGCTCGTCTGCCTCTCGTTCCGTCCACATGATGCTGACGTCGGTCCTGGCGTGGTCGCCAAATGTAATAAGAACGAAGGCAGGACACAACTTTTGAAACTACGCCAGCACAACACGGTTCGCAGCTCCCGCTTACCACTTAGGCAGCGCACAAAGGAGAAGCCCTAAGAGTTCGCCGCCATGATTTAGCATATATTATACTCATCACATTGCACATTATCCTTCATTGTACATAACGATATTCGATACGCGTAGTGAGATGTGAGCAAAACCCTAGCAGATGATGGCATTAAAAATACGCATTATTTTGATAAACTGACTGCATTCGCACGAATACGAAAAATACGAAATGAGCCCTATTACACTTGGAAAGTCAATAATTAAAGCACCCGTGATGTACCCGCTTTCAAAGCCCCATAATGCTTTTAAACAGAGATCATATTTGCGCATGATTAACGAGCCTTTTTTTATTAGAAGTGATTATGCAAATACGTGATTATGCACAGTGATTATGCACAGTTCAATGCTTGTCTAGCTGTAGATTTAGCTATTATGCTTTACTGTATATAAATAAGGAGCGAAAATCATGCAAGTATATGTATTATTGGTAAAATAACTATCTTTTAGGGAATAGAATAGTTTAGAGCTCTACTAGTAATATGCAGTATGCAAAAAATTCGCATCTATTTTATTGATGATTTAAATTGTATCAATAATTTGCCCAGGGTGAAGAGGCGGCGCTAATGGGGGAAGCGGCGGAGCTAAGGGGGAGCGGCAGAGCTAAGGGGGGAGCGGCGGAGCTAAGGGGGGAGCGGCGGAGCTAAGGGGGAGCGGCAGAGCTAAGGGGGGAGCGGCGGAGCTAAGGGGGAGCGGCAGAGCTAAGGGGGGAGCAGCGGAGCTAAGGGGGGAGCGGCGGAGCTAAGGGGGGAGCGGCGGAGCTAAGGGGGGAGCGGCGGAGCTAAGGGGCGAGCGGCGGAGCTAAGGGGCGAGCGGCGCTACGGGGGAAGAGGCAGAGCTAAGGGGGGAAGCGGCGGAGCTAAGGGGGGAGCGGCGGAGCTAAGGGGGGAGCGGCGGAGCTAAGGGGGGAGCGGCGGAGCTAAGGGGGGAGCGGCGGAGCTAAGGGGCGAGCGGCGGAGCTAAGGGGCGAGCGGCGGAGCTAAGGGGCGAGCGGCGCTACGGGGGAAGAGGCAGAGCTAAGGGGGGAAGCGGCGGAGCTAAGGGGGAGCGGCAGAGCTAAGGGGGGAGCGGCGGAGCTAAGGGGGGAGCGGCGGAGCTAAGGGGGGAGCGGCGGAGCTAAGGGGGGAGCGGCGGAGCTAAGGGGGGAGCGGCGGAGCTAAGGGGCGAGCGGCAGAGCTAAGGGGGGAGCGGCGGAGCTAAGGGAGAGCGGCAGAGCTAAGGGGGGAAGCGGCGGAGCTAAGGGGGAGCGGCAGAGCTACGGGGGAAGAGGCAGAGCTAAGGGGGGAGCGGCGGAGCTAAGGGGGAGCGGCAGAGCTAAGGGGGGAGCGGCGGAGCTAAGGGGGGAGCGGCGGAGCTAAGGGGGGAGCGGCGGAGCTAAGGGGGGAGCGGCGGAGCTAAGGGGGGAGCGGCGGAGCTAAGGGGCGAGCGGCAGAGCTAAGGGGGAGCGGCAGAGCTAAGGGGGAGCGGCAGAGCTAACGGGGAAGAGGCGGCGCTAAGGGGGAAGAGGCGGCGCTCAGGGGAAGAGGCGGCGGTAAGGGGAAAGAGGCGGAGCTAAGGGGGGAAGCGGCGGAGTTAAGGGGGGAGCGGCGGAGCTAAGGGGGGAGCGGCGGAGTTAAGGGGGGAAGCGGCGGAGCTAAGGGGCGAGCGGCGCTACGGGGGAAGAGGCAGAGCTAAGGGGGGAAGCGGCGGAGCTAAGGGGGGAGCGGCGGAGCTAAGGGGGGAGCGGCGGAGCTAAGGGGGGAGCGGCGGAGCTAAGGGGGGAGCGGCGGAGCTAAGGGGCGAGCGGCGGAGGTAAGGGGGAGCGGCAGAGCTAAGGGGGAGCGGCAGAGCTAAGGGGGGAGCGGCAGAGCTAAGGGGGGAGCGGCGGAGCTAAGGGGCGAGCGGCGGAGCTAAGGGGCGAGCGGCGGAGCTAAGGGGCGAGCGGCGCTACGGGGGAAGAGGCAGAGCTAAGGGGGGAAGCGGCGGAGCTAAGGGGGAGCGGCAGAGCTAAGGGGGGAGCGGCGGAGCTAAGGGGGGAGCGGCGGAGCTAAGGGGGGAGCGGCGGAGCTAAGGGGGGAGCGGCGGAGCTAAGGGGGGAGCGGCGGAGCTAAGGGGCGAGCGGCGGAGCTAAGGGGGGAGCGGCGGAGCTAAGGGGCGAGCGGCAGAGCTAAGGGGGAGCGGCAGAGCTAAGGGGGAGCGGCAGAGCTAAGGGGGGAGCGGCAGAGCTAAGGGGGGAGCGGCGGAGCTAAGGGGCGAGCGGCGGAGCTAACGGGGAAGAGGCGGCGCTAAGGGGGAAGAGGCGACGCTCAGGGGAAGAGGCGGCGGTAAGGGGAAAGAGGCGGAGCTAAGGGGGGAAGCGGCGGAGTTAAGGGGGGAGCGGCGGAGCTAAGGGGGGAGCGGCGGAGTTAAGGGGGGAAGCGGCGGAGCTAAGGGGCGAGCGGCGCTACGGGGGAAGAGGCAGAGCTAAGGGGGGAAGCGGCGGAGCTAAGGGGGAGCGGCAGAGCTAAGGGGGGAGCGGCGGAGCTAAGGGGGGAGCGGCGGAGCTAAGGGGGGAGCGGCGGAGCTAAGGGGGGAGCGGCGGAGCTAAGGGGGGAGCGGCGGAGCTAAGGGGCGAGCGGCGGAGGTAAGGGGGAGCGGCAGAGCTAAGGGGGAGCGGCAGAGCTAAGGGGGGAGCGGCAGAGCTAAGGGGGGAGCGGCGGAGCTAAGGGGCAAGCGGCGGAGCTAACGGGGAAGAGGCGGCGCTAAGGGGGAAGAGGCGGCGCTCAGGGGAAGAGGCGGCGGTAAGGGGAAAGAGGCGGAGCTAAGGGGGGAAGCGGCGGAGTTAAGGGGGGAGCGGCGGAGCTAAGGGGGGAGCGGCGGAGTTAAGGGGGGAAGCGGCGGAGCTAAGGGGGGAGCGGCGGAGCTAAGGGGCGAGCGGCGGAGCTAAGGGGCGAGCGGCGGAGCTAAGGGGCGAGCGGCGCTACGGGGGAAGAGGCAGAGCTAAGGGGGGAAGCGGCGGAGCTAAGGGGGAGCGGCAGAGCTAAGGGGGGAGCGGCGGAGCTAAGGGGGGAGCGGCGGAGCTAAGGGGGGAGCGGCGGAGCTAAGGGGGGAGCGGCGGAGCTAAGGGGGGAGCGGCGGAGCTAAGGGGCGAGCGGCGGAGCTAAGGGGGAGCGGCAGAGCTAAGGGGGAGCGGCAGAGCTAAGGGGGAGCGGCAGAGCTAAGGGGGGAGCGGCAGAGCTAAGGGGGGAGCGGCGGAGCTAAGGGGCGAGCGGCGGAGCTAACGGGGAAGAGGCGGCGCTAAGGGGGAAGAGGCGGCGCTCAGGGGAAGAGGCGGCGGTAAGGGGAAAGAGGCGGAGCTAAGGGGGGAAGCGGCGGAGTTAAGGGGGGAGCGGCGGAGCTAAGGGGGGAGCGGCGGAGTTAAGGGGGGGAGCGGCGGAGCTAAGGGGGAAGATGCGGCGCTCAGCCTTTTGGTGACTCTGCCTTTTGACCAATGGACAAGAATTATGTACAGTGAAATTAAAATTAAAATTAAAAATATATTTTTTCCTTTCCTTTCTTTACCTATGTACTTCATTCAAGCCAATATTTAATCAAAATTCTCAACTGTTCTCGTTACCAAATATACCTGACGATGCACCATGGCGTGCGAAACGTGTCGAGTTTAAAATAAAATAAATGTTGATTCTAACTTTCTTATCAAAACGCAAAACGACTGAGCACTGAAAGGAAAATAGATATTAAATTTAATTGTAATATCCAAGTGAAAAAAACAGTACGACAAAAAGTATTTTAGGGAACCAAACAATAATTTGAGGCATTAAAATATGTACAGCCTTTCCCCACCAGATCCGCAGCTATTCCCTAAGCTCCGCCCCCTGCCCTAAGCTCGACCACCTTTTCCAAAGCTCCGCCGCCCCACCTTTGTGCTCTGCTGCCTGGAACCTAAGCTCCACTGCTTCCCCTCAGCTCCGCCGCTTTGCCTCTGAGCTCCGCCTCTTCCCCATTAGCTCCGCCTCTTCCCCCTTAGCGCCGCCTCTTCCCCCTTAGCGCCACCTCTTCCCCCTTAGCGCCGCCTCTTCACCCTTAGCGCCGCCTCTTCCCCCTTAGTGCCGCCTCTTCCCCCTTAGCGCCGCCTCTTCCCCCTTAGCGCCGCCTCTTCACCCTTAGCGCCGCCTCTTCCCCCTTAGTGCCGCCTCTTCCCCCTTAGCGCCGCCCCTTCCCCCTTAGCGCCGCCTCTTCCCCCTTAGCGCCGCCTCTTCCCCCTTAGCGCCGCCTCTTCACCCTTAGCGCCGCCTCTTCCCCCTTAGCGCCGCCTCTTCCCCCTTAGCGCCGCCTCTTCACCCTTAGCGCCGCCTCTTCCCCCTTAGTGCCGCCTCTTCCCCCTTAGCTCCGCCCCTTCCCCCTTAGCGCCGCCTCTTCCCCCATTAGCGCTGCCTCTTCCCCTGAGCGCCGCCGCTCCCCCTTAGCTCTGCCTCTTCCCCCGTAGCGCCGCTTCTCCCATTAGCGCCGCCTCTTCCCCCTTAGCTCCGCCTCTCACCACATTAGCTCCGCCTCTTCCCCCTTAGCTCCGCCTCTCACCACATTAGCTCCGCCTCTTCCCCCTTAGCGCCGCCTCTTCCCCCTTAGCGCCGCCTCTTCCCCCTTAGCGCCGCCTCTTCCCCCTTAGCTCCGCCTCTTGCCCCATTAGCTCCGCCTCTTGCCCCATTAGCTCCGCCTCTTCCCCTTAGTGCCGCCTCTCGCCCCATTAGCTCTGCCCCTTCCCCCTTAGCGCCGCCTCTTCCCCCTTAGCGCCGCCTCTTCCCCTTAGCTCCACCTCTCACCACATTAGCTCCGCCGCTCCCCCTTAGCTCCGCCGCTCCCCCATTAGCTCCGCCTCTTGCCCTATTAGCTCCGCCTCTTCCCCTTAGCTCCGCCTCTCGCCCCATTAGCTCTGCCCCTTCCCCCTTAGCGCCGCCTCTTCCCCTTAGCGCCGCCTCTTCCCCTTAGCGCCGCCTCTTCCCCCTTAGCTTCGCCTCTTCCCCCATTAGCGCCGCCTCTTCCCCTGAGCGCCGCCGCTCCCCCTTAGCTCTGCCTCTTTCCCCGTAGCGCCGCTTCTCCCATTAGCGCCGCCTCTTCCCCCTTAGCTCCGCCTCTCACCACATTAGCTCCGCCTCTTCCCCTTAGTGCCGCCTTTCGCCCCATTAGCTCTGCCCCTTCCCCCTTAGCGCCGCCTCTTCCCCTTAGCGGCGCCTCTTCACCCTTAGCTCCCCTACTTCTCCCCTTAGCTCCGCCGCTTTCCCCCTCTAAACTCCGCTTGTTCCCCCCTTAGCGCCGCCTCTTCTCCCGTAGCTCCGCCGCTCCCCCTTAGCTCTGCCTCTTCCCCCGTAGCGCCGCTTCTCCCATTAGCGCCGCCTCTTCCCCCTTAGCTCCGCCTCTCACCACATTAGCTCCGCCTCTTCCCCCTTAGCGCCGCCTCTTCCCCCTTAGCGCCGCCTCTTCCCCCTTAGCTCCGCCTCTTCCCCCTTAGCGCCGCCTCTTCCCCCTTAGCTCCGCCTCTTGCCCCATTAGCTCCGCCTCTTGCCCCATTAGCTCCGCCTCTTCCCCTTAGTGCCGCCTCTCGCCCCATTAGCTCTGCCCCTTCCCCCTTAGCGCCGCCTCTTCCCCCTTAGCGCCGCCTCTTCCCCTTAGCGCCGCCTCTTCCCCTTAGCTCCGCCTCTTGCCCCATTAGCTCTGCCTCTTCCCCCGTAGCGCCGCTTCTCCTATTAGCGCCGCCTCTCACCACATTAGCTCTGCCCCTTCCCCCTTAGCGCCGCCTCTTCCCCCTTAGCGCCGCCTCTTCCCCTTAGCGCCGCCTCTTCACCCTTAGCTCCCCTACTTCTCCCCTTAGCTCCGCCGCTTTCCCCCTCTAAACTCCGCTTGTTCCCCCCTTAGCGCCGCCTCTTCCCCCTTAGCTTCGCCTCTTCCCCCATTAGCGCCGCCTCTTCCCCTGAGCGCCGCCTCTTCCCCCTTAGCTCCGCCGCTCCCCCCTTAGCTCCGCCTCTTCCCCCTTAGCACCGCCTCTTCACCCTTCGCTCCCCTACTTCTCCCTTTAGCTCCGCCACTTCCCCCTTAGCGCCGCCTCTTCCCCCTTAGCTCCGCCGCTCCCCCCCTTAACTCCGCCGCTTCCCCCCTTAGCTCCGCCGCTCCCCCCTTAGCTCCGCCTCTTCCCCCGTAGCGCCGCTCCCATTAGCGCCGCCTCTTCACCCTTAGCTCCCCTACTTCTCCCGTTAGCTCTGCCGCTTCCCCCTTTAAGCTCCGCTTGTTCCCCCCTTAGCTCCGCCTCTTCCATTAGCTCCGCCTCTCGCCCCATTAGCTCCGCCTCTTCCCCCATTAGCGCCGCCTCTTCCCCCTTAGCGCCGCCTCTTCCCCCTTAGCTCCGCCGCTCCCCCCCTTAACTCCGCCGCTTCCCCCCTTAGCTCCGCCGCTCCCCCCTTAGCTCCGCCTCTTCCCCCGTAGCGCCGCTCCCATTAGCGCCGCCTCTTCACCCTTAGCTCCCCTACTTCTCCCGTTAGCTCTGCCGCTTCCCCCTTTAAGCTCCGCTTGTTCCCCCCTTAGCTCCGCCTCTTCCATTAGCTCCGCCTCTCGCCCCATTAGCTCCGCCTCTTCCCCCATTAGCGCCGCCTCTTCCCCCTTAGCTCCGCCTCTCACCCCATTAGCACCGCCTCTTCCCCTTAGCGCCGCCTCTTCACCCTTCGCTCCCCTACTTCTCCCTTTAGCTCCGCCACTTCCCCCTTAGCGCCGCCTCTTCCCCCTTAGCTCCGCCGCTCCCCCCCTTAACTCCGCCGCTTCCCCCCTTAGCTCCGCCGCTCCCCCCTTAGCTCCGCCGCTCCCCCCTTAGCTCCGCCGCTCCCCCTTAGCTCCGCCTCTTCCCCCGTAGCGCCGCTTCTCCCATTAGCGCCGCCTCTTCACCCTTAGCTCCCCTACTTCTCCCGTTAGCCAGGGACTCCTGGGCCCGCTTCGCTAGGGGGACATGACACGCTTTTTGGGGTCTGACAATTGGAGGCCGATCCCTAAAAAATGAAGATAAAGAGAATAGGAAAGAACACAAAAAGCTAGCTGGAAAAAGCCTCACTCACTGTACAAATGTGCGGAAGCATGGTATGGGTGACTCAGTATGGAAGAACGGGGAACAATTTCTATGCACAGATTTTAGCTATAAGTCCTCAGATAGGTTCTCTTCGTAAAAATATTTGCTAGACGATAAAAATATGTTTCGATATTCAACAAACTTAATTGCTTGTGTCAGTACCTCCTAGTGATCAGCCAAATGGTCAACAAATGCTGCGCTCCAAGTTGCAAGACAGGCTATGCCACTGAGCCAAAGCAGCCCGGTGTAACGCTACATCGCTTTCCTAACGACGAAGAGCTAAAAGGCAAGTGGCTTCGTTTCTTAAAACTCGAAAATCCTACCATCACCAAGCATACGCGGTTGTGTTCTCTGCACTTTGACGAAAAATGCTTCATAAGGACTTCCAAAGATTCTCGAAAGAGAAAATCAGCAGGTGATCCCATTTCCAAACCGAGATTAACCAAAGACGCTGTTCCGACTCTTCACCCTAAGCTGCCTGCCTACCTCTCGTCAACCGTTCCAAAGGAGAGGAATGTAAGCTCCCACGCTGAAGGCAGAAGGCGAGTCGAAGCCGAAAGACTAGAGAATGCTTCTGCAGAGTTTTGTGATTCAGATAGAGTGAATAGTTTTGAGGAACTGCTCAGCTTTTATCTCCCAACTCATCTTACCTGCTTTGAGAGAATTGCATCCAACAGTGTGCCTCGCACTTTAAACTTTCTTTACATCTCCTATGAGACGGTGCCAAAGATCTGTGCTTCTTGCTCTGTCACAGAAGATCTTCTTATCACAGTTGCTGTCGAAGCCACTCCCGTGTCTGATTTTGCTTCTGGTCTGATTCGCAATCGAAAACTCGAATTATTTAGTCAATTGGAAAACTTGTTAACGTACATTAAGAATCGAGTTGAAAAGGGCATTGAAAGCCTAGAGTTCAAAGACCATCTAGGTATGGCTTACGAGCATGTTCAAGCAGCAGCTAAACTTGCAAATGACGAGAGGCAGAAACGGCTGGAATTTCTAGCAGAACAGATAAATCTTGCCCTAAAAAAGTCTAAGGAGTACTCCAACTCAACTTTGGCCTGCGCGTGCCTATTGCAAAGTCACAGCGCATCAGCGTATAAGTTTTTGCTGGACTCGTCAAGCACGTGGTTTTGATGGTTGATGAGGTCTATGCTGCCAAAAAGATAGAATTTGCTGGTGGAAAGCTGTATGGTGTCGAAGAGGATTCCGATCAGGAAGCTAAAACTGTTTTGGCCTTTATGGTTAGATCGCTTGAATCCGGCTATCAGGACACGGTCCGAATGATTCCAGTCAGCTCTCTCAATGGTGAAAAGCTGAATTCGCACCTTCGGGTGACACTGGAGATTCTATCTGCAGCTGGACTTACGCCAATTTGTCTAAGTGCAGACAACAATAGTCCAATTCGTAATTGCAGTAGTAAATTTCATATAAGATATCATTACCTATTAAAAAACATGTTTCACTTCAGCATATAATGTTTTAAGGCTCTTAAAAGTTTTGATATGTTTAATTAAGTGTAATGCGGTAGGACTAATAATTATAGCTATTGATAAACAGAATTCTTTATACTCAATTTAATTTTATTGATATAATCAATTTAAGGTGGAAATAATGTTGCCTTTTTAGGCTAAACTTGAGTAATCCTGTTTATTGCTTCTCGCTCGGTTTAAAACTAATGAGTTCGTTGCTAGAAATCTAGCCCATATGCACGTAAAGGCTCGGCCTCCAATTGTCAGTTGAGGGGGTAGAAAAACTGGCGTGTCATGTCCCCCTAGCGAAGCGGGCCCAGGAGTCCCTGCGTTAGCTCTGCCGCTTCCCCCTTTAAGCTCCGCTTGTTCCCCCCTTAGCTCCGCCTCTTCCATTAGCTCCGCCTCTCGCCCCATTAGCTCCGCCTCTTCCCCCATTAGCGTCGCCTCTTCCCCCTTAGCTCCGCCTCTCACCCCATTAGCACCGCCTCTTCCCCTTAGCGCCACCTCTTCACCCTTAGCTCCCCTACTTCTCCCCTTAGCTCCGCCGCTTCCCCCCTCTAAACTCCGCTTGTTCCCCCCTTAGCGCCGCCTCTTCCCCCTTAGCTTTGCCTCTTCCCCCATTAGCGCCGCCTCTTCCCCCTTAGCTCCGCCCAGGGCGGAGCTTACCCTGACGCTGGCGCCCGCAACCTGTGCTTACCTGTATATCAACAAGCTATTGAGCTTCCATCGGTGCCGAAGCCGGCGCCATTCAACGGGTCCGAACCGTTTGACGATTTTCTGGGTCGAATGTCTTCGTATCTAAGCCGGCACCAAGGACTGAGTGACTACAGCAAGATCAATACGCTCATTAGTTACCTGGGACCAGCATTCGCCACCTATGAAGTCTGGCTCTACCAACTGTCCGCGCAGCATGGACAGCCCGCAGGGACGTCTCTGCAGCTCCTGCCAGGAGCACGCTACGAAGATCTTCTGCAGCACCTTCGTGCTCGTCATGGCGGTGCAACCAGCACTGCGCTATTGCGACGCGAACTTCACAGCCGGTGCCGTGGCAGGTTTGAGGTTTGAGGGAGGGACGAGAGGTTTGAGGACTTCCTGACTGCGCTTCAGCGCCTCGCCTTCAAGGCCTATCCAGAGCTCGGTGCTCAAGTCTGCCGCCAGCAGACTGTGCTGGAGCGGTTCATCTTAGGTCTGAACGATGACTACGTATCAGAGCGGCTGCTGAACCTTCAGGTGCCTCCCACTTCACCAGATCAGGCCCTAAGCTATGCCCAGCAGGTGCGTGAGAACCGGCATCTCATGAAATCCCAGTCGCAGCAACGGAGCACCGAGGCGGCAGCGGCGCCGACGCCGGCTTTCCAGGCAACAATTAACCGGATTTCAAGGTTCCGAATGCCTGAAATTTTGCGACTATTGAGCCAGATGATGGATGCGTCAGTACAGTATACAGAGGCTGTACACTGGAGGCCTCGAGCTGTCATAATTCGGCATCTCCGATCGCCTCAGATCCTCTCGCAAGGAACCTCCTAACGTTAAAATTTTGTGGATTTGGCTCAATGTAATGTCCCGTTTCCGGTTCCATCGGAGAGTTAGTCTACTGCAAGTAGAGAGCATAAAAAGAAGCGCGAAAAGCTTGCATGGCAGACAAAGAAATGTCGTCATGTGAGAGCAGCGTAGAATAAGTGGAACATCTGTTCAGCTAGGCTAGAGCTGGAGTTGGCCCAATTAGGTCACAGCTGATGAGTCCAAAGAAAGCTGACATTGCGTTTCCATTTTTTAGTTTTTATCTACGAGCGTATTGTATATAGCGACTCGTACATGTATTTTATATGCAGCGTTTTCAGCTATTTTCACACACAAAAGAAGCTAGTGTTTTATATTTTATACACTGCAAACCCTCACTGATTAAGTCTGGGATTTCCTTACATTTACGAGTAATGTATACAATTTCCTGTTGAAAACTTTGACTTTATCCAATTCTCGTACTTCTTAGTTTTCCTTTTATGAAAGCATCGTCAAGAAAGCCTAAGATCAAAAGCCTAAAAGAAGCCTCTTAGATTGTCAAGCTTTCAGAAGCAGCAATGTCAGCGAGTGGTGGCTCACCTTGTAGAGAGCTGCTGAGCGTCGAGCTGCTTCTGCTGGGCAGAAATCCAGGAGAGCTTAGCCTGCTTTATGTCGGTATTCCTGTCGCCCTCCGCCAAGTCAGCCGGTGTCTCTCCCCTATTGTTCTTCAAGCCGAACATTTTGGCACCGATTTGACCATAAATAAACTGAAGAGACTCGGCGGACTGGTTTCTTAGCGGCCAAATGGACGGCTGTGTTGCCGAATTTGTCAGGAACTGTGAGACAGCCACTACCGACCTCATTCACTAACCACTTCAGATTTGAATTGTCAGTTTTTGTAGCGACGACGTGAACTGCTGTTTTACCGCGTGATCCCTTCAACTGGAAGCAGTCAGTTCCGATTTCTCTCTTAATCATCTCCAGTGAGTCGATACCCTGATACTCAGCGGCCACATGGACGGCTGTGTCACCAAAATTGTCAGGAACGGTGAGACAGTCGCTGCCGATCACGTTCATAAGCCACTTAAAAATCGAGCTGCTAATCTCATTCGCAGCAGCATAGTGAGCGAGTGTCCATCCATTATTAGAAGTGTCTCTGAGGCACTTCCGGCCGCACTATTCCATAACCAGCTCCATCCAAGACTCGTCCTGGTGCCAAGCAACTCGGTGCACTGGGGTTTCTCCATCTTCATTTCTGCAGGTCAGACAGGCGGGTCCGAGCCTGTCAATCAGCAGCTTCAGACAGGACAGGCTGACGGGCTTGCTGGCTACGTGGTGGCTCAAGAACTGTTTAACATCGACATATTTAAAAATGACTATGCATGAAAGCTGGACGAAAACCAATGTTCGACAGCCTTTCACCGTCAGCTCGATGTTGCTGTCCAACTGATCGCACAGTCGCAGCAACTCCTCGCTGTCTGAAGCCTCTAACGCCGTCCTCAGCGGCTGTTCCATCGAAGCTGCGTTGCCCATCGGCGTTACTTAAGTTGCCGACAATTTCTTTAGGATTGAAATTGTGCGCAAGTAAATGAGAATGCGTATGGTACAGCCAACTACAGTGCGTCTTATCTGAGCAAGCTTGTGTGAGCTTATTTACATGTAGCTTCATGCTGTGTGCATTCAGCGTGAGTGTTGTCAAGGTTAAAGAGTAAAGATCAATGGAAAGTTTGATTCGACTTAATCTAAGATTTGCTAGAACTAGTTGCTAAATGACATGAATATTACTGTGTATAAATGCCACACAAGCCAGCTTTGGTTTAAGATAAGGCGACTAAACAACAAGCCAGCGCCCGGAGCCGCTGGAATACGATGATGGCCCAGTCGCTGATAACAATTTCGACTGAAGTGGGACAAAAAACTGCTTTGCGGAGGAAACTGCTTTGATAGCTGACTGCACTATTATAAAAGGGTCACGACAGTTTACATGTACATGTACATTGATATTATGAGCTATGGATGAAATTTACAGTAGAAACATAGGCAGTTTTGCACTCCACGAAACCTGAAGATTTATTTAACAACCATTCGCCAGAATCTGCTGTTCGAAATGTGCAGTTGCCCTCCGACATCTTGCAGTCTAAAGTTCACCCTAAAGTCTGACATTCACAATATACTTCTCCGGAATACTTTTGAATCGTTAAACCAGAAATCTGCAGATATCTCTTATCGAATGCGCTACCTACTACCTTAAAATCTTTATCTTTAAAGAGAGAAATGGTTCAATTTTTCGTGTTCAGGAAAATCAAGGCATAAAGGATAATAAAAGGGGTACTTTGTATCTTTTCTAAAAAGTGGGGGCTCCAGTCCTCCCGTGCCCCCCCAGGGTGTTCCGACATCCCTGGAAAGAACAACTCACGCCTGATTGCACTGTTGCCACGAGCTGCTACATGTACATGTATCTACTCCTGCACCAAGAGTTGCTCAACGAAGACATGATCGTGATGAGTCTGATTGAGTACTGTATAGGTGGCAGGAGGCTCGTACGCGCAGAACAGGCTAGTTTTAGACGGACTTCCAGCCTAAGCAGCCGAGGGGAGACGAGAAATTGATAGCTCTGCTGCAGCCTGTGTTCCATCAGCGCTCACTTCACGTACTTATTATTTTCCAATTTCATAGTAGCTGTAGTCAACTGAGGTCGAGCTGTAACGAAATAGAATAGTTTTTTTGCATAAATCGTTGATTAACGTTGCAACTTGGCAATAGCAAGCAACAAAGAAGTCTTTATGAACGCTTTAGTAGGTTGGCAAGGGTGCCCAATGATGAATGAACGGTCGTGTTGAAAATAAATTTTGGTTTTTTATTGTATAAGATGTAGCGTAGTAGGCTAAATTACAAATGCACAATAATGCTAACACGAGTTCACGACCACTCACGCCATGCCTCGCGCTTTAAAGCCGCGTGACGCAATATAAGTTAAGGTAGCGGTTTCCTAGAAATAGTTCTGAGAGTATAGTGTGGCAGGAAGGTTTCCAGCCACTAAACTCCGTTTAAAACTCCGCCCGCTGGTCCGGAGCCTGGGTCCCGCTGCCGGATCCCTCCCGTTCCCGGAGTCCTGCCGCTGGAGATCCCGTCTTTAAATAGTAGAGCTGCAGCGAGACCCTGCTCAGACTCTGAGTCGAGCACCCTCCCTGTCCAAGTAGGCTCCATACTCGAGGTCCCTTATTTTGTAGTACTCAACGCTAATTTCAATTAAGTTTCTTGATTTAGTAAGCCGTTCTGTTCTTTTGCCGTTAATAAAATTACGCTACGCACCAACGTCTGCGCCTACTCAGCGCCTTTAACTTCCGCAGCGCCTTGGGGCCTTTGGATTAAAACTTTAGCCTGACAGCTCCTAGCCTTTTCCTTTGACTCGATAGAGACTTTCGAACTTAACAAATATATTAATTCGAATTATTATTTCGAACTTAACAAATATATTAATTCGAATTATTATTTCGAACTTAACAAATATATGAATTCGAATTATTATTTCGAACTTAACAAATATATTAATTCGAATTATTATTTCGAACTTAACAAATATATTAATTCGAATTATTATTTCGAAATTAATAAATATATAACTCGATAAAGATCTGCGAGAGGCGTGGATCCAGGAATTTCTTGAGGGGGGGGGGGGGCCAAGCCAACTTTAAGTAACCAAGAATGCTTTTTGATTTGCGGATTTTTGTGGATTAAACAAGATTTTGAATTTAAATTGTGAAAAGAGGTTCTTTTAAGTTTAGTTAGCAACTAGTATTTCACTTGGGTCGCTATCACAATGGTATATTCATCTGCAGTCGGGATGCATGATATTGGTATCGCTATACCAATATCATGCATCCCGACTGCAGATGAGTGCATTGACAAGTGTTTCCTTTTAGACTAGTAGTCTATGGTCTGGAAAGACAATAACACGCAGTCTCGGCAGAAGTTATCGGGGGTGGAGAGTATATGGCCATAGACAATTTTAACTGAAAAGAGAGGGGTGGATTAAGCCATAAATTAATTTAACTGACAAGCCAGGGTTTCAGAAGAGAAGAGAGAGCAAAGGAATGAGTAGTACATAAAATTCTTTACACTACGAGCGTGAAATGGCAACCAGAGGAAAAATTATTCCGCCGTTGATTAACTTGAAGAAACTGCCTGATAATTGTGTGAGTGGCGTTTCTGCCGATGAACTTGACGTCATTACGCGACTATCTTCACTTGACGATGATTGTGAAGAGCTCATCTCGAGCTTCATTGCGTTTTTGGAAGAAGACAAGGATCAATCCAACAGTCTTGGAGAATACGAAGCTCAACTTGGTGATGGAAATCTGTCGGCTGAGTTGGCTGATTTAGACCGTGTCGAGTTGGAAGGACTACCCACTAGCAGTAAGCGACAAACGGAGGAGAATGGGCGCCGGTTTTTCGAATTCTGTATGAGCAAACGATTACGCACTGACTATCAGGATCTGGATGGTGGAGCCCTGAATGAGTATTTGAGACTCTACTACTTCCAATTGGAGACGAAAGAAGGGAAGTATTACGCACCCTCGTCACTTGGTTGCATTCGAGCCGGCATCCAACGGTATTTAAATATCTTGTGCAAGCGACCAACCAATCTGATGGCTAAGCACACTCTAACATCAATTGACGGGCCTGTTCCTCGGCCAGTTCTCATCGAGGCCTGTCCGACCAAGAAGATGCGTGTTAGCATTGACGGTAGCAAAAATTTGATCAACATCGTATTCGAATAATCAAGGTCTTCTATTTATGACAGACTATACCTATACGAGACAAACTTTGGAGTTTCCCCATGCGTTCATACTCGTTGTAATGTTTTAATATCGTTATTATTTATCGTTACGAAATGAGCTTCTTAATAAAGTTGATAAAACATTGTCTATGGACAATAACACGCGTTCTTGGACAATAACACGCATCCCACATGCGCGTTATTGGGTAGCGGAATGCTTGTCAATGACAAAATTTCGCAATGCCGAAAAGCAATTTCTTTCACAGCACCGAAACTTCACAACACTGAAATTTCACAATGGGGGGTTATTCGTAGGTCGGACCTCTGGATAATGTCCCAACTCACGAGTGCGCGTAGCGCACGAGTGGGATTTTGGGACATTATCCAGAGGTCCGACCTACGAATAGCTGCATTGTCACTTCTCAGATTCTGCCATAGACGTAGAAGAATGAATGGGGTAGAGTGAGTGGTCGTGGCCATAGACACTGTGGAAGACGTGTTTAAGATTCGTTGACGGAGGAGTGGTTTAAAAAATTCATCACACCACTGAGAGAGGACCAGTGCTGAGATTTATTCCTCGTTAAGCCATGGCTGTGGCTGCGAATCCGATTCGTTTGATTAATTGGCAGAATCTGCCAGTTGAAGCGCTGGCGAATGTGAGTGGCGACGAATTAAGTTGGATTTCGAGACTGTCCATGTCTGACAAGGATTTGACGCATGATGAGGATTTTCGTAGATTCTTGGACTATCTGGAGAGTGGTGATACTGACGAGGAATTGCCGCTGCTTCCCGCCGAGGATGTAGACCACGTAATGGAAGAACCAAGCACCTCTGAGGCTGCCGAAGTCGATGGAACAAGTTGGATTCCCATGGACATCCAGGAAGCAATGTCTCGGGATGAAATTTTGAGTCTACCGACCAAGACGAAGGAGCAGATGATCGCCCATGGGACTGCATTCGTTGAATTTCTTCGCAAGCATGGAGCCGCTGTTCATGACCTTCGCCCTGAAGACCTGTGTGAATTCGTTCGGTACTACTACTACCAATTGCGTCGCATGGATGGTGGCGCATACTCCGCTGCAAGCCTGGTGTGTATTCGTGCCGGAATTCAGCGTTATTTGACGATGGTTGCTGGACTGAAGGTGAACATCATTGCTGGCGAAGAATTCACGAAGGCGAATCGTATTCTGCGAATGAAAGTGAGGGAGTGGCAGAATGGCGGTGGTCATGTTCGATCGTATCCGCCGATTGAAGAGAGTGATATGCAGAAGTTGCGCCAATACTTTGATCGATCATCTGCGGAGACCACTCAGGACGAGTTCCTTTTCCGTGTGATGTACAGCCTTGGGGAGCGAGGAAGGGAGCATCTCGAATCAATCGAATCCAGGAAGTGGCTGGTAAGGTTCAACGATTCCGATGGAAGACCTTACTACGCGCTGCCCCCGTTGAACACGAAGAACAGGTCGGCTGATGTGAAGCGTGCCAAATCTGACATTGAGATCAAGCAGGCGAGGATCTATGACACGGGAATCGTTGACGAGTATCTCTCCCTACTACCAGAGACCACCAAGGACGACTCGTTGTTTCCACGTCCGCTGAAGAACGACACGCATGGTCGACGGTTCTGTTCCAAGCAGAAGAGAGGTGTGAACTACATGAGGAACTTCATGAAGACGTTGAGCAAGAAGGCGTCATTGTCAAAGGAGTATACGAACCATTGTATTCGGTGAGATTTTCTGAATGAATCCGTTGTCTATTTTGAATAGCTTCGGACGATTCGTTTTGATTTCCAATCTCATTGCAGTGTGAGCAGGGTGTGCGATCTGGAGGCCGCGGGTCACTCAATGAGTGATATCATGGCCATCACTGGTCAGAGGTGCGAGAAGACAGTTCGCCGGTACCTGGCAATCAAGAGGGACAAGACCCTGCAGAAGTGCGGCGATGCTGTCTCAAGTGCTTTGAGGATGGATCAGCGTGCTGGTGTTCATGGACCGGGGTCGGCGCCAGTAGCCGTCAGCATCCAGAACTCGGTCGTGCAGGAGGCTCTGAACCTCTCCGACGAACGTCACAACGGGAGGAACATTTTCGTGATGAACAACTGCACCTTCAACAACTGCAATCTGTAATTGCTCGGAGGATCATTTAAGTGGCTTTTTTCTTTAAAAAACACTTGGCTCAGTAAGAAGCGAAACCGTTGTATTGAATTGTTTGCTCGTATAACTGAATTGTTCACTATTCGCTTTTTTCAACATTCTAAATATAACCATTCGCTTTTTTCAACATTCTAATTATAACCACCCATTATCCACAGTTGCGGGACATTATCCCGAGGTTTTGGTATAGAAGAGTAGCCTGAGTTTTATTTTTTCACCATAGACACTAGACATTATCCAAAGTTCTGACTAGTGACAATGCCCAAAACCACTTTTCATAACAGCGAAACTTCACAACACCGAAAAGTATAGCCAGAGCTTAGCTTTATATAGCTTTTTGGCGTTGTGAAGTTTCGGTGTTGTGGAGTTTTGGTTGGGGGAAGTCTTTGAGCTTGGGGGATTTTTACTGCCTGAAGGGAAGTTTTTAAATGCTCGGGAGATTTTCTGTCTGCTTTTGGGATTCTTTGTCGGCTTGGGAAATTCTCTGGCTGCAGGGGGGTTTACCTGCTTGCAAAAGTTTTTTAATCCGAAGATTTTCTTCTCTGAGAACTTTACGGTATAGCTCGTATTTAGGGGATTTCTGATTGCTCGGGGAAAGTTTCCATTTGATTGGGGAATTTCTTACTTCTCAAAACTGCTTGGGTAAAACTCTCTTACTGCTTGGGTGATTTCGGACTGCTCGAGGGGGATTTTTTAAATGCTCCTGGATATTGTTAACTACCTCGGGGGAATTCTCTGTATGTTTGGTGGGTTTCTAACTGCTCGAAGGAGATTTTCTAACTGCTTCGGAAGATTTTTCAACTGCCTCGGGTAGATTTTCTTAAGTGCTCGGGAGATTTTCTTTCTGCTTGGGGATTCTTTTGTGCTTGGGGAATTCTCTGTCTGCTTGTGGAATTCTCTGTCTGAGGGGGAGATTTTTTAACCCAAAGATTTTCCTTCTCTGGGGACTTTTCGGTCTGTTTAGGGGATCTCTAACTGTTTGGGGAAGTTTCTATTTGATGGGGGGATTTCCGACTGCTCGAAAGGGATTTTCTAACTGCCGGGTGGGATTTTGTCCGTTCGGGGGTTTTCTAAGTTACTGCTGGGGCAAGATTTTTTGACTTCTCTCAAAAGTTTTCTAGCTGCTGACAAAGATTTTCTAGCTGGTTGGGAGATTTTTCAAGTGCTCGGGTGATTGTCTAACTGCTCAGGGAGATTTTCTTTCTATTTACAAGATTTACTAAATGCACGGAAGTATTTTATGCTTCTCGGGAGACTTTAATTTTGCTGCAGAGATTTTCTAGCTGCTTAGGGACAATTCTCTTGAGTACGTATGAGTCATTTAAAATGTCTGTCTGCGCCGCCCTGGGAGGCACAGAAGAGCTAGTAAAAATACTAAATCCTGTCTGTCTCCCTCACGGGTCGCTTTCACTATCTCGAAATTTCACTTCCTCAAAAATCTAACAATATCGCGGCTATTTGAATTTTCGAGGAAGTGAAATTTCGGGATAGTGAAATTTCGAGATAGTGAAAGACGGGTACTTTTCGAGGAAATGAAATTTCGGGATAGTGATACTCCCCGCCCCCGTCTACCCCTCCAGTCCAGTTGTTGTAGTGAGTAACAAGCCCGGGCCAAGGGCCCAAGCTCTGCAGAGACCCTGCACTTGACCAGGGGACCAAACAAATAATAGCAAGCAGACTGAAAAAGAGTCTACACTGAAAAACTCAGTGTAGACTCTTGTGATTCTGTGGATAGGAGTATTTTTAATTAGTTATCTATCAAAAATGTTATGTATTTGGTTTTTGCCAACTCGTATGATATAACAAAGAGTTCGCGAGGCAAAATACTCTGTCTCTAGTCTTTAACTGAACTCGGGCCCTCTGTCCACCCCCGCCAATATTTTTTTCGCCACAGCTGAGGGGGGCTATGGCCCCCTTGGCCCCCCATGGATCCGCGCCAGATCTGCGACTCAAAAAGGAGGATTATTAGTAAGACTCGTGCTAGATCAAGCTAATAGCTACTGAAAGTAAGCCCTACAGCAATCTACTACCTAAATTCACTACATTGCACCGACTCGCGCAATAAATAGTCCAGAGAAGGCAAGCTAAATAGTCGGGTGTAAGTGAATTCCGAGCATCCATTGTTAGAGTTTGTGCTATCAAGACCGCTCAGCTACCGCTTAGCTACCCTCCCCCCGAAATTTGAGAACCCGACAGTCGAGTTCCCCAAATATCAACACCAGCTTTGTTAAATCTACAATCGGTTTCGAAGAAAACTTCCCGCAATTTCAACATCAACTACTGACCCCGATCTCGAAGTCAACGGATTCTTCCAGCCACCAGCTTTAAAGCGCCAAACCTATACGCATTCAATAGGAAAATACTCAATTTATAGAATTAAATAGTTGATCGACCTAACAAAAGAAAAAGTAGACTGATTGATTACATAAATTGTTACAGGGGGCTCACTACTATATGCCAATAACCGCCTCAAACTGGCGACTTTTTGTCAACGACAATTTAAGTAGACTACTTAAGGTGTCCTTGCTTTTTGTGCATAAAATTTGTAATAAATATTAAACAAGCCAATTAAAGGGGGCTCTTTACTGATCTTTTGCGCTGAGTGCAAGATTTAACAATAATTCGAGTTGACCACACAAAATTATTACGTCTATATTTCCAGTACCAGAACCAGTACCAGAACCAGTACCAGAGAAATATTTGCCAAATAACAATTAAAACAATCCTAAAATCATTCCAGTAAAAAATTCGCTAATCCTTCACTGATTTGTGGTACTCAATAAGAAAATACTTCCAATTCGAAACTAAAGTACCGTGGAGTACGTAAAAAAGTCCGCCAATCAAATGTTAATTTTTTTAAAAGTCATATAAACAAAAACTTCATCTTAACAAAAAAACTTACAACAAATACCTACTATCAACATTATACGTGACAAGCACCAAAAATATTCAACAATATCCACTTCTACGACGAAATCTCATGTTCCCCTGCTTTGTACTCAAAGTGCTCAAATGTACTTTTCAGTACAGAGTCGAATGCATAAGCGTGATGAAGCTGAAAACTCAGATCCAGAGGGAAACATTACCATTGATCGCGTCTATAAAGTATCAGAGCCCAGTCACTATCCATCTCGAAGCTACAGTCTCTGAAGTCCCCCCCTGCTTTGTGCTAAAAGTGCTCAAATGTACTTTTGAGTACAAAGTCGAATGCATAAGCGTGATGAAGCTGAAAACTCAGATCCAGAAGGAAACATTACTATTGATCGCGTCTATAAAGTATCAGAGCCCAGTCACTATCCATCTCGAAGCTACAGTCTCTGAAGTCCCCCCCTGCTTTGTGCTAAAAGTGCTCAAATGTACTTTTGAGTACAAAGTCGAATGCATAAGCGTGATGAAGCTGAAAACTCAGATCCAGAAGGAAACATTACTATTGATCGCGTCTATAAAGTATCAGAGCCCAGTCACTATCCATCTCGAAGCTACAGTCTCTGAAGTCCCCCCCTGCTTTGTGCTAAAAGTGCTCAAATGTACTTTTGAGTACAAAGTCGAATGCATAAGCGTGATGAAGCTGAAAACTCAGATCCAGAAGGAAACATTACTATTGATCGCGTCTATAAAGTATCAGAGCCCAGTCACAATCCATCTCGAAGCTACAGTCTCTGAAGTCCCCCCTGCTTTGTGCTAAAAGTGCTCAAATGTACTTTTGAGTACAAAGTCGAATGCATAAGCGTGATGAAGCTGAAAACTCAGATCCAGAAGGAAACATTACTATTGATCGCGTCTATAAAGTATCAGAGCCCAGTCACAATCCATCTCGAAGCTACAGTCTCTGAAGTCCCCCCTGCTTTGTACTAAAAGTGCTCAAATGTACTTTTGAGTACAAAGTCGAATGCATAAGCGTGATGAAGCTGAAAACTCAGATCCAGAAGGAAACATTACTATTGATCGCGTCTATAAAGTATCAGAGCCCAGTCACAATCCATCTCGAAGCTACAGTCTCTGAAGTCCCCCCTGCTTTGTACTAAAAGTGCTCAAATGTACTTTTGAGTACAAAGTCGAATGCATAAGCGTGATGAAGCTGAAAACTCAGATCCAGAAGGAAACATTACCATTATTAACGTCTATAAAGTATCAGAGCCCAGTCACTATCCATCTCGAAGCTACAGTCTCTGAAGTCCCCCCTGCTTTGTACTGAAGTGCTCAAATGTACTTTTCAGTACAGAGGCGAGTGCATAAGCGTGATGAAGCTGAAAACTCAGATCCAGAAGGAAACATTACCATTATTAACGTCTAAAAAGTATCAGAGCCCAGTCACTATCTATCTCGAAGCTACAGTCTCTGAAGTCCCCCCTGCTTTGTACTAAAGTGCTCAAATGTAGTTGGCGGTCAATTTGCGGCTCTTTTGTCAAAGATGCGGCGAAGGTTGTTTAATTTTTTAGGCCTTTTAAAGCCCTTGTAAAATTGGAGAATGTATTTTTGAGATACAAAGTATGATGGACGATTTATAGCAAGTTGTAGAAATGAATAGACATGCGATTAATAAGTTATGTATTACGTAATAGTCAAAGCTGAGCACACGCCCACTGAAGGGTGAAAGCAAAGAGACAACGTGCGTTTATGAAACACAAGCGCAACCCCCCACACAATGTTTTAATCTCTTTAATGTGTCTCTATGTCCGTGACTTTCATAACAATCAGTAGGTCGCGTTTTATTTAAGAATTCAAGTTGCTTCGAATAATATTCTTGAGCATTATTAAAAATAGCCTTTGTGGTTAAAGTTTTCATTGCGTACGCAAAGGATAAGCATAAGTATTTATCTAAATGATCTTAAATACGAGCGTATGACTGAAAGCGCCAACGTGCTTCTCCGCAGCTCCCAACCAGTGTATGTTAGTCAATTAAAAGGCTGACTCAGCGCTAAAACCAAAGGCTAAAGATTTCAAAAAGTTTCGGCCCATTTTTAAATCACACAGAAAAAGCTTCGATTCTGATTCGCTCTTCAGAATGGGGACTTGGATCTAAAGCGCCCAATGAGCTCTAATTTAATGGGAGCAACACCCATTCTCCTATGAGTCGGATGTCAGATATATATATGTAACAAATATCTGTTGACAAAATTTTTATTTTCTCACGTCTTGCCATGGCCGCTCTAATTCGCTTTCTGCTACTGATCGCACTTTTCTTGCCTTGTCAAGGAACGCACAATCGGCGAATTTCATTTCGTGATTTGTCACTTGATCTTTTTAAGGAGTACAGCGATGAGTGCCTTTCAAGCTCATTTCGCTGCCCTTATAGTGCCTGTGCAAAAATTCTCGCAAAAATCTCTGCCAAAAATAGCCTAGAAAATCGACGAGTTGTATGGCTTTTCTACCAAAGAAAAATTAAAGGTAAGTTACGGGCTCGTGTGAGGGCTGTGGGTTCTCGTGCTGAGGATGTGAGTTCTGCTAGGGCTGTGAGTTCTCGTGTTGGGGATGTGAGTTCTGCTAGGGCTGTGAGTTCTGCTAGGGCTGTGAGTTCTGCTAGGGATGTGAGTTCTGCTAGGGCTGTGAGTTCTCGTGTTGGGGATGTGAGTTCTGCTAAGGCTGTGAGTTCTCGTGTTGGGGATGTGAGTTCTGCTAGGGCTGTGAGTTCTCGTGTTGGGGATGTGAGTTCTGCTAGGGCTGTGAGTTCTCGTGTTGGGGATGTGAGTTCTGCTAGGGCTGTGAGTTCTCGTGTTGGGGATGTGAGTTCTGCTAGGGCTGTGAGTTCTCGTGTTGGGGATGTGAGTTCTGCTAGGGCTGTGAGTTCTCGTGTTGGGGATGTGAGTTCTGCTAGGGCTGTGAGTTCTGCTAGGGCTGTGAGTTCTGCTAGGGCTGTGAGTTCTGCTAGGGATGTGAGTTCTGCTAGGGCTGTGAGTTCTGCTAGGGCTGTGAGTTCTGCTAGGGCTGTGAGTTCTGCTAGGGCTGTGAGTTCTCGTGTTGGGGATGTGAGTTCTGCTAGGGCTGTGAGTTCTCGTGTTGGGGATGTGATTTCTGCTAGGGCTGTGAGTTCTCGTGTTGGGGATGTGAGTTCTGCTAGGGCTGTGAGTTCTCGTGTTGGGGATGTGAGTTCTGCTAGGGCTGTGAGTTCTCGTGTTGGGGATGTGAGTTCTGCTAGGGCTGTGAGTTCTCGTGTTGGGGATGTGAGTTCTGCTAGGGCTGTGAGTTCTCGTGTTGGGAATGTGAGTTCTGCTAGGGCTGTGAGTTCTGCTAGGGCTGTGAGTTCTGCTAGGGCTGTGAGTTCTCGTTTTGGGGATGTGAGTTCTGCTAGGGCTGTGAGTTCTCGTGTTGGGGATGTGAGTTCTGCTAAGGCTGTGAGTTCTCGTGTTGGGGATGTGAGTTCTGCTAGGGCTGTGAGTTCTCGTGTTGGGGATGTGAGTTCTGCTAGGGCTGTGAGTTCTCGTGTTGGGGATGTGAGTTCTGCTAGGGCTGTGAGTTCTCGTGTTGGGGATGTGAGTTCTGCTAGGGCTGTGAGTTCTGCTAGGGCTGTGAGTTCTGCTAGGGCTGTGAGTTCTGCTAGGGCTGTGAGTTCTGCTAGGGCTGTGAGTTCTCGTGTTGGGGATGTGAGTTCTGCTAGGGCTGTGAGTTCTCGTGTTGGGGATGTGAGTTCTGCTAGGGCTGTGAGTTCTCGTGTTGGGAATGTGAGTTCTGCTAGGGCTGTGAGTTCTCGTGTTGGGGATGTGAGTTCTGCTAGGGCTGTGAGTTCTCGTGTTGGGGATGTGAGTTCTGCTAGGGCTGTGAGTTCTCGTGTTGGGAATGTGAGTTCTGCTAGGGCTGTGAGTTCTCGTGTTGGGGATGTGAGTTCTGCTAGGGCTGTGAGTTCTGCCAGGGCTGTGAGTTCTGCTAGGGCTGTGAGTTCTCGTGTTGGGAATGTGAGTTCTGCTAGGGCTGTGAGTTCTCGTGTTGGGGATGTGAGTTCTGCTAGGGCTGTGAGTTCTGCCAGGGCTGTGAGTTCTGCCAGGGCTGTGAGTTCTGCTAGGGCTGTGAGTTCTCGTGTTGAGGATGTGAGTTCTGCTAGGGCTGTGAGTTCTCGTGCTGGGAATGTGAGTTCTGCTAGGGCTGTGAGTTCTCGTGTTGGGGATGTGAGTTCTGCTAAGGCTGTGAGTTCTCGTGTTGGGGATGTGAGTTCTGCTAGGGCTGTGAGTTCTCGTGTTGGGGATGTGAGTTCTGCTAGGGCTGTGAGTTCTCGTGTTGGGGATGTGAGTTCTGCTAGGGCTGTGAGTTCTCGTGTTGGGGATGTGAGTTCTGCTAGGGCTGTGAGTTCTGCTAGGGCTGTGAGTTCTGCTAGGGCTGTGAGTTCTGCTAGGGCTGTGAGTTCTGCTAGGGCTGTGAGTTCTCGTGTTGGGGATGTGAGTTCTGCTAGGGCTGTGAGTTCTCGTGTTGGGGATGTGAGTTCTGCTAGGGCTGTGAGTTCTCGTGCTGGGAATGTGAGTTCTGCTAGGGCTGTGAGTTCTCGTGTTGGGGATGTGAGTTCTGCTAGGGCTGTGAGTTCTCGTATTGGGGATGTGAGTTCTGCTAGGGCTAGGGTTGCTGAGAGTGGTGATGAGGAGATTGGTGATGCTGAGAGTGGTGATGAGGAGAGTTTTGATGAGGAGAGTGGTGATGCTGAGAGTTGTGATGCTGAGAGTGGTGATGAGGAGAGTCGTGATGCTGAGAGTGTTGATGAGGAGAGTGGTGATGCTGAGAGTGGTGATGAGGAGAGTGTTGATGAGGAGAGTGGTGATGCCGAGAGTGGTGATTGTGGAACTTTTAATTCGAAAAGTATTGATGATAATGATCGAAGTGTCTGTGATGAAATAAATCCATGCTCCTCTGAAGATTGTCAGAATTTGACGTTTAGCTTTCAAATATCTTCGGATGTTTGGGAGAAGAAAATGGAAATAAGGCGAAGTCAAAAAAGCTTTGTTACTCTAACCAAAGGTGCATCTTCATGGTGGTTAACAACATTGAGGGAGCAGTATCGAAAATACTGTTCAGAAAATGAACAGGCAAGTAACTGCGTTCTTAAATTCAAAAATCGCTACATAAATTTACCATCTGCAGGAGCCCGAAGACCAAAATATTTTCTAAAGCAGATAGCTCTTTGTCAGCATGCTGACTGCGAAGTCATTCATGACTTCAGGGTTTCTAATGTACCCACTCCAGCTCAACCCTTAGAAGTCAAAGTAACTGTCTTCGGTAGAAAAAGTCACCAAGATGCAACAATGTCAAGGATGACACCTGCAGAGGCAGCGATTATTTCTAAGCTGCTGGAGTCGGATGGGCCTTCTAATGTTCATGATAAGCTGCTCTCCGAAATGACTGAAAGAGAGAGAGAAGAGAATAACTTCGCCCATGCAAAAAACTTGGATGCCATTAGGCGCGTCAATTGCAAGCGACTAACAGCTGCTGAAGAGCGCATTCACAACAACGTGGAGGTTGAATTGTCCATTATGCAGCAATTTTCTCAAGAAAGCGACACTGATAGCAAATATGTACCCGGTTACATTCAGGCAACATCACGTCGTCCTTTTCACGTCTACTTGTACCTTGAGAAGCAACTTCAATTAATTATAAGTAGCCCTCAATGTGTATTACATTTAGACGCCACTGGTGGCATTTTTAAAAAGATCAATGGACTTGGTAAAAAGATAATGCTCTACTCCTTGGTACTGCCCTCTGTCAACGGGGAGACACGCAGTGTTCCCGTTGCGGAGATGATCACCAGCGAACACAAAACGAAATCCATTCAGAATTTTCTGTTTTCTGTGCGAGCTGATCTAGGCACGCTTGTCTCTAGCACAATAATGTCGCACGAGTACATGCCTGCTGTAATTGTCACTGACTTTTCTTGGGCGATGTTGCATTCAGTGTGTCAATCATTTGGAAGCAGCTTAGAGAGGTACCTCTCAGATTCGTTTGAATCAATTCAAAGTGGAAAATCGATCGAATATACAATTCCTTTTGTCTGCACGAATCACGCCATTCATGCATTTGCTCGAGGAATTAAAAAAGGGACAGTCGAAAAAGCTGTTCGGGAACTTTTTATTAACGCATTTGTACTACTAATTCATCAGGAGACGTTTGAGGCCTTTGAGTTCACTTTGAATATAATCGTAGAAACATTTTTAGGACATCGTAATCCTCACGAGCTACTAAACCGAATTAACAGTTGGGATACAGCACACACAGTGGCAGACAGCTCGCTTGACCCAGAGCAAAAAGCAGCCAAGCCAAAACCTTATGATATCGACAAGGCGAATGCTCAAAAAATGAAATCCCTCAGAGAAAACTCACCTTACTTTCATCTTTTACTGACAAGGCAAAAAATGATTGAAACCTCTGAGCCACCAAGCAAGCCTTTAGACAAATATTACTCGCCACAGCTACTGATCTATTTGCTTAAAAACTGGTGCAGTTTGGCCCCTCTTTTTTGCCATTTTGTAGCAACCTTAAAAAATTTTAATAAAACAAAGAGCTGGTTTTCAAATGCCTATGTAGAATCTTACTTTGCTGATGTAAAATCACGTAAAAAAAGTTTGGAAAATCATCTAGAGTACGCATATCGTGTTTTGTTAAAAAACAGTTAAATTACTTGAATTTAAGAGTAGCTGCGTTTAATGTATTCAGCCGATGTGGCAAGGCAACATTATCCGGACGAAAAAGAAAAGCCGAGGACATTTCATCCTGTCAGGAAGAGTGGAAAAAGCGTGAGTCGAATGAACGCTCGAAATACAAGCGACAAAAAACTATGCCAAAGTACAATTGCACCAGTCAGAAAGCCAGCTCGCCAGACACTCAAGACGAACACAGTTCAACTGTCTGGTACACACGAGCTGGAGATTTCTTGAGCATGTATGACAAAGATTCACTAGCGCCAGGAAAATGGCTATCCATCGGAATCGTCAACGCATTCATACATCTTCTATGCGTAAGCAACGGTGATCGCGAAGTTGGTCACTTGCCATCCAGCTTCTTCAACTGCATTCAAAACGAGGATTCAAACGATGCCCTGACAATGCTGGAGACATCAGCTGCAGCCACTTGCAAGCGCCTAATCTGCCCAATTTTGGAGAACCACCACTTTCATCTAGTCTGTATTGATATTGCGCAGAAAAAACTTGCTGTCTTAGATACTAAGCCAATTAGGGATGTCGTAATGATCACTCGATACATCAAGTCTTGGCAGGCTTTCATCAACAAGACTGAAGTACAAAGACGCTTTCCATCACTTCCAGGAAAGTACAGGAGGCATTCTATGCTTAGGTCGATTCAAGCTGACGGTCATAATTGCGGAGTTTTTGTATGCTTGTACGCAAAAGTGCTAATCACTTCAAGTGATAATGAGTTCAGGGCTTTGTGCTTTCCTTCATCTAGTGAATTTATGAACAGAGCACGAACCTTCATATGGAACTATTTAGTAGACGAATCCAATTGCAATGCAAGAATTTTAAACTCGTGCATTCGCTGCAAGGAAGCTGAAGCCCGAGAGAGCGGTGCCTGGCTGCAGTGCGATCTTTGTGACGCATGGATGCACTTTGAGTGCGCATCTCCAGAGATGCTACACCGCCACAGCGCTCAAGGCTTTGTGTGCTGCTGCGTGCCGTATTAGCTTCCGTACAAAAATGTATGCGAAATTAGCTTTGTGACATTTATTTTTAGCAAGCATCGCCCGTGCGTAAACATTTTTAATGCATTCTCGTACCTAGCACAATTAATAATACTGCCAAATAGGACAGCTAGCTGCATTTAGTTACTTTACCAATCTTAAAGCAAAAGCTAATTTATAGCAAAATTTTATTCAGGCAAATTACTATGAAATTTTAACCCGCAACAAGTTACTTTCAAATTTTAATATCTCACATGCAGCACACCCAAAATTTTTTTTCGGGTAAAATAAGCAAGAAATAGACAATGCTTATGAACTGGTTCCTAAAAATTTTCGTACAACACAACTATAAATTTACAGTTAAAAGCAATAAAAAAAACAAAGATACGCTCGTTTATTCTCCAATTCGCCAATTTTTTTTGCGTTATGGTATATGTACCTCTAATTGGAACAATTGTTTGATGCCTACTGTACTACTGTACTCGTATACTGTAACCATACTGTACTTTGTCATCGCACAAACAATTTCACAAAGGAGGCACCAAATATGCTATTTCGCGATATTTGCACCCATGAACTGTAAAAAACACAAATTTCTTGCCTCCCCACATGAAAGTCGTAAGAAAAAAACTTTGTGAAAAACTCTGCCAAAGCCAGTCCCAAGCCTGGTTGAAAAAAGAGGAGGGTAGCAAAGCAAAAAAAAATCAAACAAGCCTTAACAAAAAAATAAAATATAATTAAAACACGCAAGCCAAAAATTCATTTTTCTTCCAGATATCAGTTACTTCCGGCCCGAGAAGTTGCATACTATTTAAAAGTACATATGAGCACTTTTAGTACAAAGCAGGGGGGACTTCAGTGACTGTAGCTTCGAGATGGATAGTGACAGGGCTCTGATACTTTATAGACGCGATCAATGGTAATGTTTCCTTCTGGATCTGAGTTTTCAGCTTCATCACGCTTATGCATTCGAATCTGTACTCAAAAGTACATTTGAGCACTTTTAGTACAAAGCAGGGGGGACTTCAGAGACTGTAGCTTCGAGATGGATAGTGACTGGGCTCTGATACTTTATAGACGCGATCAATGGTAATGTTTCCTTCTGGATCTGAGTTTTCAGCTTCATCACGCTTATGCACTCGACTTTGTACTCAAAAGTACATTTGAGCACTTTTAGTACAAAATAGGGGGGACTTCAGTGACTGTAGCTTCGAGATGGATAGTGACTGGGCTCTGATACTTTATAGACGTTAATAATGGTAATGTTTCCTTCTGGATCTGAGTTTTCAGCTTCATCACGCTTATGCATTCGACTTTGTACTCAAAAGTACATTTGAGCACTTTTAGTACAAAGCAGGGGGGACTTCAGAGACTGTAGCTTCGAGATGGATAGTGACTGGGCTCTGATACTTTATAGACGCGATCAATAGTAATGTTTCCTTCTGGATCTGAGTTTTCAGCTTCATCACGCTTATGCATTCGACTTTGTACTCAAAAGTACATTTGAGCACTTTTAGCACAAAGCAGGGGGGACTTCAGAGACTGTAGCTTCGAGATGGATAGTGACTGGGCTCTGATACTTTATAGACGCGATCAATGGTAATGTTTCCCTCTGGATCTGAGTTTTCAGCTTCATCACGCTTATGCATTCGACTCTGTACTGAAAAGTACATTTGAGCACTTTTAGTACAAAGCAGGGGGGACTTCAGAGACTGTAGCTTCGAGATGGATAGTGACTGGGCTCTGATACTTTATAGACGCGATCAATGGTAATGTTTCCTTCTGGATCTGAGTTTTCAGCTTCATCACGCTTATGCACTCGCCTCTGTACTCAAAAGTACATTTGAGCACTTTTAGTACAAAGCAGGGGGGACTTCAGAGACTGTAGCTTCGAGATGGATAGTGACTGGGCTCTGATACTTTATAGACGCGATCAATGGTAATGTTTCCTTCTGGATCTGAGTTTTCAGCTTCATCACGCTTATGCATTCGACTTTGTACTCAAAAGTACATTTGAGCACTTTTAGCACAAAGCAGGGGGGACTTCAGAGACTGTAGCTTCGAGATGGATAGTGACTGGGCTCTGATACTTTATAGACGCGATCAATGGTAATGTTTCCTTCTGGATCTGAGTTTTCAGCTTCATCACGCTTATGCATTCGACTTTGTACTCAAAAGTACATTTGAGCACTTTTAGTACAAAGCAGGGGGGACTTCAGAGACTGTAGCTTCGAGATGGATAGTGACTGGGCTCTGATACTTTATAGACGCGATCAATGGTAATGTTTCCTTCTGGATCTGAGTTTTCAGCTTCATCACGCTTATGCACTCGCCTCTGTACTCAAAAGTACATTTGAGCACTTTTAGTACAAAATAGGGGGGACTTCAGTGACTGTAGCTTCGAGATGGATAGTGACTGGGCTCTGATACTTTATAGACGTTAATAATGGTAATGTTTCCTTCTGGATCTGAGTTTTCAGCTTCATCACGCTTATGCATTCGACTTTGTACTCAAAAGTACATTTGAGCACTTTTAGTACAAAGCAGGGGGGACTTCAGAGACTGTAGCTTCGAGATGGATAGTGACTGGGCTCTGATACTTTATAGACGCGATCAATAGTAATGTTTCCTTCTGGATCTGAGTTTTCAGCTTCATCACGCTTATGCATTCGACTTTGTACTCAAAAGTACATTTGAGCACTTTTAGCACAAAGCAGGGGGGACTTCAGAGACTGTAGCTTCGAGATGGATAGTGACTGGGCTCTGATACTTTATAGACGCGATCAATGGTAATGTTTCCCTCTGGATCTGAGTTTTCAGCTTCATCACGCTTATGCATTCGACTCTGTACTGAAAAGTACATTTGAGCACTTTTAGTACAAAGCAGGGGGGACTTCAGAGACTGTAGCTTCGAGATGGATAGTGACTGGGCTCTGATACTTTATAGACGCGATCAATGGTAATGTTTCCTTCTGGATCTGAGTTTTCAGCTTCATCACGCTTATGCACTCGCCTCTGTACTCAAAAGTACATTTGAGCACTTTTAGTACAAAGCAGGGGGGACTTCAGAGACTGTAGCTTCGAGATGGATAGTGACTGGGCTCTGATACTTTATAGACGCGATCAATGGTAATGTTTCCTTCTGGATCTGAGTTTTCAGCTTCATCACGCTTATGCATTCGACTTTGTACTCAAAAGTACATTTGAGCACTTTTAGCACAAAGCAGGGGGGACTTCAGAGACTGTAGCTTCGAGATGGATAGTGACTGGGCTCTGATACTTTATAGACGCGATCAATGGTAATGTTTCCTTCTGGATCTGAGTTTTCAGCTTCATCACGCTTATGCATTCGACTTTGTACTCAAAAGTACATTTGAGCACTTTTAGTACAAAGCAGGGGGGACTTCAGAGACTGTAGCTTCGAGATGGATAGTGACTGGGCTCTGATACTTTATAGACGCGATCAATGGTAATGTTTCCTTCTGGATCTGAGTTTTCAGCTTCATCACGCTTATGCACTCGCCTCTGTACTCAAAAGTACATTTGAGCACTTTTAGTACAAAATAGGGGGGACTTCAGTGACTGTAGCTTCGAGATGGATAGTGACTGGGCTCTGATACTTTATAGACGCGATCAATGGTAATGTTTCCTTCTGGATCTGAGTTTTCAGCTTCATCACGCTTATGCATTCGACTTTGTACTCAAAAGTACATTTGAGCACTTTTAGCACAAAGCAGGGGGGACTTCAGAGACTGTAGCTTCGAGATGGATAGTGACTGGGCTCTGATACTTTATAGACGCGATCAATGGTAATGTTTCCCTCTGGATCTGAGTTTTCAGCTTCATCACGCTTATGCATTCGACTCTGTACTGAAAAGTACATTTGAGCACTTTTAGTACAAAGCAGGGGGGACTTCAGAGACTGTAGCTTCGAGATGGATAGTGACTGGGCTCTGATACTTTATAGACGCGATCAATGGTAATGTTTCCTTCTGGATCTGAGTTTTCAGCTTCATCACGCTTATGCACTCGCCTCTGTACTCAAAAGTACATTTGGGCACTTTTAGTACAAAGCAGGGGGGACTTCAGAGACTGTAGCTTCGAGATGGATAGTGACTGGGCTCTGATACTTTATAGACGTTAATAATGGTAATGTTTCCTTCTGGATCTGAGTTTTCAGCTTCATCACGCTTATGCATTCGACTTTGTACTCAAAAGTACATTTGAGCACTTTTAGTACAAAGCAGGGGGGACTTCAGAGACTGTAGCTTCGAGATGGATAGTGACTGGGCTCTGATACTTTATAGACGCGATCAATAGTAATGTTTCCTTCTGGATCTGAGTTTTCAGCTTCATCACGCTTATGCATTCGACTTTGTACTCAAAAGTACATTTGAGCACTTTTAGCACAAAGCAGGGGGGACTTCAGAGACTGTAGCTTCGAGATGGATAGTGACTGGGCTCTGATACTTTATAGACGCGATCAATGGTAATGTTTCCCTCTGGATCTGAGTTTTCAGCTTCATCACGCTTATGCATTCGACTCTGTACTGAAAAGTACATTTGAGCACTTTTAGTACAAAGCAGGGGGGACTTCAGAGACTGTAGCTTCGAGATGGATAGTGACTGGGCTCTGATACTTTATAGACGCGATCAATGGTAATGTTTCCTTCTGGATCTGAGTTTTCAGCTTCATCACGCTTATGCACTCGCCTCTGTACTCAAAAGTACATTTGAGCACTTTTAGTACAAAGCAGGGGGGACTTCAGAGACTGTAGCTTCGAGATGGATAGTGACTGGGCTCTGATACTTTATAGACGCGATCAATGGTAATGTTTCCTTCTGGATCTGAGTTTTCAGCTTCATCACGCTTATGCATTCGACTTTGTACTCAAAAGTACATTTGAGCACTTTTAGCACAAAGCAGGGGGGACTTCAGAGACTGTAGCTTCGAGATGGATAGTGACTGGGCTCTGATACTTTATAGACGCGATCAATGGTAATGTTTCCTTCTGGATCTGAGTTTTCAGCTTCATCACGCTTATGCATTCGACTTTGTACTCAAAAGTACATTTGAGCACTTTTAGTACAAAGCAGGGGGGACTTCAGAGACTGTAGCTTCGAGATGGATAGTGACTGGGCTCTGATACTTTATAGACGCGATCAATGGTAATGTTTCCTTCTGGATCTGAGTTTTCAGCTTCATCACGCTTATGCACTCGCCTCTGTACTCAAAAGTACATTTGAGCACTTTTAGTACAAAATAGGGGGGACTTCAGTGACTGTAGCTTCGAGATGGATAGTGACTGGGCTCTGATACTTTATAGACGCGATCAATGGTAATGTTTCCTTCTGGATCTGAGTTTTCAGCTTCATCACGCTTATGCATTCGACTTTGTACTCAAAAGTACATTTGAGCACTTTAAGCACAAAGCAGGGGGGACTTCAGAGACTGTAGCTTCGAGATGGATAGTGACTGGGCTCTGATACTTTATAGACGCGATCAATGGTAATGTTTCCCTCTGGATCTGAGTTTTCAGCTTCATCACGCTTATGCATTCGACTCTGTACTGAAAAGTACATTTGAGCACTTTTAGTACAAAGCAGGGGGGACTTCAGAGACTGTAGCTTCGAGATGGATAGTGACTGGGCTCTGATACTTTATAGACGCGATCAATGGTAATGTTTCCTTCTGGATCTGAGTTTTCAGCTTCATCACGCTTATGCACTCGCCTCTGTACTCAAAAGTACATTTGGGCACTTTTAGTACAAAGCAGGGGGGACTTCAGAGACTGTAGCTTCGAGATGGATAGTGACTGGGCTCTGATACTTTATAGACGCGATCAATGGTAATGTTTCCTTCTGGATCTGAGTTTTCAGCTTCATCACGCTTATGCATTCGACTTTGTACTCAAAAGTACATTTGAGCACTTTTAGCACAAAGCAGGGGGGACTTCAGAGACTGTAGCTTCGAGATGGATAGTGACTGGGCTCTGATACTTTATAGACGCGATCAATGGTAATGTTTCCTTCTGGATCTGAGTTTTCAGCTTCATCACGCTTATGCATTCGACTTTGTACTCAAAAGTACATTTGAGCACTTTTAGTACAAAGCAGGGGGGACTTCAGAGACTGTAGCTTCGAGATGGATAGTGACTGGGCTCTGATACTTTATAGACGCGATCAATGGTAATGTTTCCTTCTGGATCTGAGTTTTCAGCTTCATCACGCTTATGCACTCGCCTCTGTACTCAAAAGTACATTTGAGCACTTTTAGTACAAAATAGGGGGGACTTCAGTGACTGTAGCTTCGAGATGGATAGTGACTGGGCTCTGATACTTTATAGACGCGATCAATGGTAATGTTTCCTTCTGGATCTGAGTTTTCAGCTTCATCACGCTTATGCATTCGACTTTGTACTCAAAAGTACATTTGAGCACTTTTAGTACAAAGCAGGGGGGACTTCAGAGACTGTAGCTTCGAGATGGATAGTGACTGGGCTCTGATACTTTATAGACGCGATCAATGGTAATGTTTCCTTCTGGATCTGAGTTTTCAGCTTCATCACGCTTATGCATTCGACTTTGTACTCAAAAGTACATTTGAGCACTTTTAGTACAAAGCAGGGGGGACTTCAGAGACTGTAGCTTCGAGATGGATAGTGACTGGGCTCTGATACTTTATAGACGCGATCAATGGTAATGTTTCCTTCTGGATCTGAGTTTTCAGCTTCATCACGCTTATGCACTCGCCTCTGTACTCAAAAGTACATTTGAGCACTTTTAGTACAAAATAGGGGGGACTTCAGTGACTGTAGCTTCGAGATGGATAGTGACTGGGCTCTGATACTTTATAGACGCGATCAATAGTAATGTTTCCTTCTGGATCTGAGTTTTCAGCTTCATCACGCTTATGCATTCGACTTTGTACTCAAAAGTACATTTGAGCACTTTTAGTACAAAGCAGGGGGGACTTCAGAGACTGTAGCTTCGAGATGGATAGTGACTGGGCTCTGATACTTTATAGACGCGATCAATGGTAATGTTTCCTTCTGGATCTGAGTTTTCAGCTTCATCACGCTTATGCATTCGACTTTGTACTCAAAAGTACATTTGAGCACTTTTAGTACAAAGCAGGGGGGACTTCAGAGACTGTAGCTTCGAGATGGATAGTGACTGGGCTCTGATACTTTATAGACGCGATCAATGGTAATGTTTCCCTCTGGATCTGAGTTTTCAGCTTCATCACGCTTATGCATTCGACTCTGTACTGAAAAGTACATTTGAGCACTTTGAGTACAAAGCAGGGGAACATGAGATTTCGTCGTAGAAGTGGATATTGTTGAATATTTTTGGTGCTTGTCACGTATAATGTTGATAGTAGGTATTTGTTGTAAGTTTTTTTGTTAAGATGAAGTTTTTGTTTATATGACTTTTAAAAAAATTAACATTTGATTGGCGGACTTTTTTACGTACTCCACGGTACTTTAGTTTCGAATTGGAAGTATTTTCTTATTGAGTACCACAAATCAGTGAAGGATTAGCGAATTTTTTACTGGAATGATTTTAGGATTGTTTTAATTGTTATTTGGCAAATATTTCTCTGGTACTGGTTCTGGTACTGGTTCTGGTACTGGAAATATAGACGTACCCTAGGGACCGAAGGGTTAACGTTTTGGTGGGTGGAGATATTTAAAGTTTGAGCCATAGACAAATATATTGATATAATCCGGATTCGAACGAAGCAAAGGAACAGCAAAGATACAAAGTACGTGAGCATGGGTGACAACTCGCCCAGAACAGGGTCAGTAACGCGTATAGCAGCCACGTGCGTGCAGCAGAGCGCTCTCTCTGAGGCATCCCTAGAACCAGGCGTCGCAGAAAATCTTGCGGTAGTTGTTGCCATGCCGTAGACAGTGACTCGCGCAGTTGGGCACTCTACAGCCAGTAGGATATTGCAGTTCACACTTCATACTGCAAGCTACAGCCTGTTAAATATTGCAGTTTACACTTGCATGCAGCACCATCACTTAGACAGTTGGATATTGCAGTTTACACTTGCATGGTTGTTGCCATGCCGTAGACAGTGATTCGCGCAGTTGGGCAACGTTTTGCGGCGGATTTTCGCACCGAATCGAGCGCTTCAGGCAATCCCAAATATGCTCTATGGGATTCATATCCGGTGATAGGGACGACCAGCGTTATCGACTTGGAGGACACTGTTCTCCACGCCACCACATAAAGCATCAATGAAGGGCAGCAGGCGCGTCTGTAGAAGGTTGGCATACGACTCGTCAGTCACAGTCGCATCCAGGAATACGAGCTCCGTCTTCGCGTGCATTGTGATGCCTGCCCACATGTGAATAGAAGCTGACTGGCTCTTAGAGCTTTGCACGTGCTGCGGCAGCATCTTCTGGCTACCGTCGGCACGGAACAATCGAAAGCGGCTCTCATGTGAAAATCACTCGCCGCCACTGCTGCTGCCTCCAGTGGACCCCTTGCATTGCCCATTGTTCCCGGCTGGCCACATGGATTGACCCGAGTTTTTGTCGTTGGCCCAAATGCGTGTTGACGATATCATCAATCGTCTATGGCACAAGTCTGGCGACAAAAACCAGTTTTGAAACTCTTACGGCACTCTTACTCTTACGAAACTCTTACCTACACGACAAGCGCGAGGGTGGAAACTTTTCAATGTTGCTGAGTGTATGGCGTTAAAAATATTTCCTCTATTTTTCAGATATCTTTACTATTAATAATATTAGGCTTATTTGAGTAATTATTATTATTATATTTAGCTATTATCCTTGTCCTTGCTTGAAGTAAACAATGCTGGGTTTATTTTTTGTGCTATAGGGATGCTATAGCATCTTGACTTTGAAAATCGCATCCTGAAATTTGATATAGGATGCAATTTCGCATCCAGATTTTTTTAATTCTTCACAATATAAGACCTTTTAAATATGACTTTTAAAAAATTCCATCCCAAATGCTGAACTTGCATTCTAAAATTAAGAACATGATACAATTTCGCATCTTGTGCCCAGCAAAAAAATAACCCCAGAAACAATGTCAAATCAACATACATACCCAACACCTGTCTGAACTAGACAAGTGAAACGGCTGCCAGGCAAGGTAAGTCGCAAAATCGCTAATGTAAGTCACAAAATCATTGATAAAAATTGCAAAATCAGCAATGTAAGTTGCAAAATTGTTGATAAAATTGCTAAATCAGCGATATAAGTCCCAAAATCAGTGAAAATTGACGAGGTAAATTGAAAAAAGGAGGGGGTAAGTTGCAAAAGGGAAGGGTTAAGTCGCTAAAAGTAGAAAAATTGAGAAATATTTAGGCAAAAGTGGTGCGCAGGATCTTTTTTGTCCAAACTTTGGCCCAAAGCAAGTCGCAAAATTGATCAAAATTGGGGAGGTAAGTCACAAAATTTTCCTTAAAGTAAGTTGTGCTGGACAGGTGAAATTTTTAGGTTGGGCATGTATCAGTGGCATAGCCAGAAATTTTAATTGGGGGGGCTGGCCGGTTGGCCTATCTGACAATACCTCATGCCATTCATCCATGCTGATGGCTGATGCCCATTTCCACTTTGGGTATAAACCAGCGCTACGCGGCACAAGGCAATGAGGCATGCCACACCATTTTAGTGATGGCCAATGGCCCAATCCCAATGACCAATGTTATGTTTAATACTTCAATGAGCCTAATGGTATTATAATGGTATTGGCGTGTATTGCATTGCGATTGCGATTGCATCATGGTTCCTTTCGTTGTTCAGGCTGAGATTCTTAAAATACACTTTCTTGCTGATGTCTCTAGCTGCAGATTTTTTCAACTGTGGGCTGCAACCCACTGGATTCGTCATTTGATTGATTAAAAAAAATTGATGATGTCTGATAACTGATGCCGTGATTTAGCTTGTCACATTCATCTTAGTTTGTTTGCTTTTTTATTTTTTTATTTTATTTTAGGCTGCATCATTGCCATGCCATTGCCGTCACAATAGACTGGAATCAGTCCAGTGAGATAATTTTTTCTTGGAATTACATATTCGAGAACTCAACTTTGTAGAGCTGTAGTGGGCATTATAATGATGAAGATGAATGCATGCAAATCCTTGCAATGTCAGAGAGAATTTGACATTGTGATTGAGTTGATTTTTATTTTCACAGCTACATGTAGTTCATTTTTTTTTGTCTCAACCTGTCCTGCCCTGCAGACCAACCCTCAGCCAGTCCAACCTAAAGTCTGGGTAATAAATTTTTTCTTGGTTTTTAGTAGCCACCACGTCCAACCCCCCCCCCAAGGCGATTGGGGGGGGCCGTGGCCCCCCCGCCCCCCCTGGCTACGCCACTGGCATGTATGCAAATCAAGTTATCAACTCATTTATTTTTAGCTAGGCCTAATTTCTAGGTTTATTTTTTGGCAGTTGTTATTCATCCAATTAACTGGAAAAATAGCCATTATAGATATTTGTCCGATAAAATTAACAAATAATTGTTTGGAATTTGTACAGTTAAATGGAGAAAGACATAATGATTATGACAGTTTACTGGTTAAACTGCAAGTGTTCTTTTTTGTCAGTATAGGTAAATGTCAATTACCAATTGGAAATTGCCATGAAGTAGCATTTTTATCTTAATATGTTAATTATTCAAATATTATTTAAATGATTGGATTAAACCTATTTTTGCTACATGTCCTTTCTCAACCAGTCATTTGGAAATGCCCATGCATACTATTGTATAGCATTTTATATCTTTTTAATAGAGAACAGATTATTTCTTAGCATGCATGCTTGTCCAGTCTACTCAAATAAACAACCACTACATGTAGATGTAGCCAGCACTCTACTAGACTGCTTAGTTTAGTGCCATTAAAAACAAAAAAAACAAATTAAAATAGTAACCATCTAACAGAGTCTATATATAGTAGCTGTCAAGTTAACCGGACTAATATCCAAAATAGCACTTTGTCTGGTCAACCAGACAAATATCCAAAATGGCTGTTTGTCTGGTCAACTGGACAAATAACAACTGCCTATTTTTTATGGACACAGGATGCAAAATTGTATCATGTTCTTAATTTTAGGATGCAATTTCAGGGTTTGGGATGCAACTCTTTTAAAGTCTTATTTAAGAGGTCTTTTAATGTGAAGAATTAAAAAAATCAGGATGCAAAATCGCATCCTATATCAAACTTCAGGTTGTGATTCTCAAAGTCAAGATGCTATAGAATCCCTATAGCACAAAAAATAAACTCAGCCTAATTTAAATTGATTATCAGTGACTTTCCTTGGCAGATTTTTTAGTTTCTACTTATTGAACCCCATAGTCAAGATCATGTCTTGCATGTGCCAGAAAAAATGGAAAAAAAACTTGTGTGCCCTGTCCCAAAAAAGGATGTCCCTTATGCACCAAATTGCGTCAAAAGTGCTAATTTAAATGTACAAGTATGAGACAAAATCAAATTTTAACAAAATTTTTACTTTAGCAAAGCCCTATGATCTTGAATAAATATGCTAGCTCCATATGATTTCCTGCTTGAAATAATTAAGACAAAACTTGCTAATAAGGCTATTTAATTCAGTAGTATATTGTATTACTAGTGAAAAGAAAATAAAGTCCTTAAAGTAAGAAGAGATCACAATTCCATTTTACATTATTTGTGTTAATATAGTGTCATACAATATATTTTGTATTCTACAGTGCTATTAGGGATCCTAGCTTCACCAGATCCTTTACCACATTTGAACTAATTAATTTTCCTACACTAATTCTAGGTATATAGATGCCCAATACTCTTGCTTTACTCTTGTTGCAACTTAATATAAAAGAAGAACTGCCACAGTGCAGAACTGACTACACAACTTATGCTTCCTCATTTACTGATCCTCTTCATGCTTATATCATATTGCTCTTGGATCATATGCCTCATTCTGATTGCTTGTATCTTCTGCTCCAAATCTTTTAGTTTTTTCTCAATTCTTTCTAGGTCTCTTATGAACATGATTTGGCTATCAAAAATTGGGTCTAATTTTCTACTCTAGTCAATTTTTTCTGCTTATCTAGTTAATTCACACTGTTTCTCTAATGTATCTGTTAGTTTGTGCTGCTTCTTAAATCTGTCTAGTTGATTTGCACTGCTTATATAATCCTTTATGCTGCCACTAAAGTTGTAACAGGGCTTTTCTTTTATTTGATTGCTAATACCAAATTTGTACCAGAGGTTTTCTTTTTATCCCATAGCAATTCTACTAGATAGCCATATTTTTAGAGACACTCCTTATTTATTCAGTACCTTTTAGGTAGTATTTTATTGGGCCAAGTGGCATATCCAGTCCAAACACAGGCATTCCCTGGATTAGAAGATTGCAGCCTAAATTTTATACCTACATTCTTCAATAGGATACTTCTCACTCCTTAGTGGTATACTATTATAGGTAATATTTTCCTTTCTTTGTTATTCAATAGAACAGGATTTACTACTAACACTTGAGTGTTATCATTGAATATAGATAAGAAAAAGCCAGTTGACACTTATATTTGCATAAACTATTAAAAAGTACTTAGATTTTTTGTTATACTATGCTGTTAATTTCATGCCACATTGGATAAAGCAATATATGCTCACTTATGACTAAGTGCTCTATAGCACTCTTTCTTAGCAATTTGAGCTAAAAATATACAATTTTTATCATACATATGTGATTAAAATTGAAATTATCAGCATCAAAAGTTTTTTTCTGAATTCTAGCAAGCTACCAAAAATTATTTTGTAACACCTTATTTTGGTATTTTCTCTAATGCCTTTAAATGTATCTAAGTATGTACATGCAATATTCTTTTTTGGTTTGCCCTAAAAAACTTATAAAATTTATATTTCCATCCTTTTAATAACTTCTTAGAATAGTCTTTAACTTGAATTATATAAATTGCTTTATAATCCATACCATACCATAAATGTAAGCATATAAATAATGCAATAAATTATATTAATGTATTTCATTTTTTCCAGCAAAAAATGCTCCTATTAAGCCTAATGCGATCTGTTATCAACCGTACTGGTTTGTTGTCAATCAACGCGGGCCCAATTGCCCAGCTTAGCTCTGGTCCAGCTGCTAATAATTTTTACACTGTCGAGCCTCGTTTATGTGACGCTGTAGTGCCTAAACGCGATTTAGTTGACTCAGGATTTCGCTATTTGCCAAGGGAATTCTACTCCAAAGTGAACTTTGACTTGATGCATCGCAGGCAAAGTACTATTAAATACGCGGGTGACAGGTACGGCAAGCGGCCAAAACGAATTTCACTAATTAAACGGGCCAATGTACTGTCTTACGAGGCTTGGATGAAAAAACCGCACGGTATTTGGCGTATGCATAAGAATAAAATCAATAACCGTGAGTACCTATGGTGCTACGAGCCTTAATGAATTCATTGATACTCCGTGTTTCACTAGAACTGCGCAACATGCATGTTGATTAAATTTCTTTGTTCATACTAATTTAAATAGTTGCTACTCGCATTTCTGTCTACTATCTTTTATGTTTGAGTAGTATGCTTAGCATCTTCATATTAAATATAGTCTAGATGAGGGCCATACAATTTTTTTTCTAGTTGGCTAAATAAACGTTAAAAAACTGTGCTCGATTGGCTTTTTATCCTCTAGAAATTCACATGGTAAATATTTAAATTTACTAAAGCTACTCGTCCATGTGCATTTATTTATTGTTCTTGAAGCAGCTATTCTGCGCACCTTTGCCTCTAAATAGTCGTAATAATAGGCTTTCAATCCAGCGAGTGAATAGTATTTGTAATTTCAAGACAACCGAAATGCATCATTTTCAGTTAGGTTTTTAGTTAATTTAACTCTAACTAACGGGAAAAGGTCACTGTTTTTAAGGCGTAAACCTACCTACATTTACATGAATTTTTTAAGGCATCTAACTTATAGCCCTCTCGGAAAGTTGTGGCTTCGAGTCCCAGATCTAGGAGACAATGCTTCGGTCACCCAGGCCAAGATTGGGAACCAGTTTGAGCTGGGGAAAATTTAGGGTGGGTGTTGCTGTTGCGGCCCCTCCAGCCCGTCAGGACTGAGCAGCTGTACACAGCCCTCGGGGGATGCGCCGCGCAACTAGCTGCGGCTGTGCCGTGAGCTGTACATCTGGTCGAAAGGTCGTGTGTTAATTTTTATCGTAAATTGACAGCCTTGAGTCTGTATTTTAACTAAAATACTTTTTTTCGAAATGGGAAAACGAATATCGAGCAGATTTTAATTAGTTTTGCGTGATGCAACTTGTCAAAGCGATAAAATACATACTAATAATAACAGACACTGACAGGTAAACCTGTAGCGCGGGTGCTGATGCAGGTGAAGACTGCACACCCATTGCACCTGAACCACTCTCGGGCATGGTAGGCACCCCACCGCCAGATCAATTTTTTATTTTGAACCTGTCTGGCGAACAGTGAATCTTCACTCAGTGACAGGGTAAGATGGGCCTGCTTCAGGATCAGTTATTACCCAGCATATGCTGGTACCCAATCACAGCTGGTGGACTGAAGCAATGCGGGATTAAGTGCCTTGCTCAAGGGCACAAATTGTCTCCTAGGGGCCAGGACTCGAACCCACGACCATCTGGTCATAAGGCAGGCGCCCTAGCCACTAGGCTACAACTCCCTACATGAGTACATGCAGATATGACACTCATACCTGTATCTGTGTTTCACATCTATCGACTATTGCCTACTAGGTTTGCGTGCAAGGACAAGCGAAAGACGAAAGGCAAAAAAAATTTCTCCGTCAAAAGGCGGTGTATAACTAAGTAGATTTCTGATATTGTACGAGCGTAACTGTAAGGTGCAGACGAGGTTTACAGTCGAATGAAGTTTTCGATTAGCCAAGTGAAATAGGATATTCCTGCGATCTATAGTGTAACTACAAAATGTGGAGGCTTAGTGCGGGAAAATCTGTTATAGTGGAGTGCCTCTAAAATTCATTGTGCCGCACGTTGAAAAATTCTGAAATATTCTAGCGATCAATTTTGTATCTGCATATCGTTCGAATATAATTTCAGCGCTAATCCTTGCTTTTAGAAACCCTTAAGGCAAATAAAACAATCCTCTCGATTTGATGAATGAGGCTTTTTTGAGACGGGCAAGTGCGTCTTGCTCTGAGCTACTATTTTTTTTTTACAATTTAATCCCACACACGTACTTGCTCGCGGATGTGGACAAACTGAAATGCTTGTATAAGGTATTATATAGTCGAAATTATGTGGATTTTTTAGTAATAATGTTGTCTAGCTGTATCTAGAGTGTTTTATGATCGATGTAGATTGATCAGTTACTAATAGTATACTGTTGAAAAATGCAATCGATTGCAATTTCGGCTCGTACTCGACTATGGATTTATAATAGCAGAGTTAAGGGCTCAGTGAACAAAAAATTCGGAGGCTTCCTTTAAAATCAGCAAAAAAAGATTATTGAAGTCATTTCACCCAGAAGAATTGCTCCAAAGCAGCCCTAGAATTTCTCCAAAGCAGCCCTAGAATTTCTCCGAAGCAGCCCTAGAATTGCCCCAAAGCAGCTCTAGAATTGTCTCAAAGCAGCCCTAAAATTGGCCCCAAAGCAGCCCTAGAATTGTCCCAAAGCAACCCTAGAATTGGCCCAAAAGCAGCCCTATAATTGCCCCAAAGCAGCCCTAGAATTGGCACCCAAAGCAGCCCTAGAATTGCCTCAAACCAGCCCTAGAATTGCCTCAAAGCAGCCCTACAATTGGCCCCAAAGCAGCCCTAGAATTGTCACCCAAATCAGCCCTAGAGAAGCTCTATAATGCTTGTATATCAGCTTAACCGATACAATTTTGCGTACTGCTGTAAGTAACCCTACTTGACTACGTACCTTGTATACATGTAGTTGTAGGAGCTAAGGAACAAGCTTTAATTTTTGAGGCAAAGAAAAGGACAAAAGATAAAAGAACTGTAGTTAACAAGATTACATGCATATGAACTTGTAGGACGTGGATAACATCATGGGGATAGGTAGAGTACCAAATGACAACAGCTAGAACAGATATCATTTAATTAGATATCACTATAGCTTGAATGCTCTGCGTTGGGCGCCTTCATGCGTAAAGATGTTATCAAAGGCTTTGCAATTTCCAAACGTGTACTGCTTAATAGAGCATTCAAATTCCTTGATTACAACTCGAGTACACAGAAGCTCTTTTGTAAAAAAGACCAATTTTGGAGTCGCAAAAAACTACGTACGGAACTTAGCGAACTATGAGGTGCAGAGTTGATTATTTAAGATAAACAAATTTATTGCCAAAATACACCAGTGCACCACAGAACAACCGCTACTAATTCTATAGCTTACCATGTTTTAATCAGTCAGCTCTCATGGCATGGACTAGACCAAAATTTATTCAAATTTCTCTAAACAGTTGAAAAAAGTGTTCTTCGCACCAAGCCTACCTGTTGGATGAACAGAATTTGAGGTGTTCTGCATGTATGCATATATACGCTGTTATGTAATTAGTGCGAGCTGCAGTCACCAATTTAATTACATCTCGTGGCATTCATTGTCTAGAAAATTTATTTAAAGTGCGTTAAGCATTGCAACATTGCAGACTTACATGTATTTACATACTTTTGACTTAGCTGTAAGGAGATTCTCGTCGAGGATACAGTGGGGAGGCGTGACCCCTGGACGAACGATGCGCCGCTTACCCTCGTATGAACGAATTGTTGGCGTCGCCCTGGGAGGTCCTCCAGTATCGCCAGCAGCCAGTTGGTTGCTCCCTGGAATTAAAAGTTCAGCCTCGCGGTTGGCCTGAAGGTAGCGCATGATTTAATTGAAATTTTCGGGTTTGCAAGCATCGGTAATGGATGTGTGTGTGGCCCAAAATAGCGGGACAGATGCTGACAAATTCTTCAGCGGTTTCGTCACCCAAATTGCAGCATTGCTGTTGATTTTGCCCTGCAGGTGCTGGTGCCTGGAGAAACAGCCATATGTACTGAGAGGGTCATACGATAGTTTATGACACAGACAGGAACAGACATAGGAAGCTCATGGTCCTACGGAAGATCCAGCGTTGGCAAGTGCCTCATGCCCCGGCAACCATCTAAAGGTTGATGTTGTTGGTTGAGCCAAGCAGATTTTGGGAGCTTGATGATGCAGTCAAGAAAAGTTGCCGAGCTAACTTTTTAACCATTGATAGCATGCAACAGAGTGAAAGACGATAACCTTGGCAGGGTAGTAGTGGTCAACTTAACTGTTCTTGAAAGTAAGAAGAGACATTATTTATTTCAACTGCTAGAATATTAGAATTGTTGAGACGTTATTTATTTACATGTAGTTAACTGTTGTTGAAGGTGAAACATTTTTGTAGTTGATTTTTGCTAAAAGCAATCAATTAATTCGTTGGTTTTTTGTGTTTTCCTACGTTGGAACTTTGCCATTCAGCAGCTCCGTCTAGATAAAGGGCGACGACCACCGAAGTCGAAGATGATGCAGGCACATGTGGGTGACTTGCTGATAAAGTTTGAAGGCCTGGCAAGGCTGCACCGAGGCGCAGTGCTAATTCGTGCATAGGGGTGTATGAAATACACTAGCGCTTATGGGAAAAATCAGACCTTCAGTCAGAACCGTTGAATATCTCGACGGTCTGAAGGGCTTGGGTTCTTGTTTCAGAAGATGCGCAACAAAAAGTTAGCCCGTGTTCTTGAGTTTCGTGTGCTTGCGTTGCTCAGCAAAAGAAATTGTCAGGGGGGGTTTCCCCCATTGGTTGTTCTACTGTTAACTCTCACGCGGCAGTCAAAAAATTCCCCAATCCTAATTATCAATTAGAGAAATTGGTGAGTACCCAAATTTTACAGGTTAAAAATGGTTATAGGACCCCATTTTTTCTTTCACTAACGAGGTAGCTTTAGAACACGAATTGAGTATTTTAATAAGCTGAGACCTTGCTTAAACAAACTATGCACCGAATAAACCCACAAGTCAGTCATAGAAGTTTAAATTTTGCTACGTAAATTTAATTAGCTATGAGTAAAAAACGTCTAAGATTTTTGTTCTGCATGCCGATCAAGTCTGGTCTTTCAAAACTAACCAATTTGGACTCTTTCTATTGTATTGAATCTAGATGGTAAACAATAGAAATGATTATTCTGCCGGCGTCTATGTAAACATATAAAAAAGATTCGTCCACAAAAAATAATAATGAGAATAAAACAAAGATATAAATCAGTATATTTGCTTCCTTATTATTATTAAAATAATAATTTTTCGTGATTCCCGTATTTTTACCATCTTTCCCACGAGAAACGTGATTTTATTATCCAATAAAGTACACAGATAAAAGTAACTAAATCTATATTTACTTAATAATTGCATGTAACTATATAACGAGGGTAAATATACGGTAAAAAATCGTTATTTTTGGAGACAGCACTAAATAGAAGTAAAAGCAATGCATTAAACCGAATATAAACATGAATTAGTAAGCAATAAATAATAGTAAGCAATAAATAAGCAGAAAGTAAAGTAGCCAGTAATCTTTTTAAGCTTGAAAACTGTGGGTACTTTAAAAAATGTTAGGAGAAATCTTAGTAGGCCATTTCTTTTGAGTCCCTTCTGTCGCGAAGCTACATTGATACAACGATTGCCACATTTTCTGTTGTCAATGTCGGTAAAATTCGGTGATTTAAGAGAACTTCGTACTGGGCAATTATAAGCAAGAAATTTGTCTAATATGGACAGCCATTAACAATAGAGAGTAAATGATGGCCTCTGGCGTTCTTAGTCTGCAACTTGCTGCCCTTTCGCGCCAGTTAATTATTGCTTATTCTAAAATGGGACTTAGACGAAGTGGGAACTCTTTTAACTTTCAATATAACACTATTCAGAAATAAGCATATAGTGTCATAAGAGAACGTCTGCAGCTTTATAGACGGGTTAGACAGGTGACAAATCTTGTAGTCACACAGCAGAAAAAGGGTGGCAATTAAATTTGGAAAGCAGGATAAACGGTCAACTAATGCACAAATTACAAATAAAGGGCGTATATGAAGAGGAGTAACGACTCATTTAATCAAAACGAAAAGAACTGGTGACAATATAAATCGCACTTAGAAGTGAGGTAGCGGCTCAATAAATTACACTAGGGAATGGGGTGGCGGCTCATTAAATCATACTAGGGAGTTGGTGGCGGCTCATTAAATCATACTAGGGAGTGGGGTGGCGGCTCATTAAACTATACTAGGGATTGGGGTGGCGGCTTATTAAATCATACTAGGGACTGGGGTAGCGGCTCATTAAATCATAACATGGAGTGGGGTGGCGGCTCATTATATCGCACTAGAGAGTGGGGTGGTTGCTCATGAAATCTCTCTATGAAGTGAGGTGGCTGCTCATTAAATTACATTAAAGAGAGGGCTGGCAGCTTAATCAATGTTAGAAGCTTTTTAAAAGCTAAAATAAAATATCATATTAAATTTGTATGAGTTTTCAAAGTCGATAGTACTGGGTAGTACGACGCATCTGGACGAATAGTACAAGAAATATGGTGAAACGATCTTCATCAGAAAAGTTACAAAAATAGCTTCAAATTAATTTCCTAATTCAGCTTGCATTGTTTGCATCGGAATGAGCTGCCGGCTCGCTTCGCCTTCGTCTCCAGCTCCCAATCTCGGCGACCTCGGCGGCACCAGCTGCAGTTTCCCAGTGACACTTCGATGAGCAAGATAATTGCTGTTACAGTTGCTTCCCCTGTTATTCCAGTTGTTGTTGATGTTGCTGTTGGTGGCGTTGCTGGGAGTGCAGCAACTTTGGCAGCATTTGGCGCACGCTGTCTGGCAGAAGCTGCGGCACTGGCTGCTGAAAGCTCCTGTATTAGGTTTTCAGGTTGGCAATTTAAGAAAACGAGATAAAAATTTCGATGCTGAAACTCTCTTTTAAAGGTTACCAATTACTTTTGACTGTCTCGTCTTACTGGATTGTTCACACCCGAGTGTCGAAATTCTTACTAGCTAAATTTTTATCATAAGTGCACTTGAAATCCTGCATATTGAGCTTGTCTTGCTGTATGCGTTTCTGTAGTCGCAACTGTGACAGACAGAATTTGATATCTGGGCTACCGATTCCTTGGGAATACGCTTGCACTCGTGCGTGGGGCTACAATAGTTCCACTCTTGAAGCGGGGTTTTAGGCACGACCAATTTTAGGTTTGAGTTCTTGAACTTCTTGGCTACCACTCGAAGAATGCGCATAAGACATTCAGAATTGCAAAGCTGCCTACTTATGCGCCGTTCTATACTTGGAAATCAACAATATTGGCAGCTGCTAGGGTGGTGAGAAAGGCTTTCTGCTTGCAGCATTGACAAATAAACCCTGAGTGTGATACCTTTGTTACAAAAGCTATATTTCTGCCATCTATATCTATCTATCTATCTATCTATCTATCTATCTATCTATCTATCTATCTATCTATCTATCTATCTATCTATCTATCTATCTATCTATCTATCTATCTATCTATCTATCTATCTATCTATCTATCTATCTATCTATCTATCTATCTATCTATCTATCTATCTATTGTATCTAATCCACAATATATATTTGAAGTCTCACCGTAAATCAAAGGGTTGAGTCCAGAATTCACGAAGGCGAAGGTGAGACACATGTAGACAATGTCCGTGTCTTGCAAGCGTCTGAAATAAACAAAATTTGCGTATATTTGGCAGAATTTTTTTACAGACAATTTCAAGAAAAATGCCAAAATTTTCAGTTTTGTTTAACACTCACTGACTACCCGTTGGGAAAGTGCTCATCAATGTGACGATCCAGTACGGGGCCCAGCAGAGAAGAAATGCCAGAACTGAAATATTTGCACAGCGTGTTATTTTACAAAGTATGCATAATTTATTGGAAGGAAACAAAGGGAAGCATCGAGGCTTATTAGCAATTATTTATCTGATTTTGCTGTGTCTGTCTACGGAAGGCTGCGACTGTCTTTGTCTGCTTGACCTTTTTTCTAAGTCGCGTCACATCTTTTCCCAGACAGAGATTATAAATAATAAATATATATAATTCTCCACTATACTAAAAATGAAATGCTTGGTTGGTTGGTTGGTTGGTTGGTTGTAATTGATTTTCTCCCGAACGGCACAACCGATTTTCACCATTTCTTCACCTAAAGATGCCAAATATGGGGACAATTGTACACGTATTTTTATTAAGCTTAACTTCATTGCTAAGGGGATTGAATATTCGAAAAACGAGTTTTTCTTATGCTGTCAATGCGAGGCTAAAAAAGGTCAAACTCGGCACTGGCAGAATGGTGATTTTATTTTAGATTGCGTCATAAAGTTTCTCTTGTTAATTATTGAAAAGTGGGGGCCACCAAATGGTCAAACACTGCATCGTCAAAATTGTGATTTTAAAAAGTTGCGTAATAAAGCTAGAGTACACTGTCCCAATATCGGTTGAATTGTGGTGTCAAGTAAAGAAAATAAAATTTTCACCTAGCTAGAGTACACTGTCCAAACTCTGACTAAATGGTGGTCCCAAAATGAGATAAAAGTAATTCTCAGGCATCGTGTACATTTTTACTGCTTAAAATATTTTGCCAAGCTAAAGTATGCTGCGCTACTTGTAACCCCAACAAAATTGATTTAAAAGTTGGAGGAGGGGGAGAGAAAATTGCACGAGGTCAAGAGTGTATACAATTATTCATAATTAAAGTGGGCCCTCTCGCTGGCTGGCCTCTCAATCATGGTTCATAGCTCTGTTTCACACTGGCCAACAAGCTGTTGAAACTGTCTTATCCGAGAATAATGGTAAGTAATTGTCCGAAGCATTATCGTATTTAATAAAACGTTAATGTTGGCAGGATTATAAGTTTAACAGTGCCTGTGCTCCTAGGCCTCAAAGCATCTCACTATTCTAGGCTTATAAGTCTAACAGTGCCAGTGCTCCTGGGCTCCTAAAAATCACTATTCTCGGCTTATGATGTCAACCAATTTCTTGGCTTATGCATCATGACTCTATGCTTTTGTGTTATTTTTATTTTTGGCTTAATTATCAAAATAATTACCTAATTACCGAATTATGCTCGTGGGCAATTCTAAATGCTTGGGGATAAAAAAAGGCTGAGGAAATTGCTACATCGTGGGTAATTTAAATACTCAGGGTTTTTTTCGAATGCTTAGTAGGGTAAATGCTACATGCTCGGGAAAAAATTGAATGCTCAGGGGGAAACGCTGCATGCTCGGGAAAATTCTGAATGCTCGGGGAAAAAGCTGCATGCTCAGAAAAATTCTGAATGCTCGGGGATTTGCATGCTCAAGAAGAAGTCTAAATCCTCCGGGGGAAACGCTGCATGATCAGAAAATATTCTGAATGCTTGGGGAAAGCTGCATGCTTGGGAAAAATTTTAAATGCTGGGGGGAAACGCTGCTTGCTCGGCAGAAATTTTAAATGCTTGGGGGAAACACTGCATGCTAAGAAAAAATCCAGAATGCTCGGGGTTAGCGCTGTATGCTCCGGAAAAATTTTGAAATCTTAGAGGAAACGCTGGGTGCTTGAGGAAAATTCTGAATTTTTTGGGGAAATCGCTGAATGCTGGTAAAAAATTTTATTTGCTAGGTGTAAACGCTGCATGCTCGGGAAAAATTCCAAATTCTCGGGGAAACGTTGCATGCTCGGGAAAAATGTTAAATGCTTGGGCGAAACACTGGATGCTCAGCAAAAATCCAGAATGCTCAGGGGGAAACGCTGCATGCTCGGGAAAATTCTGAATGCTTGGGGAAAAAGCTGCATGCTCAGAAAAATTCTGAATGCTCGGGGATTTGCATGCTCAAGAAGAAGTCTAAATCCTCCGGGGGAAACGCTGCATGATCAGAAAATATTCTGAATGCTTGGGGAAAGTTGCATGCTTGGGAAAAATTTTAAATGCTGGGGGGAAACGCTGCATGCTCGGGAAAAACTTTAAATTCTCGTGGGCAATTCTAAATGCTTGGGGATAAAAAAAGGCAGGGGAAATTGCTACATCGTGGGTAATTTAAATACTCAGGGTTTTTTTTGAATGCTTAGTAGGGTAAATGCTACATGCTCGGGAAAAAAATCGAATGCTCGGGGAAACGCTGCATGCTCAGGAAAAAATTGAATGCTCGGGGGAAACGCTGCATTCTCGAGAAAATTCTGAATGCTTGAGGGGAACGCTGTATGCTCCGGAAAATTTTTGAAATCTTAGAGGAAACGCTGGACGCACGAGAAAAATTCTGAATTTTTTGGGAAAATCGCCAAATGCTGGTGAAATCGCCAAATGCTGGTGAAAAATTTTAATTGCTGGGTGTAAACGCTGCATGCTCGGGAATAATTCCGAATTCTCGGGGACACGTTGCATGCTCGGGAAAAATTTTGAATGCTGGGGGGAAACGCAGGAAAAATTCTGAATGCTCGGGGGGAAACCGCATGCTCGGGAAAACTCTGAATGCTCTGAGGGAAACGCTGCATGCTCGGGGAAACGCTGCATTTTTGGGGAAACGCTGCATGCTCGGGAAAAAATTGAATGCTGAAATTCTGAATTTTAAATGCTCGGGGGAAATGTGACATGTTGGGTAATTATGAACGCTCAGGGTAAATGCCACATGGTGGGTAATTCTAAATGCTTGGGGAATCCTACAAGGGCCACCAGAAGTCACTTCTACACTAGAAGTCCTCGAATCCTACTTGCTTAGGGGTAATTCTGAATGCTCGGGGGCCATTCTGAATGCTGGCGGTAAATGCTACGTGCTCTGGGGAATGTTACATGCTCTGGGAAAATGCTACATGGTGGGTAAAATAATTTTCACAATTTTTTACGTCATTTGAATGTCCGCTGTAATCAGTGAAAAGACGTAGCATCAGTTTTGCTAACAATTGAACATTCTTAATATTTGTGCGCCCCCCAAGGGGGGCAACGTTTGCTAGTCCTGTACTAAAATCTGAAATTAGTGGTTTTTTCATCTAATAAATCTCTACGAATTTAATTGCGTCTTGGCCCTACTTTAAATTGAACAAACCAAAATTGGCTATCCCATTTGCTGCTTTGAACTCACAAAGGATTTTCTCTAGCAAATAGAAAACTTCACCTACTCTCAGTTACTGAAGTTGTAGCACTGCGCAACTTAATTAAACTTCTCCCCATCCTATTTGTAAGTTTTGCCTTTAAATCTTCCCATCCCATTTGTCATGATTCCCTTCAAATCCTCCCCATCCCATGTGTTATTATCCCCTTCAAATCCTCCCGTATCCCATTTGTCATTATCTCCTTCAAATCCTCCCCTATCCCATTTGTCATTATCCCCTACAAATCCTCCCTATCCCATTTGTCATTATCCCCTTCAAATTCTCCCCATCCAATTTGTCAGTATCCTCTTCAAATCCTCCCCTATCCCATTTGTCATTATCCCCTTCAAATCCTCCCCTATCCCATTTGTCATTATCCCCTTAAAAACCTCCCCTATCCCATTTGTCATTATTCCCTTCAAATTCTCCCCTATCCCATTTGTCATTATTCCCTACAAATCCTCCCGTATCCCATTTGTCATTATTCCCTTCCAATTCTCCCCTATCCCATTTGTCATTATCCCCTTCAAATCCTTCCCATCCAGTTTGTCATTATCCCCTTCAAATCCTCCCCATCCCATTTGTCATTATCCCCTTCAAATCCTCCCCATCCAGTTTGTCATTATCCCCTTCGAATTCTCCCGTATCCCATTTGTCATTATCCCCTTCAAATCCTCCCGTATCCCATTTGTCATTATCCCCTTCAAATGCTCCCCTATCCCATTTGTCATTATCCCCTTCAAATCCTTCCCATCCAGTTTGTCATTATCTCCTTCAAATTCTCCCCTATCCCATTTGTCATTATCCCCTTCAAATGCTCCCCTATCCCATTTGTCATTATCCCCTTCAAATCTTTCCCATCCAGTTTGTCATTATCCCCTTCAAATCCTCCCCTATCCCATTTGTCATTATCCCCTTCAAATCCTCCCCATCCAGTTTGTCATTATCCCCTTCAAATCCTCTCCTATCCCATTTGTCATTATCCCCTTCAAATCCTCCCCTATCCCATTTGTCATTATCCCCTTCAAATCCTTCCCATCCAGTTTGTCATTATCCCCTTCAAATCCTCCCCTATCCCATTTGTCATTATCCCCTTCAAATCCTCCCCACGGATGTTTCATTATCCTCGTTAAATCCTCAACATTCTTTTTGTTATCCTTCCACACCACATCCCTAACCACTTCAGCATGGGTTCTATAGTGTCTATAAATAGGCACATCAGGTTGAGACCTCTCCGTACTCACCAATAATCAAAGTCATTCGGAGAGTGCACGACCTGGCTCGCTCAATATTTCGAATATCGTGTCGCCTTAGCGACACTTTGCCGTCAGTTTGACTAGCTGGCAGGCAGCCGCGTGACGGATTGCCCAAAGTGGGATTGTCGGCATTCGCTAAGTGATGGGTGCCGCTTGTGGTTGAGGCTTGGGTGGACTGGCGCGGGGTTCTGCTGCCGCCTTTGAAAATAATGGGAAAGTTTTGAAAGATCGCAAGGTGAAGTAATTTATAAAAGTATAGAGATTGACAGCCGAACCGAGAGGAGGATAGAGAGATTGACAGCCAAACCGAGAGGAGGATAGAGAGATTGACAGCCAAACCGAGAGGAGGATAGAGAGATTGACAGCCAAACCGAGAGGAGGATAGAGAGATTGACAGCCAAACCGAGAGGAGGATAGAGAGATTGACAGCCAAACCGAGAGTAGGATAGAGAGATTGACAGCCAAACCGAGAGTAGGATAGAAAGATTGATAGTGAGACAAAGAGGAGGATAGACAGATTGATAGTGCGACAAAGAGGAGGATAGAGACATTGATAGTGAGACCGAAAGGAGGATAGAGAGATTGATAGTGAGACCGAGAGGAGGATAGAGAGATTGATAGTGAGACCGAGAGGAGGAGGGAGAGATTGACAGCCAAACCGAGAGGAGGATAGAGAGATTGATAGTGAGACCGAGAGGAGGATAAAGAGATTGATAGTGAGACCGAAAGGAGGAGGGAGAGATTGACAGCCAAACCGAGAGGAGGATAAAGAGATTGATAGTGAGACCGAAAGGAGGATAGAGAGATTGATAGTGAGACCGAGAGGAGGATAGAGAGATTGATAGTGAGACCGAGAGGAGGATAGAGAGATTGATAGTGAGACTGAGAGGAGGATAGAGAGATTGAAAGTGAGACCGAGAGGAGGATAGAGAGATTGATAGTGAGACCGAGAGGAGGATAGATAGATTGAAAGTGAGACCGAGAGGAGGATAGAGAGATTGAAAGTGAGACCGAGAGGAGGATAGAGAGATTGATAGTGAGACCGAGAGGAGGATAGATAGATTGAAAGTGAGACCGAGAGGAGGATAGAGAGATTGAAAGTGAGACCGAGAGGAGGATAGAGAGATTGAAAGTGAGACCGACAGGAGGATAGAAAGATTGATAGCCAAACCGAAGGGAGGATAGACAGATTGATAGTGAGACTTATTGTAAAATTGATTGATTGATAGACTTACAGACAGCATTGGAATCTGATTGAGTCAAAGAAGAGAGAGACTGATGTCAGGTGCTTGATACAAGGACCACTAGCTACATAAGACGTCCTTGGCTAGATCACTGGCCTGTCCTAAAAAGATCTGTACTAAAACACTTTGAATCACAATTTGGCCTCCCAGACAGAAATCTGAGAGCTAAGTGAGTTATTGAGACGAAATCACACTAAGACTGGAATCTGAAATAGTGACTGTCTGATTGACAAGTCACTGTGAACACTTCAGTTACACTTATTGAGTTTCTATCAATCTTGTTCGCCAGCTTGTACTTTTACAAGGGGCGCAATTGCACTTTGGAAAAAATCTGCTTCAATAATTTATTATCCCAAACTTGGAAAAAATGCAAGCTGACAAAACTATCTAGCTAGACAGGGAGTGGCGCCCTCCAACCACTCAATGTTTTTTTATAATAAAAGTGCGATCTCTAGCAGACCCGTTCTTTTACCACAATCCCTCTGAGAGCTTGTCTGACTGTCTGCCTCTTGCAGTTTAATCTACGAGACTTTCGCTTCTAGAATCGTTGGGAGATAAGAAAGATAGGGGGAGGGAGAAAATCCTCTGGTTTCGCGATCGTATTACCGACCCCTCGAGCGAAAATTCCAAAAACTCATGAAATCAAATTTATGCTATTCTTGATTGTTTGTATTTCTGCTGTACCCAATCACCTCGACTACTTTCGCACCTGTCACTCAACTCAACCATCTCCTCGTTCATTCAAATTTACCCTCAATCACCCAATCCTTCAGTCACACCCAACCCTCAATCACCCAATCCTTCAGTCACACCCACCCCTCAATCACCCAATCCTTCAGTCACACCCACCCCTCAATCACCCAATCCTTCAGTCACACCCACCACTCAATCACCTCATCAAATTTTTCATCACCTAAACTACTCACTGCTGCGATGCTCGTTCGACTTGACGGTGAGAACGCAGAGCACCCGTCCGTAGCACCAAGTAATGACAATCAAAGGCAGGCCGTACATCATGGCAAAAGCGAATATATTGTAAAATCTGCGTTTAATGGGATTGTCTTGCTCAGCGGCGAATGTCTCCATGCACATTGCGTTGTAGCTTTTAAAGAAGCTGCTCTCGTAAACGTCAAAAACGAAAGCCTAAGAAGGTTGAATGAATTTTGACTTTGTGGAATTACTTCAGATTTAAAATAAAATAAATTGAAACTTTTATTTACTTATTCTAGACTTTTAAGTTGAAAGGTCAGTATGAAGCAATTTCTCAATACTTTGGACAGCTTTTCGAACTTATAGAAAAACTTTCACTGAAGATTTGTAATCCCAAGAGATAGAAGACGAAGAAATCCCGCCTAGCGGGCATTTTCGAGTTTTCTTGGCCACAGCTCCTCTCCCCTGTCCCTCTCGACAGAATCCACAAATAGAATTTTGCCTTCGCGTCTTTTCAACGCTATGCAGCAACTAGATGGCAATCCCTAGTTAAGACAATCTCGCTGACAACCGAATTAACGAGGTAAAGGAGAGGCGGCCACGCTCCCCATTAGGGATTTAACAAAAAAAAACCTCGAAGAACTTTGCCAACAACGCACTCCTTGACAGTAAAAAAAATCTGCGCTTTTTGTGCTTAATTAAATCAGCACAGATGTCAAAGTTGTAACTTTGCCCACAATCCATGAGTGCGCATTAAGGGCATCCATTTGTCATTAGCGAGAAAACCAATTGTTTTTAATACTGTACCTGGCGCTAATCACTATTGACACTCAAGTGAGTTCAACAGGCTTGCTGAAAAAAACCATTGACTTTTGATCCTCAACGTTAGTTTATTGAGCAATCGGTCTATTAGAATAATCTTTTTTGCTGTTGCCCTCATCATTAATTTCACGCCTCAGTACTTACTTGCTACGTAATTGTTCTAATGATTAATTGCCTGTTTGGTAGGGATTTATGGCCCTTTGATCTTGCGCCGGTGACAATAGCAATTACCGCTATGACCGCCATTTTTTCGGCTTGCAAATTGATTAGTCAATTTAATCAATTGTTACTAGCGTTATTATTAGAATAAAATTCATTAAAAACCATCTAATTTTGTCCATCCATAGGTGGGATAATTAGAAACCGACCATCTAAGCTGTACCTACCTATATACTTCTACTCCTAGCTATCTACTTCCACTCCTGCTTATCTACTTCCACCCCTATCTATTTACTTCCACCCCTAGCTATCTACTTCCACTCCTATCTATCTACTTCCACTCCTGCTTATCTACTTCCACCCCTATCTATTTACTTCCACCCCTAGCTATCTACTTCCACTCCTATCTATCTACTTCCACTCCTGCCTATCTACTTCCACCCCTGTCTATTTACTTCCACCCCTAGCTATCTACTTCCACTCCTATCTATCTACTTCCACTCCTGCCTATCTACTTCCACCCCTGTCTATTTACTTCCACCCCTAGCTATCTACTTCCACTCCTATCTATCTACTTCCACTCCTGCCTATCTACTTCCACTCCTGCCTATCTACTTAAACTCCTAGCTATCTACTTCCACTCCTATCTATCTACTTCCACCTCTCGCTATCTACTTCCACTTCTAGCTATTCACCTCTCCTACTAGCTATCTACTTTCACTCCTATCTATCTACTTCCACTTCTGCCCATCTACTTCCCCTACTAGCTATATACTTCCACTCCTAGCTATCTACTTCCACTTCTGCCCATCTACTTCCCCTACTAGCTATCTACTTCCACTCCTATCTATCTACTTCCACTCCTATCTATCTACTTCCACCTCTCGCTATCTACTTCCACTTCTAGCTATCTACTTCCACTCCTAGCTATCTACTTCCACTTCTGCCTATCTACTTCCCCTACTAGCTATCTACTTCCACTCCTATCTATCTACTCCCACTCCTATCTATCTACTTCCACTCCTATCTATCTACTTCCACCTCTCGCTATCTACTTCCACTTCTAGCTATCTACTTCCACTCCTAGCTATCTACTTCCACTCCCTACTTCCACACCCTAAATATCTACTTCCAAAATCCCAAACCGCTGGTCAAGGCCGCTCCCTAACAAACCTGCGGCAGGCTGCACACAGCGGACAGCAGCACGGACATCATCAGAAGGATCCTACCACGGCGATCAGCTGTGGCAATGCTCAACGGTCTCGAGATGGCCAAATAGCGGTCCACAGCCAGCGAGGCGACAATAAACGAGGACAAGTACAGACCGAATGTGGACATCACCCGGTACAGTTTGCACAGATACCGACCGCCGTACCAAGTTTGCGTAACAATATTGGTAGCCTCAACAATTGGTGTCAATAGGACGATCACATCGGCTAGAGACAGATGAAAAATAAAATAGTTCACCTTGCTCAGTCGTCTCCGGCTGCTGAATAGGCTAATAAACATGGCGGCATTACCCACAAACGAAACCACGATCACAATTAATAGAAATGTAAAAGCTATCGGTTTGAATTGCAGACGGTCAACTAAACAACTCTGCGATTGGTTCATCTCCAGGACGTTGAAGCTGAGCACCTTGCCAACATCGTCTGGATGGTAGCTGTACAGATCCAAGCTGAGATTGTGCGTCTCGAAGGCGCTAGTTAGCTGAGTCCAAATTTCGTAGCATTTTTTGTAGTTGACGTAGTCAGTTGGTTGAATTGGCTTGTCAGTCAGCGACTGTGTGACGGTCAGGGCCGGCTTAGCTCCTTCAGGGTCCATGGTTGGTTGTCAGGGAGGGCAGCCGCTTCCTCAGCAACCACCAGTTCCTTGGCTTAAAAACTGAATTCAAGCGTGATTTTGTTTGGCTTGGCTCTTCTTGGCCAATAGAAAACGTCCCTCCTACATTTCTTGCATTTCCGGCCAGCGCATCATCATTTTTTTTCGAGAAATATTCAAATGGGAATACAAAGCAGATGACTGACATGAAATTAGCCTCCTAAAATTATTTATCCAAACCGAATTTTTCTGATTTTTTGAGCTGAAAATAACATAATATTTTTTGCCCCGATGTATAGATCAGTCAGTGCTTAGTGAGTTCCATGATTGCATCAGTAATAACAGATCTAAAAAAATATTTTTTTCAATGCACCTTCGCTAGTTAGAATTAGGGTTAGATATAAAATTAGAACAAATCAGGAGACAAAGAATCGAAATTAAGGTACTAAGACGCTGATAAAAGAGATAAGAGTGAAAGCTTGTAAATTGAGAGAGTGAATGAGATTTGATAAGGGTGAATAGCTAGGAGTAATAACAGATAAGAGTGAATGAGATTTGATGAGAGTGAATAGGAGTGAGCAGAGAGAGTGAATGAGATTGAATAAGAGTGAATATGACTGAACAGAGAGAGTGAATGAGATTGGATAAAAGAGAATAGAAGTGAACAGAGAGAGTGACTGAGATTGGATGAGAGTGAATAGTTTCAGAATAAGGCTTTTTTCTGCTTTTGAAATTCGATTCAGGACTGCTTTAAATTTCTTCTTTTAGTTTTCAGTGGTTTCACCTGATCGCGCAGACGAAAATAACGCCAAATTAAATGAAAAATTTGTTTACAAAATATGATGCAAATACTATAGCCAAAAGCAATATTATTTTACTTATTAATTATTAAAAAATAACAGGGATCGATCTTTTTCAATCCAACCATTAAAAAATATTATTTTTTATTAATAAAAGCAATATATATTACGCAAAGCATATATTATAGGTTGCTGTAGGAACAATTCAAAACACACAATCAACATCATTACCAAACAAGTAAAATTAATATAAGAAATAATATACACTACTAGCGCGCTAAAACGAAGCAAAGCCAATTAAAATATTAAAAATACAGACAGAGCATTGCTTTTTTTAAAAACTGCTTCGGTTAAATAAAAAAACCAGAGCTTCAATCGGATCAACAATTTGTCGGCGGACTGCCGAAACTGGCTGCCGACAGGCTTGAAGCAGAGTCCGGAGCTTGTTGCTGGGGCTGATGATGGATCGGTGTGCTCAGGAGACTGGCCGCGTGGTCCACCGGAGTGGCTGGTAGCTGCTGTCGGCACTGAGCTGACGGAGTAGGATAATACGACTCGGCCGAAGCTGCTAATCCTGCTGACGCTGACGCTGATGCTGATGTCAGCGTGTAGATCTCGGCCTGAGGAAACTGATGCGGATACAAGTGGGAACCGGGCTGGTAGTAGTACGGCTGCGGTTGGTGCTCCAGCTGCTGCTGCTGCTGATACTCGTAGTGCGGTAGTTGATAGCCAAAATACTGGTTCTGGTAGTCGTACGGATTTGTTGGTACATTTTCGGCCGAGGATGTCGTTGACGTTGAGGATATCGGTAGAGTCATTGGCGACGATTGATGAGCTTGGTAGGGTCTGTACAGTCTGCGATCCCTTCCCGGGTGCTGCTGCTGAGACCAGTGACCGTAAGCTGAGTCAGTCTGTTGGGGATAAGCTCCGAATTCAACTTTCGAATCGCTAGGGGTCGCCGAGCTATCCGGTACTAACTGATTGGTCAGGTGCAGCTGCTCCCTCAGAGCCTGCACCGTCGGCCTGAAGCTCTCAATTAACAGCGGACCGGATCTATCACCCTGATTGCGGATGCCCTTGGCGTATGGATTGAATTGGATCTTCAGATCAGTCAGTTCCGGGTTCTGGTAGGCTGTCACGGTGATGAACTCGGTACCAGGAAAGGTCAGTGCTGTGTAGAATCCGCCAGCTGCAAGGGAAATTAGTCGGGATGATTTCCTTTTAAAAAATTTTCTGTCTACAAGTGGCCTTCAAAAAATTTCAAAGAGCAATTTGACTCGATATTTTTCCTCCGACAGATCTTTCCTAATAATTTCGACCATGTTTCAATAGGTCTCTCACCGTCATTTTTCGCCAGCTCCCTGATGTGAACGATAGGCAAGTATTTGTGCATGCTATAGACGAATATCATCGATCCATTGCGTGAAGGCTCGTTGACAAATCCGTCCAACTTGTTGGTGAGCTTCAGGCGCATGAAGTTAACCTCCTGCCGGGTCCAATGCTTGCCGGGTGCCGGCGAGTCCGGGTGCACGTAGGCCAGGCCAGCTGAGCAGCCAGGCGGCGGGTACGTCTCTCCGAGACCATTAGCCAGCCACACGCCGCGCTGATACTTCAGCGTGTGCGGATCAGCTAGCATCAGAGTAACGTAAACTTCGTACTTCTTGACGGGATCGAGGCCGCGAATGTCCAAACTGAGACTGGGAAACATTCGTCTGCCTACTTTTGTGACAATCATTTCGGTCTTCTGACGGCTGAACTTTCGCCACGTGGCTGCGTTGCCAAGGGCAACCTGTACTTGCTCGCCGCATGGAGCCACTGTTGTAAGATAGTACGGCTGGAGCTGCGGTGCCTGACGAATCAGTGTTGAATAATCCATTGACGTAGTCGAAGATTGCAGCATTTTTTTAAACACAGTTCAAATAATTTTGCTAACTGACCCACAGGAGCCGGACGATCAGAGGTTAAAAAATCTGAGTGCAGCTTTTAAAAACCAGCAGTGAAGTGCCTTAAAAGGGCGCGACAACAACCCCAGCCCCTATTCATTCCGTCCATTCTCTCTGCCAGTTTTGATCAGTGCTAATAATGTGCGCTCAGTCGTCCATTCGCTTGTACGCTGAAGCTAGCCAACCCCCCCGCCCTTAACACCTCTCTACCCCAAGTGGAGCGAGGGCACGCGCCCTAAACGCTGCTGCACTAGTTTCTCTACCCTATAGCTGACCGAACAACCCCTCCCCAGACTTCAGCCAATTGGCAATAGTTGCACTTCAATATTGCGCAATCAATTACACGTTCCAATTCAAGCCGCAGAAATTGATGCCCGTGAACTCAGTCTAAAAACCTTAGCCTGCGGCATTTCATTATCAGTAGGAAACCAAATTATTGTCTGACAAGCGCTCGACTCACAAACAGCTCCGCCTCCATTTAAAGGACAATCAACCACGACGCAGCGGGTGGCTTTTCTTGCTCACTTTTTCTGGCTCCTCTATTGTCACTTGCCAGCCCTCTTTTGTTAATGAGTCCTTCTAATGAGCTAATTGTGTTCAAACTCAGTAGGGGGGGAGGATTGATCTATTATCGGGAACAGTGGGACGCCGAATAAGCTCCCCAGCCTCTTTTTACTCATAAAATTTTGAGTTTTCACTCATTTCTATAGTAACTTTTCTTTGTTTTAGTCGATCAATGGCCCGAGTTTTGAGCTCGCAAACGGCTCTTTTGGTTGAGCGCCCGTCAAAGGGGGTTGGTTCATTTTTTTCCTGAATAATAGAATTGCAAAATTCGCCGACTGAAAATCGTTAAAAGTCGTTCCACGGCACTAGTTTCAGACGTAGCTAAATACGCTACGTTCATAGTTGCAAACTGAGATTAACAGTCTGAGAAAATATAATCACATCGCTATTTTTGAAACGGGAGACGTGACTAAATGTAAATTATTCTAGCGGATGGTTATGCTGTCTGGCTAAAGGCGACACTTTTAATAAACGTGTCTACTCACATTTTTACTCTAGCTTTTTACTGACCTCTTCTATGCTTCTAATTTTAATGTCAACATTTCTACTTTTCCTGTCTATATGGCAATTGATATGATTATATCTCTACTGATCTAGTTTACATCTCTACTGATCTAGTTTACATCTCTACTGATCTAGTTTACATCTCTACTGATCTAGTTTACATCTCTACTGATCTAGTTTACATCTCTACTGATCTAGTTTACATCTCTACTGATCTAGTTTACATCTCTACTGATCTAGTTTACATCTCTACTGATCTAGTTTACATCTCTACTGATCTAGTTTACATCTCTACTGATCTAGTTTACATCTCTACTGATCTAGTTTACATCTCTACTGATCTAGTTTACATCTCTACTGATCTAGTTTACATCTCTACTGATCTAGTTTACATCTCTACTGATTTAGTTTACATCTCTACTGATCTAGTTTACATCTCTACTGATCTTGTTTACATCTCTACTGATCTAGTTTACATCTCTACTGATCTAGTTTACATCTCTACTGATCTTGTTTACATCTCTACTGATCTAGTTTACATCTCTACTGATCTAGTTTACATCTCTACTGATCTAGTTTACATCTCTACTGATCTTGTTTACATCTCTACTGATCTAGTTTACATCTCTACTGATCTTGTTTACATCTCTACTGATTTAGTTTACATCTCTACTGATCTAGTTTACATCTCTACTGATCTAGTTTACATCTCTACTGATCTTGTTTACATCTTTACTGATCTAGTTTACATCTCTACTGATCTAGTTTACATCTCCACTGATCTAGTTTACATCTCTACTGATCTAGTTTACATCTCTACTGATCTAGTTTACATCTCTACTGATCTTGTTTACATCTCTACTGATCTTGTTTACATCTCTACTGATTTAGTTTACATCTCTACTGATCTAGTTTACATCTCTACTGATCTAGTTTACATCTCTACTGATCTAGTTTACATCTCTACTGATCTAGTTTACATCTCTACTGATTTAGTTTACATCTCTACTGATCTAGTTTACATCTCTACTGATCTTGTTTACATCTCTACTGATCTAGTTTACATCTCTACTGATCTAGTTTACATCTCTACTGATCTTGTTTACATCTCTACTGATCTAGTTTACATCTCTACTGATCTAGTTTACATCTCTACTGATCTAGTTTACATCTCTACTGATCTAGTTTACATCTCTACTGATCTAGTTTACATCTCTACTGATCTAGTTTACATCTCTACTGATCTTGTTTACATCTCTACTGATTTAGTTTACATCTCTACTGATCTTGTTTACATCTCTACTGATCTAGTTTACATCTCTACTGATCTTGTTTACATCTCTACTGATCTAGTTTACATCTCTACTGATCTAGTTTACATCTCTACTGATCTTGTTTACATCTCTACTGATTTAGTTTACATCTCTACTGATCTAGTTTACATCTCTACTGATCTTGTTTACATCTCTACTGATCTAGTTTACATCTCTACTGATCTTGTTTACATCTCTACTGATCTAGTTTACATCTCTACTGATCTAGTTTACATCTCTACTGATCTAGTTTCCATCTCTACTGATCTAGTTTACATCTCTACTGATTTAGTTTACATCTCTACTGATCTAGTTTACATCTCTACTGATCTAGTTTACATCTCTACTGATCTAGTTTACATCTCTACTGATCTTGTTTACATCTCTACTGATCTAGTTTACATCTCTACTGATCTAGTTTCCATCTCTACTGATCTAGTTTACATCTCTACTGATTTATTTTACATCTCTACTGATCTAGTTTACATCTCTACTGATCTAGTTTACATCTCTACTGATCTAGTTTACATCTCTACTGATCTAGTTTACATCTCTACTGATCTAGTTTACATCTCTACTGATCTAGTTTACATCTCTACTGATCTTGTCTATTTTCTATTGACATTTTTCTTCTATCTTTCTAACAACCCGAATACGTGTTGTTCCCCCTAGAGATCTGATTGACATTTACCACTACGTGCACAATGTCTCAAAACTTCTATCAACAAGTAGGCATTATCAATGCTCTCCTACATATACCTGTTTATTTGTTTATGAGGTTGGACATATGCGATTTGCGCAATATTTTTATATTTAGATTTCATTTCTACTGTTTCAAGGCTCACAGCAATGTTTGCGAGACTTACTTATAGTTAATCAGCCACAAAGGGATTAACAATACAATGCTGAGTTTGTAAACTTCAGGGAATTAAACCATTCAGTGACAGACTGCTTGCTTGGAATGGGTATTAGCGCATAAGATCAGCTAAACAAACTTCACTAAACTATGCTAGAGCAACTTTCGCGTTTTTAAGTCTCGAAGATCTTTGGGTTTACATTTCAGCACTATAGAACATTATTGGCACCAGATAAACGTACTTTTAGCGATTAGTTTTTTTCATTTATTTAGTACGAATAGTGATATAATTTTTTTGCATTTTAATTATAATTTGGCGCTGATAGACTGACTAAATAGGTGAGTTCATCACGCCTTCACAGTTCCCCAGGAAAAACCCCCTGAAGGTTGTAAACAATTGCTAGGTTATTACATTTTGTCACCTCGATTCATCACTTCCGCGTGTCGAAAGCGATTAGCTAAAAAAATTTTAAATGCCGGTGCATTGGTTGGGGGCAGGGCAACTGTGATTAGCAAGTTCAAAATAATAGACCTTCTTGCACACGTGAAGAAAAATTTGTCTGGCGCATATTTTTTTGAAAAAAACCAACAATAGCACCCTGCCAAATGAAATGAACAATTTGCTGCAAACCATTGTCGTCATACAGTCAGCCACCATGGCTTCTAGCTTTGGTATTCACTCGTTTCACTGAAATACTGAAAAAAATATAATAGTAGTAGAAATAATGATGAGAAAAATGTGTCACCTGCAGAAGTGTATTTTTGTGTGAGTATTTCTTTCCTTGATACACTGTGTCTTCCATCAGTTGCATACTCACCAATAGATTGATAAAATGACGTTTAGATACTAGGGAAATGCATTCTGTTCGCTCCCATTATTAAAGGGTGCCTACAGGATGATGGAGGGTGTCTTACATGATGATGGAAGGGTGCCTTACAGGCTGATGGAGGGTGTCTTACGGGCTGATGGAAGGGTGTCTTACAGGCCGATGGAAGGGTGCCTTACAGGCTGATGGAGGGTGTCTTACATGATGATGGAAGGGTGCCTTACAGGCTGATGGAGGGTGTCTTACAGGCTGATGGAAGGGTGTCTTACAGGCCGATGGAAGGGTGTCTTACAGGCTGATGGAAGGGTGTCTTACAGGATGATGGAAGGGTGTCTTACAGGCTCATGGAAGGAAGTCTTACAGGCTGATGGAAGGGTGTCTTACAAGATGATGGAAGCGTGTCTTACAGGATGATGGAAGGGTGTCTTACAGGATGATGGAAGGGTGTCTTATAGGCTGATAGAAGGGTGTCTTATAGGCTGATAGAAGGGTGTCTTACAGGATGATGGAAGGGTGTCTATGCTGATGGAAGGGTGTCTTACAGGCTGATAGAAGGGTGTCTTATAGGCTGATGAAAGGGTGTCTGCTCTTTTTTAACAGGGACTCAAAAAGTATCACGCAATACTTATTAATATTTCAGTTGAAGGCAAAAATTAATATATACGCGTTGTTCATACTCATCATTATTTTTTAATAATCCTATGAGCAGTCTGTTCCAAATTCTGGGCTAATAATAAAAAATGGGAAACAAGGTTCTTAATTAATACAACATGACTGCGTGTTTCAGCGACACAAATTCCTGAAGATGAATATTCAAGACTGTCTGAGTTAAAAAAATGGGTACTATATTATAACTTGACAGCTTGAGAGGTAGGTGAGTAAATTATGATTATGATTCTAAAAATAGCAACGAAAAACAGCAGTGCCATGACGGGGTGGGCATTTAATTTAGGGGGGGGGAGTCTGCTGCTTTAGGAATAAATGGATTCATTGTCTTGCTTTCATATGCTTATTATTAGGTTTCAAGTTTTTTTTCGTGTGCCTTTAACACCTGTCCATCAGATTTTCTGTCGCAGTTTTTTTGAACTGTTGCTAAATTTTTTTCTCACTTGCTCAGCAAGGAAGGAGCCGCAGTCCCAGAAAAGTTTTTGACTTGTGGTTCAAAGCAGAAAAGTCCTAGATTCGAACCAAAACCCTAGGAGACAAATTTCTCCCATTGAGCAAGACACTAAATCTCCCAATTGCTTTAGTACACCCAGCTGAGATTGTGTAATACCTGGCGCACAAAGTTACAGTGCATTTTGAATAGATATTGTCAAAGGCACTGTCTGGAGTCGTGGATCAATACTGCCGCACCAAATGCTTCTGCGCTCTCCGCCCGTGTCAGTCAATCTTGTTTCACTGAAGTTGCATGTCACAGAAGAAGACAGTTTTCTGTGACATGCAACCCAGCTCCCCTCTTGCTGTCTGACTCTCCAGCACTTTATCAATTTTCTATAATAACGATCCCGCTGCATAAAAAAAATACAAGCCGCTACCGCATCAAAAGAAATTTTTAAGCAGTGCGCAAGACGCATTCTGGTGCCTGTCAGCCCGTAGAAAAAAATGTTTTTTTTTTCAAAAGCTACCCCGCTGTAATAATGGAAACTGCTTTAGGTTAATGATGCTTAGGTGGATTTTCTGATCCCAGAACGCACCGGTACAGCTCAGCTGCTTTCGTTGAAGTTTGCGACCCACCCCCGCCGCCTGCTCTGGAAAGGTAGGACAGCTCCATGGGAGATGGGAGACGAATCACAAAATCCCCGTAATGAATGGAGCAGTGCGGAATCAAGGCTAGGGTATAGGCGAACATCTGCCTGCGGAAATGAAAACCTCTCTGCCTTTGACTCCACCGCCCACCCACTGCCTTTATCCCAGCCTGTTCCCCTGGGATATCTCCGACGACTTCCCGTTTTGCAGTGTAACTGTCTGTCTCTCATCGAGTCAGTGGCACAAGAGAGATAAGATTTTAATGCCTGCATCTTGACGGCAGGAAGATAATTAAGTGAGAGGGAAATTATGCTGTGAGGTGCAGTTAAATTTAAACTCCAAAAAATTATTAAAATGATAGACAGAAATACAGATAGATAGATAGATAGATAGATAGATAGATAGATAGATAGATAGATAGATAGATAGATAGATAGATAGATAGATAGATAGATAGATAGATAGATAGATAGATAGATAGATAGATAGATAGATAGATAGATAGATAGATAGATAGATAGATAGATAGATAGATAGATAGATAGATAGATAGATACATAGTTAGATAGATAGATAGATAGATAGATAGATAGATAGATAGATAGATAGATAGATAGATAGATAGATAGATAGATAGATAGATAGATAGATAGATAGATAGATAGATAGATAGATAGATAGATAGATAGATAGATAGATAGATAGATAGATAGATAGATAGATAGATAGATAGATAGATAGATAGATAGATAGATAGATAGATAGATAGATAGATAGATAGATAGATAGATAGATAGATAGATAGATAGATAGATAGATAGATAGATAGATAGATAGATAGATAGATAGATAGATAGATAGATAGATAGATAGATAGATAGATAGATAGATAGATAGATAGATAGATAGATAGATAGATAGATAGATAGATAGATAGATAGATAGATAGATAGATAGATAGATAGATAGATAGATAGATAGATAGATAGATAGATAGATAGATAGATAGATAGATAGATAGATAGATAGATAGATAGATAGATAGATAGATAGATAGATAGATAGATAGATAGATAGATAGATAGATAGATAGATAGATAGATAGATAGATAGATAGATAGATAGATAGATAGATAGATAGATAGATAGATAGATAGATAGATAGACAGATAGATAGATAGATAGATAGATAGATAGATAGATAGATAGATAGATAGATAGATAGATAGATAGATAGATAGATAGATAGATAGATAGATAAATAGATAGATAGATAGATAGATAGATAGATAGATAGATAGATAGATAGATAGATAGATAGATAGATAGATAGATAGATAGATAGATAGATAGATAGATAGATAGATAGATAGATAGATAGATAGATAGATAGATAGATAGATAGATAGATAGATAGATAGATAGATAGATAGATAGATAGATAGATAGATAGATAGATAGATAGATAGATAGATAGATAGATAGATAGATAGATAGATAGATAGATAGATAGATAGATAGATAGATAGATAGATAGATAGATAGATAGATAGATAGATAGATAGATAGATAGATAGATAGATAGATAGATAGATAGATAGATAGATATAGCGTTAAAAACTATAAAACTGGAAAATTTCAGTTTGAATGTAGTAAGATTGGTCACGCCACAAAGCTATTCAAGTACAACGGACAGCGAAATCCCGATAACGCTGTGCAGTGGCAAGAGAAACCAATGCTAGTGCAGGCACAGTGGGGCAGACATGTATATTCGCGTGGCCTGCTGGCATGAAATCTGTGTTCGACCATTTTTGCCAGTGAAAAATGCACCAGTTGCAAGCAAACTGCACAACAGGGTCAGACGCAGCAGGTGATAAGGTTCTGCGTCTTTGATAAGAACCGTCTTAAGCGTAACTACAATTTTTTTCTGTGGGCCAAAGCTTCTGATAAATAAACAGTTGTTTTCGAAGCATTTATTTTTTCAGATTGGTCCAACTAGCAAGCAAATTAACATGGCGGACACAGTTTCTCCAAACGAGAGCAAGCTTTTATGGCTGCCAAACAGCTGCGAGGCTTCAAAGCTGTTTCTAAGAAACCAGCGGCGGGCAATTGCTATTCAAATTGGCGCCAATTGCTGCAATGCCGTTCTAATTGACACTGCGGACGCCAAGCAGTTGTTGATTTTCCACCTGAGCTTTACCGATTCTCGGGACTGTTTAACCTATCTGTTGAATAATCGGGATAATAAAGATGATCAGCTGGAGATGGTGCTCGCTAATCAACTTTCACCAGAATTTTCTGCTGAAGTGTTGAAATTCTCTAAAAAGTAAGTTTTCGAATGCTAAGCATGATTATAAACGGATTAGTGGATATCCTGGATGGAATTACGGAAGATTCTGGAAGGGATTAGGGAAGATTCTGGAAGGGATTAGGGAAGATTCTGGAAGGGATTAGGGAAGATTCTGGAAGGGATTCGGGAAGATTCTGGAAGGGATTAGGGAAGAATCTAGATAGGATTATGGAAGATTCTGGAAGGGATTAGGGAAGATTCCTGATAGGACTAGGGAAGATTCTGGATGATGATAGGGAAGAATCTGGATAGGATTAGGGAAGATTCTGAATGGGATTAGGGAAGATTCTCGATAGGATTATGGAAGATTCTGGAAGGGATTAGAGAAGATTCTGGATGGGATTAGGGAAGATTCTAGATGGGAATACGGAAGATTCTGGAAGGGATTAGGCAGAATTATGGATGGGATTAGGCAAGATTCTGGATGGGATTAGGGAAGATTCTGAATGGGATTAGGGAAGATTCTCGATAGGATTAGGGAAGATTCTGGAAGGGATTAGGCAGAATTATGGATGGGATTAGGCAAGATTCCGGATGGGATTAGGGAAGATTCTAGTTTGGAATACGGAAGATTAAGGAAAATTCTGAAGATGTCAAAAATGTGTCAAAAAACAAAAACAAAAATGGTACATTCGATGCAGAAGCCAAGTCGTCAACTATTTTGACCAGCTGCTAAAAGCAGTTCCGCTGATCCCGGATCTCGTCGAGCATCATCCTCACGAGCTGTTTTACCTGACCGAGGAGGAATTTGAGCCCAAATTCGCAACTTCCCATTGGTCATTGATCGACTCCAACAAGACGGAGATTCGAATCATCAGAGTGAGGAACTTTTAATTGGGAAATTATCCCACAAGATTAACAGAAAAAAACTTAAATTTTAGCCCCAAATGTCATCCATTAGACTTTTATTAACTATTAAAAATCCAGTTTTGCACCCACTTTGGCACCCACAGACACCCAGTTCGACACTTACTGACACCCAGATTGAAACTTACTGACACCCAGTTTGACACCCTGACACCCAGTTTGACACCTACTGACACCCAGTTTGACACTTACACCCAGTTTGACACACACTGACACCCAGATTGACACTTACTGACACTCAGTTTGACACTTACCGACAACCATTTTTACACCTACTGACACCCAGTTTGACACTTACCGACAACCATTTTTACACCTACTGACACCCAGTTTGACACTTACCGACAACCATTTTGACACCTACTGACACTCAGTTTGACACTTACCGACAACCATTTTGACACCTACTGACACCCAGTTTGACACTTACCGACAACCATTTTGACACCTACTGACATCCAGTTTGACACCCACTGACACCCAGTTTATACTGTTGCTTACTATTTATTTCAAAGTTTTTATTCGCAGACACATTGAAATTCATATCATTCCTAAGAAAAGTATATTTATAATAAAATTAAGACATCAATAATCAATTCATAAATTGCTAGGTCTCCCCCGGCAACGGTTGCTATGGGAGCTGTGCGGAAACCTTGCCAAACTCTTCTGCACTGCATTCGCAACTATCGGCGACTAAAAGAAGCCTAGCAACTCGATTTCTGCTTTCGCCAGCCTCAACTGCTCAGGCTGGCTCTGTGGATGACGGGTTTCTGACTGACTGGCTTAGAAAATTAGCGAACTCTGAGCAGCCAGGTGAGACGAACTCTTGAGGATATTTTTACAGCGACAGCTAGCCTTCTTTACGATTTAATTGATTGATTTATAACTAACGAAATAATCAAATTTCATAACCTGTGATACTTAGAAAATAGGAAGCCTGTTACAGACAGACAGTAAAAAGCCTGTTACAGACAGACAGTAAAAAGCCTGTTACAGACAGATAGTAAGAAAGCCTGTTATAGACAGACAATAGAGAGCCTGTTACAGACAGACAGTAAGAAAGCCTGTTATAGACAGACAATAGAGAGCCTGTTACAGACAGACAGTAAAAAGCCTGTTACAGACAGACAATAGAAAGCCTGTTACAGACAGACAGTAAGAAAGCCTGTTACAGACAGACAATAGAGAGCCTGTTACAGACAGACAGTAAAAAGCCTGTTACAGACAGACAGGAGAAAGCCTGTTACAGACAGACAGGAGAAAGCCTGTTACAGACAGACAGCAGAAAGCCTGTTACAGACAGACAGGAGAAAGCCTGTTACAGATGTTATAATTTTTTCCTACAGAAAATTTTCATCAAGACTTCGCCTCGATTGTGGATTCAACATTGAGCGCTTTTGCTGCCGCTATCGAGTTGGAATTGCGAAACCCAAATAAGGACGAGCAACCTTCCTTAGTAGCTATCAGTGACGGCCTGTTTGCCCACGAGTACTGTCGCAAAAAGCTGATTGATGAAATCGGAACTGACAAACTAGCAACTCCTGTGGTGAGTTTTTAGACCATTTAACTTTCTCACACAGTCCATTATTGTATTTCCAAATGATTTATTATCGATTAGAAATTCTAAAGGCTGCCATTTTTTCGTCATTTTAGTGCATCAAATTTATTCGAGATGCTGGCTTTCTTGGAATGCTCGGAGCTCTGCTGTCCTGCTGCTGAAAGGAAAATATACTTTTGTAACAATTTATCCGCGAACTACTACTGACTATTCGTATGCTAATAGTAGTATTGAATGAAAGGTTAAAGCGTCTTTGTTTAAAAAATTCTATAAAATCAAGTGTTGTTGCGTTTCAAAATACTTTGCGTAAAGTTTAAATAAATTAAAAATAAATTCCAATAAAATTTCGCTGTTAATCGTGAAAAAATTGACAAAATTCATTTTAAATTATTGACGATGTATGACGATGTACTTTCTTTCTTCAGTTATTTAGGCTTTTAGCTCAAATTTAGCTACCTCGAATTCCATGGCTATGTAGACCCATAGACATTAGGAAAAGAAGAGTTCAACCAGCTATAGGCAGCCAGCCAAAGCTTCTTCTTTTACTTATTTTTGACGGCAAAATAGCAGAGCTGGTAACTCAAGCAGAGGAGAATCTCTTGGCACCGAATTCGAATCGATGGAAGCCATGTCAACCGACGAAAAACCCGTTGTAGACGATGAAGAAGAGAAGCGAAAGATGCTTAGCATTTTTCGCGACGAAAGCGGAAAAAATGACGACTGGAACAAAAAGTACATTCACAGCAGCCTGTTCTTGTTGGGCTGCGGTGCTTATGGCAGCGTCTTTCAGGTAAGCCCGTTACCGTTATGGTATTTCAATTATTTACAGGACAAAAAGGTCTAATAAAAAATTGAAATAAAAATAACTGACAGGTAACAACAAGGCTCTACACGCAGAGCAAGCAAAAGATCGCTAAAGACAGGTACATCTACCATCCAGACTTTCTGGCCACAATCGCCTCGCAAAAGCGGATCAAAATTGAACAGCAGGACAAGATGAAGGACAAGCTCAGAGACGACCGACTGCTAGACATTGTGGCCGTCAAATACGAGATCCTCGAGCAGTCGCATCTGGAAGACGGCGCCACGCGATTCTTTCTATTCCTACGTCGAGAATTTATCATCATGGACACAATTTGGCGAAAGCATCCCCGCCTGCTGATTGGATTTCCAATGGTGTTCGACTTTGGTTACATTGGCGACAAGCTGCAGTACGGCGTGAATCCCAAGTACAAGAACATTTTCACCTACCTGAACATACAGGGCGAGGAGGTGAAGTTTTTCGCCGACACGCACAACAGAAACCTCGAGGGCGTCACTAAAATATCCTACATGAGCATGGAACTGCTTGGACCGTCTATCGACGATTTTCGCAATTATTTCGAGCCTTGGTACTCGGACAACAAGATAAAAACTTTCTTCCAGGTGCGCACCGTGTTCCGAGTTGCCGACCAATTTCTGTGCCGCCTGTACGTGCTGCACAAGTCCGGATTCGTGCATCACGACCTCAAGCCGGACAACATCGCCATGGGCAACGGGCGCGCTATGAATACCGTCTATCTGCTGGATTTCGGCTTCTCAAAGCAGGTGAGGGAAATCTAAAAAATATTTAACGAGCAATTTAAATTGCTGTCTTTAGCGGGGCAAGTGGCTCGGCGGTTTAGCGCGTCTGCCTTGTCTGGCACTGGTCCAGGTTCGACCCCCGCGTTATAGGTTGGCTATTTTCCCCCGCGCGGTTTCGTGTGCAGGGTCACATTAATTTGCTGCCTTGTGCACGAATTGGTTGGGCTATGGGCCAGTTGTGCTATTTACGCCCATGAGAGCACCCCCCAAGGCATAGAGAGAGTACATTCCTGGAACGAACGCTTTTACACCCTATGTGAATGCGTGCCTGGATGCTGGCTTGTGTGTGTGTCTATGCCTGCATACCGAATTTAGTGTGACTGAACGCGCTTCAGGAGTCAGCGCAATGCAATGGACAGTTATGCCCAGTCGCTGGTTGTGGGACGCTTTAAGCGTCAAAGTGCCTGCAGCCCTCCTGCAGATTTAACTTTTTAAATGCTGTCTTTAGGATACCGCCAAAAAAATTGCACTTAAGCAACTCCTCAACTCCAGGTAGGAAACGACTGCGCCTCCGAGTGGATGGGCTCTCGAAAGTTTATCGCCGTTGACACATTCGCCAACGAGAAGCCCAACTATGCCCAAGACATCGAGAGCTGGTTCTACATCGTGTTCACATTGCTATACGATGCACTGCCCTGGTCGGAGGAGTTCATAGCCCCAATACTCGGTGAAAACGCCGAGGAAAATGCCAAATGGAACTTCGTCAACAATATGAAGAAGACGTGGTGGGGCGACCCGTCCGAAGCGGAGAGCCTGTACCAGATGATGGACGCCATAGCCAAGATTCACTCCTACGAGGTGCCCGACATTCGAAACATTATCGAACACCTGCACAGGAAGACCCGCGATCTTCGCGGCATGCTCAGGCAGATGAACGACGCGCAGACGATGAACTCGGAGCTCGCTAACATCCACTCGAACGTGTCCAAAGGCTACATGTCCATTAGAAAGGTGCTGCTGCAGATTTTCGACTTGCCTGGCGTGTGGAAAAATCCAAACATTGGCGACAGCGAGCTGCGAGCTTTTATGGAGACGCGCCAGGAGAAGAATTATCCAACCTACACTTGGGATCGCAACAATTTCCGCTGGGAATGGGATCGCAATCACGAACGGATGTTGTCGTTGAAAACTGGCCCGGAAGCGACTGGCGGCATCTCGGAGACGCAGTCAATCGCCTTGGCCTTCTCCAAGGTGTCGGAGCAGCTCGGCCGACGGGAGAGTCACGACAATCCGCAGGCATCGGCGGCTGCAGCTGCCGCCATCGCCGCCGCCGCTGCCGCCGAGGAGGCTCAGGAGCCGATACTGATGGACACGCCCGAGACCAACAGCAACATCAGTCCGGCAGCCAGGCACCTCCAGCAGCTGCTATCCACTATGCACAACACGTCGTTGGATCCGCAGTTCCGACTGCGAGCTCGACAAGCCCTGATGGACGGAGCGGACTCCGGCTGGGGCAAGCGTGCCCGGCCGGACGAGATCAGCTACGTGTACGACCGGCAGACAGACTCGCTGGTGCCGAAGAACAGCGGCCGGCGGCACATCGACTCCGGCCGGAGCACCCTGCGACAGAGCTTCGGCAGCGGCATTTTCAGCGTCGGCGGAGCCCTGCGCAATTCTGTGGACTCTGCGGTTGAAGCATCGCGTCTGCAGAATTGGCACAACCGGCAGATGGCGGGCCAGCTAGATCCGGTGTGGCGCTCGGCCATTCCTCGCGTGCTGACGCGCAAGGCTTCGAAGTCGGTGGCTCCGCAGCCGGCGGCGGCGACGCTTAGTTCGACAAGAAGCGCTGCAGGTGGCGGCAGCAGCGGTGGCAGATCCAGCGGACGGAAGCGCCGGGTGAGCACCGGGAGCAGCATGATCAGTGGTCGGAAAACTTCAAAGCGGCACTATTGAGTAACAAGTTTATTGAGACCTCCAACTTTGGGATAAAAATTTTGATCCTGCAAGTTTTTTTAGTTTTAAAAAAATTGCAGCATTTTTAACACGCTAAAATGTCTTGCTTTTTCTTTGCCAACCAATGCCCGGTTGCTCTTCGATCAGTTTTCGTGCATTTTTTGTCTTGTGGAAACAAAACAATTGAACAAGATGTCTTTGAGCAATGCAGGAGAAAAAGAAAAACTTGAATCTACACGCTTCTAAGGCGTTTGTTTTAATTTTGATGCAACTGTTACCTGTAACTTTTTTGGTCCCATGTCTTGTCGTCAATTTATTCTTATTTATAGCCTATCACTTTTAAAATTACTCAATTTATCCTCACCTTTCAAAGAAAAGAACTCAAAGAAAAGAAAATTGTGGAAGACCTGCGGAAAGGAACTGGCGATAGGCTTCAAAGAACAGGGAATTGCGAAAAACCTCAAAGGGAATAGAAACCACGGTAAACTTCAAAGGGAAGGAACTTGCGGCAGACTTCAAAGGAAAAGGAATTGCGGAAGATCTCAAAAAAATTGAAACCGCGATAGGCCTCAAAGAAGGGGAACTTGCGGCAGACTTCAAAGGAAAAGGAATTGCGGAAGATCTCAAAAAAATTGAAACCGCGATAGGCCTCAAAGAAGGGGAACTTGCGGCAGACTTCAAAGGAAAAGGAATTGCGGAAGATCTCAAAAAAATTGAAACCGCGATAGGCCTCAAAGAAGGGGAACTTGCGGCAGACTTCAAAGGAGAGGAACTTGCGGCAGACTTCAAAGGAGAGGAACTTGCGGCAGACTTCAAAGGAGAGGAACTTGCGGCAGACTTCAAAGGAAAGGAACTTGCGGCAGACTTCAAAAAATAGGGAATCGCAGAAGACCTCAAAGGGAATTGAAACCGCGGTAAACTTCAAAGGAAAGGAACTTGCGGAAGACCTCAAAGGAAAGGAACCTGTGGTTGAAACTTGAAAGAGATGGGGTTAACAGTAGACGTTAAATATCAGTCGCTTGGCGGTAAACTTCAAAGATAAAGTCAACAGACTTTATTACGCTCGTAGAGTAGATAAAAACTTTAAGATGAAGAAAAATATGCTGAATATATGGGCTCATCTTTTATTGACTTGAAAGTGCAAAATAATCCTTGCTTGATGTTTTCAGGTCTCGTATATTTGTGCCAGTAAAGTAGAATAAAAAATGGTGAGGCCAAGCAATTAAATAGAATTTCACGAAAATTGCAAAAATATGTCCAACCGGAAGCACAAAGTTCAAACTGGTAACAATAATTTCTAATAACTTTTGTTGTTGAAAAAAAGTGTAATATTGATTTGGATTTATTGCATACATAGACAAGGTTAAGAAAATAATACTGAAATTGAAGTAGAAAAGTGAAATTTTCTATCAAAAAGTTTATAAAATTCCTGTGTGTAAATTTTTTAAGTTAATTTTTTTTCACAAAAAAGTAAACTTCGACCATAGGCACATTGACGCTTTAAGACATTGTTTGATAGAATTTTTTCCATTGCTCAAAATATCAGTTTTTCTTAAAAGGATTTGTTCACTTCAAAAACGGGAAGACAAAAAGGCTGGTCGCTAGGGAGCTCTCACATTAAAACAAAAAATACTTTAGCACTTTTAGTTAATTATTGTAAAACAACCAACATGATTTGCACAAAGTCAACAAGATTAGAAAGACAGAAGTCCTGATTGAAATGAAATGTTTATAATACAAAAATTCTGTCCCACTTAGTCTGCTCGCATTGCTGATGCTTCAACAGGAGTGCCCAGTACAGCTTGATCGTCCGAGGTTATTGAACTCCAAAGTCCACTGAATCTGAAAATGGGAAAATTTTATAAATAAATACTTAATTCGACAAGACTCAGAAAATAAACGGGTTTGAATTTTAATCAAGTGGACCAAAATGAAACACCAAAGGGAAGCGCCAAAATGAGGGATCAAAGGAAAGCGCCAAAATGAGAGATCAAAGGGAAGCGCCAAAATGACACATCAAAGGGAAGCGCCAAAATGAGAGATCAAAGGGAAGCGCCAAAATGAGACATCAAAGGGAGGCGCCAGAATGAGTGATCAAAGGGAAGCGCCAAAATCAGACATCAAAGGGAAGCGCCAGAATGAGAGATCAAAGGGAAGCGCCAAAATGAGAGATCAAAGGGAAGCGCCAAAATGAGACACCAAAGGGAAGCGCCAGAATGAGACACCAAAGGGAAGCGCCAGAATGAGAGATCATAGGGAAGCGCCAAAATCAGACATCAAAGGGAAGCGCCAAAATGAGAGATCAAAGGGAAGCGACCAAAATGAGAGATCAAAGGGAAGCGCCAAAATGAGAGATCAAAGGGAAGCGCCAAAATGAGAGATCAAAGGGAAGCGCCAAAATGAGAGATCAAAGGGAAGCGCCAAAATGAGAGATCAAAGGGAAGCGCCAAAATGAGAGATCAAAGGGAAGCGCCAAAATGAGAGATCAAAGGGAAGCGCCAAAATGAGAGATCAAAGGGAAGCGCCAAAATGAGAGATCAAAGGGAAGCGCCAAAATGAGACACCAAAGGGAGGCGCCAAAATGAGACATCAAATGAAAGCGCCAAAATGGGACACCAAAGAGGAGCGCCAAAATGGGACACCAAAGAGGAGCGCCAAAATGAGTGATCAAAGGGAAGCGCCAAAATGAGTGATCAAAGGGAAGCGCCAAAATGAGACACCAAAGGGAAGCGCCAGAATGAGAGATCATAGGGAAGCGCCAAAATCAGACATCAAAGGGAAGCGCCAAAATGAGAGATCAAAGGGAAGCGACCAAAATGAGAGATCAAAGGGAAGCGCCAAAATGAGAGATCAAAGGGAAGCGCCAAAATGAGAGATCAAAGGGAAGCGCCAAAATGAGAGATCAAAGGGAAGCGCCAAAATGAGAGATCAAAGGGAAGCGCCAAAATGAGAGATCAAAGGGAAGCGCCAAAATGAGAGATCAAAGGGAAGCGCCAAAATGAGAGATCAAAGGGAAGCGCCAAAATGAGAGATCAAAGGGAAGCGCCAAAATGAGACACCAAAGGGAGGCGCCAAAATGAGACATCAAAGGGAGGCGCCATAATGAGACATCACAGGGGGAGCGACAAAATGAGACATCAAATGAAAGCGCCAAAATGGGACACCAAAGAGGAGCGCCAAAATGAGACACCAAAGGGAAGCGCCAGAATGAGTGATCAAAGGGAAGCGCCAAAATGAGAGATCAAAGGGAAGCGCCAAAATGAGACATCAAATGAAAGCGCCAAAATGGGACACCAAAGAGGAGCGCCAAAATGAGACACCAAAGGGAAGCGCCAGAATGAGAGATCAAAGGGAAGCGCCAAAATGAGTGATCAAAGGGAAGCGCCAAAATGAGAGATCAAAGGGAAGCGCCAAAATGAGAGATCAAAGGGAAGCGCCAAAATCAGACATCAAAGGGAAGCGCCAGAATGAGAGATCAAAGGGAAGCGCCAAAATGAGACACCAAAGGAAAGCGCCAGAATGAGAGATCAAAGGGAAGCGCCAAAATGAGAGATCAAAGGGAAGCGACAAAATGAGACACCAAAGGGAAGCGCCAGAATGAGAGATCAAAGGGAAGCGCCAAAATCAGACATCAAAGGGAAGCGCCAAAATCAGACATCAAAGGGAAGCGCCAAAAGGAGACACCAAAGGGAAGCCATGAAAAATGAGCTGCCGTTGAGCGCACAAATAAAACCAACTCACAAATTCCTCACAACCGAGGAAACCCGGCCACTTTCGCGAGTTTTTCTCGTCGGCTGCTCCCTAGAAAACGGCAGCTGTGAGACATTCCCACTGGATCCGTTGTGTCCGGGTGTCCCTCTGCGACGCATCTCATCAAGCTTGGCCGCCGCTCGCATGCAGTCCGCTCTGCGGACAGCTTCCTGCAGTTCCATCAATCTCTCCTTGTATTCGTTTCGTTCTATTAGTAAACGCGTCAATTCAACCCTGGTGACGGCTGATTGATCAGTGCTGTCAGCCAGATCGGCGTCAGTTTGAGTCGATGCCACTGCGTTGGAATTCGAGTCAGCTAGTGCGAGATCAGCAGCTGAATTTAAGGCAGCAGCAGCCAAATTGTCCTCAACTTGACGGACTTGGCTAAGTAGATTTTCGTTCTCTCTGTTTTGGAAAAATTATTTTTGATTTTAAAATGTGTTGTTTCGTCTGAAGGAAATATATGTACATATAAGGAGTGTCAGGGACTCGTCTCAATGACACTATAATGGGTGTCAGAGACTCGTCTGAATGACACTAAAAGGGGTGTCAGAGACTCGTCTCAATGACACTATAATGGGTGTCCGAGACTCGTCTGAATGACACTATAAGGGGTGTCAGAGACTCGTCTGAATGACACTATAAGGGGTGTCCGAGACTCGTCTGAATGACACTATAATGGGTGTCAGAGACTCGTCTGAATGACACTAAAAGGGGTGTCAGAGACTCGTCTCAATGACACTATAATGGGTATCAGAGACTCGTCTGAATGACACTATAATGGGTGTCAGAGACTCGTCTGAATGACACTATAAGGGGTGTCAGAGACTCGTCTGAATGACACTATAAGGGGTGTCCGAGACTCGTCTGAATGACACTATAAAGGTGTGTCAGAGACTCGCCTCAATGACACTATAAGGGGTGTCAGAGACTTGTCTGAATGACACTATAAGGGGTGTCAGAGACTCGTCTGAATGACACTATAATGGGTGTCAGAGACTCGTCTGAATGACACTATAATGGGTGTCAGAGACTCGTCTGAAGGACACTATAAGGGGTGTCAGGGACTCGTCTCAATGACACTATAAAGGTGTGTCAGAGACTCGTCTGAATGACACTATAAGGGGTGTCAGTGACTCGTCTGAATGACACTATAAGGGGTGTCAGTGACTCGTCTGAATGACACTAAAAGGGGTGTCAGAGACTCGTATCAATGACACTATAAGGGGTGTCAGGGACTCCTCTCAATGACACTATAAGGGGTGTCAGAGACTCGTCTCAATGACACTACAAGGGGTGTCAGAAAATCATCAAAAAGACAGACAGCTTGCAAAAAGTCGCAAAAAAATTGAAATTGGCAACTAACCTCTCAAGGTAGGTCACACGGATGGTAAGCCTGTCTTTTGTGGATTTGAGGTCTTTTCTGAAAAAGAGTGGCAATTTAAAATTTAGTTGGGTAACTTATTCTAAAATGCCTGGTATAGAATTAAAACAAAATTGCACATCAGAAATTTACATGGCGTCTTGAAGCTCCGCTAACTCCTGTGTTAGTTGAGTAATCCGCTGTTCACTTTCTTGGAAAGCTTCTGCATCTGAAAATTGTTGTTTCGGTTAGCATTGAATTTCTGCCAGTTTAAGCTTGCTTTTTTTATGTTTTGCAAAAAAAATCTAAGGGTTTAAAGAACAGGGTTTTTTAAGTAGCGAAAAAGAAAATCATAAATTCATGGTTCAAAAAATGTTTGAAAGTTCAGGGTTCTAGAATTTCATGCTCTGAAGTTCATTGTTATAAAAGTTCAGGGTTCTGAAAGTTCATGGTTCTGAAAGTTCAGGTTCTGAAAATTCAGGGTTCTGAAAGTTCAGGGTTCTGAAAGTTCAGGGTTCTGAAAGTTCATGGCTCTGAAAGTTCAGATTCGGAAAGTTCAGGTTCTGAAAATTCAGGGTTCTGTAAGTTCAGGCTTCTGACAGTTCAGGGTTCTGAAAGTTCATGGTTCTGAAAGTTCAGGTTCTGAAAGTTCAGGTTCTGAAAGTTCAGGGTTCTGAAAGTTCAGGTTCTGAAATTTCAGGTTCTGAAAGTTCAGGGTTCTGAAAGCCCAGGGTTCTGCAGGTTCATGGCTCTTAAAGTTCAGTGTTCGGAAAATTCTGGGTTCTATAACATCATGTTATGCAAGCTTAGGGTTTTGAAGGTTAAAGGTTCTGAAAGTAAGAAATTTCATGATTTTAAAATTTCAGGCTTCAAAAAGCTGACGCTGTTAAAAATTATGATTATTTAAAAGGATTTAAACTCGCCAGCTCCGGCTGAGGCCTCTTCGAGTCGTCGAGCAAGTCTACGACGAGCCTCCGCCTCCCCGGCCGAGCTTCGACGCCAAGCTTCGCGCTCCTCGGCGGCCGCCTCTTCCGCCGCGGCTAGCAGCGACTCGGCTTGGCGCCTGGCACGAATCTCCCGCTCCAGTTGGCCAGCGGACTGGGCGCGCCACTGCTCGAGTTCGAGGCGAAGATCTGACTGGGCAACCAGAGCCGATTCCAGTGACTCCAGCGCGCTGACAACAAGCGGCATCAAGCCGCGCACCGCGCCTTCATCGTATCTGCCGATTGGTGGGTCAGAGAGCTTCAGCATAGGCCAGACAAAATATTGGGTGAGACAATATTAATATATTCGTAGTTTTAAAAAAGCTTTTACCTACCTGTGGACGATCCTTTCGAATTCTGAGTATATACTAGTTGCCAAATTTTGAACACAATCAGTTAGAATTGCTGGGTCTGGTGAGCTTTGTTGATCAACAAAGATGGCACCAGTAGAAATTTGATGTCCATACATTTTAAATTTTGCTGCAAATTATGACACTTTGATTGCTATTTTAAAACAAATAAATAATAACTGTATATGCTCTATTAAAAACATATTTCCAAGATAAAAGTTATGGATTTTCTATTTCTTTTTGTCTAAATGAAGTAAAATTGGATTAGTATATACAATAAGCATTTACGAATGACTATATTTAAAATCAAATTATTTTTGTTTGGTATTAATGTTGTACCATACTAAATGTAATTATGACACTTTGACATTATGCAAATAAAAATAGCTAACAAAGAATAGACAAAATAGTGAAAAAAGAGCTTTCTAGATATGGATTTATGGATGTTTTGATGGCAAACATAAGGGGGACATAAATAAAAAAACCTAAGCTATATTGATTCTATAGATTAAGAAATTTAGCAAAGAAATATATACAGCCAAGTTGCGTACCAATTTAATTTCTCATATATTCTTTTTGGATCATAAAAGCATATGGATCATAAAATCTTATATATTATATATAAATTATGAATATAAGATATATATAATGGTCTTTCTAAAAAAGTAAAAACCCCATGTCTTTAGCTTAAATGTTCACAAATAAAAATAAAAAAGGTACAAAATGATAGTAGATTTAAAATTAAATTTAATTGTCAAGCAATTGACAAATATTTTGTGTACTATGCAATCATAATTTTGAGTCATGAAAATAAAAAGCTAATTGGTTTTAATAAAAACTGTTTTCGACTACATTCTTGAAAGGTTTCTCTAATTAGATGTCATTTAAAATAATCTTGCTAAAATTGTAATCAAATTCTGCTTAAGCAAAAAGCTTATAGTTTTTTGGAATAATTTCTTACATACATAGTAAACTCCCATGAATCCATTTGCTTTAGTTTTGGAAATACCACTAAACCACTAACCATAAACAGTATCAAATGACAATATAAATAATGATAGTAAACACAAAATTTCGTTCTTTTAAAAGTAAGACCGAAAGTTTGTAGTATTGCTATATAACTGCACAATACTTAGATTTTCATTTCTGCCTATTCTGGTAATAGTAAAAAATTAATAATGATATAATTTTTCAGCTGAATTGCAACTTGACTAATAATGTCAAACAAAATAATGCTTGAAGAAGCCCTTCAGCTCTTAAGTCAGGCGAAAGATGCCAAAGAAATGGGTGAGGCTCCAGGCGGCATAGCCTCAATTGTTGCTAGCCTGGTGCTCGATGCAGCTGGCCTTCAAACCAACAAACTTTTATAAGGTTTCGTAGAAAATATATTTTTTAATTTTTTGCTAGTTTGCACGATAACTTTAAGAGCATTTAAATAAAAATTTAGCCATTTTTGCTAATATTGTCATTTAAAAGCATACAACAGAATGAAAAATTAACATGAAATAAATTTAACCACTGACAACATAAATCTGACTTTTGCTGAACATAAATGGAAATGTCGAAACAAGTAAGAATAACAAAAACGACAACAGCATACTATTTTGCCGTCGAATGATAAAAGCAGCGGCACCAGTGCACGCTAATTTGACGAAGTAAGCAAAATAACCCTATATTTAGCTATATTATTATTATGATTATGATGATGACGATTAATATTGTTATTATTATTATTACTAATCATTATATTTAGCTAGGTGGACTGCCACCTAAAAATTATATTTGCATCTTTTTTAATGGCGCACCACTAGATACATGTAGCAGGTTCCTTTAGCACAAATATTGTGTGATAGCATAAACCCCATCCGGCCTTCTTTTAACCCCATTTGAGTCCAGAACAAATATTGTATTTATTGGCCGCAGTTCGATTTTAAGTCTGACAAATTGACCACATATATGCATGTACTACAACTACTACTACTACTACTACTACTACTACTACTACTACTACTACTACTACTACTACTACTACTACTACTACTACTACTACTACTACTACTACTACTACTACTACTACTACTACTACTACTACTACTACTACTACTACTACTACTACTACTACTACTACTACTACTACTACTACTACTACTACTACTACTACTACTACTACTACTACTACTACTACTACTACTACTACTACTACTACTACTACTACTACTACTACTACTACTACTACTACTACTACTACTACTACTACTACTACTACTACTACTACTACTACTACTACTACTACTACTACTACTACTACTACTACTACTACTACTACTACTACTACTACTACTACTACTACTACTACTACTACTACTACTACTACTACTACTACTACTACTACTACTACTACTACTACTACTACTACTACTACTACTACTACTACTACTACTACTACTACTACTACTACTACTACTACTACTACTACTACTACTACTACTACTACTACTACTACTACTACTACTACTACTACTACTACTACTACTACTACTACTACTACTACTACTACTACTACTACTACTACTACTACTACTACTACTACTACTACTACTACTACTACTACTACTACTACTACTACTACTACTACTACTACTACTACTACTACTACTACTACTACTACTACTACTACTACTACTACTACTACTACTACTACTACTACTACTACTACAACTACTACTGATATAAAACACGCAAATTAATTTACCTCTTTTAAATCGAACATCTGATTAAAGACCCGTAATAAAGCACGCGATTTGCTTTCAAAACTTCTGTTCGCAAAATGTAGGGAAAAAAGAGCACGTCTATTCTCAAAAAAGAAGATCGAAATTACACAGCAAATACTTATTGACTCATTTTTTTATTTTATTCCTTTATTTACTCGTAGTTTATATCCGCTTTCCGAATCGCTCATCATACAGACAGCTCAGACAACTAAGCCTTGTTAGGTATGAATGAACGGAGCAAAATCCAAAAAACCTCCCTTCGCTCAAAGCGGAAAGCGGCGCAAGCTCAGCCAGTGAGGAAGATGAACTCCCTCAAGGACGCGGACCATATCTGATTTCTATTCTCAGAATTTTTTCACGTTCAGAACCAACAAATCAGCATGATGATCCGTTGGCTTCCTCTATTCTGTTCCGTGTGTCATTCCCTGTAGGTTTGAATATATGATGACCCTTGCACATAGGCTTTTGTTGGTTTGTGCGAAATGGAGTGCTCCCAGGATTAAATTGAACGGAATGAAACGGCAGTTTTGGCCATAGAACCCCAGAGTCTCTCTGACTTCGTGTGTCTTTTCCCATTTAAAACTAAATTGATTGCTCGTAGGATCAAATTGAATGCGAAATGCTATATTAGTATGAAGAGTGTGAACTAATTGACGCTTATGAGACTTTTATGGAGTTTGTGATAGCAGTCATGTATAAAAAAAATTTAAGCATGATTCGGACACGAACGGTACACATATATAGCATTATTGTGGAGCTTTAATTTTATATTAAGTGATTAAAATTGGGGCCATTATTTGACTGTAAAGAGCAACCAACCGCATTGAAATTCACGTAAATTTAGAACCAAAACGGCTATCTATAGTTGTTAATTGCTTACGTAGGAAGTTTAAATTAGACACGAAAAGGGTTTACATCCGCGCCGCAGCCTGCATGTGAAGTGCCTGGCGCTTGGATCCTGATAAATATTTAACAGCCAGCATTTGGTGCAAAATAAGCCGCAGACTGAACTGCATGATACATCGAATTATTATTCCAGTTATAGAATAGTGCATCATGAGTCTCAACGAGTCGAGAATATGCAGCTTTCGATATTGCAACAGGTTTGTCCAGGACGCAGAGATTCGCCAAGGCATCCGCCTCTGCCGAGTGCACTTCAACAAGGAGAAGGTTAACATTGATGTTAGAAAGAGCGGCGTGTTAAAGAAGCTTAACTGCATCATCAGCTCAGCTGAGAGTGAGGCGCTACTGCGGGACAGGCAGAGCTCTCTAGCAGCAGAGGTTGAGGAAATCAACGACACATTCAATGCACTGCAAGAGAACCTGCGCCAATGGAGACTAAAGATTGTTTCTCGAGTGCAGGCGGCGCACGATTCGGTTGCTAGCCAACTTGGCAACGCCAGTGAAGCGCAAAGATACGAAAAGGAATTGACGAATGCAAGTCGCGCTGGAGACTTAAGAAATGTGATGAAACTGACTGCCGCAGCCGAGTTGTGGCTGGAAGAATCTGTCGAAGCTCGATTGAAACTTCCAGAGCAGCGAAACTTGATCGAAAGCTCAATGGCAGACTTGTCGTCGTGGGTTCAGCAGCTGAACTTCATCATCGACAGACACATGGTAGGCGTGATGGCCGAGTTCTGGCTCGACGATGGGCATGAAGAATTAGCGAATAAATTTTGTCAGCCAATGGCCACCATTGACGATCTTGATTACGAGCCGTGTCACCTGACCTGCTGCTCAAACACTGCAGGATTCGGTAGCGACTCGTCAGGAAGAATTATAAAGTGCGACTCAACCAATACGGGCATTGATCCGCTGCCACAGCCTTGCATCTTCGTTTCATTCGACTGGAAGTCGGCTGACTACTTGCTGGTGATTTCTCTAGATGGTACTGTCCGACTAAAATACCACACGGAGCTGGACAACAACGATCAGTGCATCAGCGGGCTTCACTGCGATAACGAAAGGCAACTGCTGTTTGTGGCACAGATTCTAACAGTGACAGTGACAGACTTGTGCGGCGAAGTTAAGCACGTAATTACGGAAGACACGTTGAACCAGGAGGCGCTGTACATCAGTGCCATAGGCGGAAATGCGCAGCAGGTGTTCTTGTTCAACTTAGAATCAAAATGCATTCTAGTAATCGGTAAGACACTCAACCATGATTTGGAGCGCATTATCAGCGTTGGTTCCGTGTTGAAAGGTCAACTAAACGAAATATTATTGCACGAAAAAGAAATTTTATTGGTTGACGATTCCATTGGCAAGGTGTATCGGATCAATGGCCTCAGCGGTGAAACACTATCGAGCATTCCTCAGTCTAAGAAAGAGTTTTTCTCAACGCCCTGTCACGCCACGATTGACAAACATGGCAGGCTGTTTGTTGCCGAGACTGAGAACCACACGGTGCGCGTGTACTCCGGCGACGACACCCTGGTGGAAACTCTGGGAAAACCCGGCCAAGCTGGCGACGACGAAGAAACTTTTCGGTGTCCAGACGCTCTGACAGTGATTGATGCAGCTGATGAGGGACAGTTCCTGGTTGTTGCTGACAGTGGGAATTTCAGAATACGAGTATTTCTTTTGCGCTAGTGTGAGCGCTAGTGTGACTTCAAAAAGGCGTTATAATTATTGACTAACTGCAAGGTGTGGCGTAAAGTGTACAGAAGCTGTATAGCCTGTGTTGTAACACATTTTCACTGCTGCTTAGTGATGATGCAGACTCATACAATCTGCAAAATTGATATCATATACGATAAAAGTAAAAACTTTTTTTGCTCTTTATTTTTTAATGTAAGATGAAGTTTACAATTTTTATGACTAATCAGAAAGATTCGCATAACCATTCATTGGGACTATTTTGCTTTGCGATACTTGCGGGTATAAATCAATCATGGAATTTGAACTCAGCAGAAAATCAAACTTGATCAAAGTTTAAATTTTAACGTAACGGAGAAGCCTCCATCTTGCTTATTAGTTTAAGATCATCGTGAAGATTACAACTAAACTTAAATCCATGGACTTCTATATTTAGCATCGATATTCATGTTCTTGTTGTTAAACGAAAGATAAATATCTCATGAAAGTATAGCTTTTTGAATCACGTTTCTATGTTTGGACCCAGCGAGCCGATATCTTGGAAAGATTTAAATCACTCGTCATGATTCGATGGACTCAAAAGGCCCTCGAGGATGTGTAACCCTAGTACCGACCTTGGTGAACATTCATGTGTGCAGCAAAGAGATGGTTAAACATAGAAACGTGATTCAAAAAGCTATACTTTCATGAGATATTTATCTTTCGTTTAACAACAAGAACATCAAAATGTGCCCAGTCATTGAGGAGCAATGGAAGAAATTCCAGGACCTTTTGGGACACCCCTCGTAAAATAAAAAAAGCCACGGTTGGGTTGCAAAGGGTCAGACGGAAATGCGTGCTGACAGATTTCATCGCTTCTTCAAGATTTTCCAAGCAGATTGATACGTCCGTAAAAGCGTGTGCCAAAGGCAATCCTCACACCACCACAATGATACGCAATCCTTCCTAGATCAATCACTAGAACAGAAAGCACTAACCCCCCGCAGAAACTACATTCCAGTGTGCGCATGCAAGATTTCTTTCGCCCAAGCTCAAGCTACTTATCTAATGACCTTTGTCTGCTCCTGCGGCAACACGGCTATGCACTTTTCCCCACAGACTAATCAGTTTGTCTTCAGCTGAATTTAAGCACAGGCCAGCTCACTTGTGGACTGTCTATGGCAGAAACCCAGCCCGCACCTGTACCGAAATTCGACTTGAAGTGAAGCGGCTGGCGCGAGATGAATTCTTCGCTTAATCCTCTCTTCAAACTGCAGCCTTAGCAACTAGACTCGGTGAGTGACTGATTGATTTTGTACCTTTTAGATACTGCATTTTGACAAATAACATTGAAAGTTACAAAAGTGCACTATCCATCATCCTAAATTCACACAGCTGATCTCACAGTTTCTCACTTTGAGTTTGTTGGTCTTCATTATTGGTGAGTGCCTTTTCTATCTTTTTAAATCTTGATGATTGCATAATTTTCCAGCAAGTAAAATAATGTGCACTAATTCAAACAAAAGAAGCCAGCCCACTCCGCCACAACTTATGCAGGTTCTTGTGGACTTGCGCTGATCTCCTTTCACTTTGACTCATCGTTCGCATTAATTCATAATTGGTGAGTTTCTTTCGTGTGCTGCAATTTAGATGCAGGCCTTTATCAAGTTAAGGATAGTATAGGTGGTTGTCAAACTTACTGTAGGCTTGTTTATGTCTGGCTGAATAAAAAATCGCATGGCGTTTTGGCGATTATAAATCTTAAATCATTAAATTAGAGAGATCAACAGATTCGAAATAATTCAAAGCAGGACGACTTTGTTGATATGAATAATTTATTAATTTCAGGGGAACAAGTCCAGATGGGTTTCCCTGCTACACTGCTGGTCCTGTTTCTTGTTGCTTTTGGCGTCTTTAAAACCGAAGGTGAGTCATTCAATGGTTAAAATTATTGAGTGCGCAGATACTTAAAGCTTTAACCACTCCAAATAAATTGCCAACATTAATTTTTTTGCAGGCAATTCCGAGTCCTGTAAGTAACTCTTTACCCGTCTTTTTTTGGATTGCTGTCTCTTCTTTGTTTGATTTAGCTAAAGCAGCGCAGTTTGTGAAAAATTTGTTGAAAGATGGGAGCTAATTTAATTTTGTGATTCTCGCCCGATTTCAGGCGAGACGGGTAAAGGGAAAACCGGCGATGGATTCCCAAGATTCCAGGTAATGATGCTTTTGCATATATTCCTTCATATTCAAGAAAATGAATCGATTCGTTCCTACTTTTAGCAAAGTCGAGGGGCTGCTATCATGTTGGCCTTAACTCTCGCAGGGAAATATTGAGTTACGAAGTGACTGGACCTTTTACCTACATGACGCATTATCTTTGTGCGTCACGGTGTTTAGAACGGGAATTCAAATTATTTGGTCTATCTGAAGGTCGTCGATGCTTCTGCGGAGATCGTTTCATCAGCCCCATGAGGATTCCCAGAAAGTATGGTTGCCACACCGTCTGCCTTAATCATCCAAACCGAGAAACTTGTGGAGGCTTCAGCTCAATGGAGGTATTTGATTTGGAGATGATCAAGCGGAGGAGTTAAAAATTTGTGACAGTGACACTGCGAATATAAAAATATACTCTGACATTGTGAGCCAATAAATGCGTTGAAATGTCGTTCATTCGCTAAATTTTGCTTCTTTTCTTTTCCGGGAACATACATAAAAAACAAAGAAACAGTCGTAATGCGACACTACTTAGGGACTTAGGATCTCTCTCCCTCTTTCCCTGCAGAAAATTCTTACGCACTAAATTCGTACGCAGCCTCTGCTGATGCAGACTTCTCTTTCCCTGTCTCACCCAGGCTCTCTGTCCTGGGCCCTATAAATTTATAAATATTAATTACTTGTCGCAAAAGTTCTGGCAGGAAAACGACCGGCAGCCAATCAATTTAGTCCTAAAATGGGAAAGATGACACACGAATTCAGGGAGACACTGGGGTTCTATGGCCAAAACTGCCGTTTCGTTCCGTTCAATTTAATCCTGGGAGCACTCCATTTCGCACAAACCAACAAAAGCCTATGTGCAAGGGTCATCATAAATTCAAACCGACAGGGAATGACACACTGAACAGAATAGAGGAAGCCAACCGATCATCATGCTGATTTGCTGGTTCTGAACGTGAAAAAATCAGAGAATAGAAATCAGATATCGGCCACGTCCTTGAGGCAGTTCCTCTTACTCACTGGCTTAGCTTGCCACTTTCCGAATCGCTCATCATTCAGATAGCTCAGACAGCTAAGTCTTAGTTCGCACCACGGAATACGAGCGTATGGTTGGCACTGAGACAGATCGGCCTATGGTTTGTGCGAAATTGAGTGCCCCCAGGATTAAATTGAACGGAACGAAACGGCAGTTTTGGCCATAGAACCCCAGAGTCTCTCTGACTTCGTGTGTCTTTTCCCATTTAGGGCTAAATTGATTGCTCGGAGTATCAAATTGAATGATAATTGTATGATACAATTTTTTAACACACTGACACTATAGCATTTCTAAGGCTTCCCATTTTGTTGCGTGAATTCTGCAAATACGAGCTACTTCCATCCCTGCAGTGACCAATTCATTAATTATATTATCGGGCAGGGACGCCATCAGCGAATACGAGATAAGCAAAAACACCAGATCCCAAGTCCCTGGGTAGTGCCCGCATTACGAGTGCTTTTTTGTTTAGTTTTTCAATGTATGTTCCAGGAAAAAATATCAAGAAGCAAAATTTAGCTAATGAACAACCTTCATAACGCATTTATTGGCTCAAAAATCACAATGTCAGAGTATTTTTTTATATTCACAGTCACTCTAATTTTTTTTAATTTCCAGCTTATAAATCTCCAAATCGAACACCTCCATTGAGCTGAAGCCTCCACAAAGTTCACCGTTTGGATTACTTAGGCAGCGGGCGTGGCAACCAAACTCTCTAGGAATCTTCATGGGGCTGATGAAGCGATCTCCACAGAAGCATCGACGACCTTCAGACAGACCAAATAATTTAAAGTCTCTCCCTTCTGAACACCGTGACGCACAAAGATAATGCGTCATGTAGGTAAAAGGTCCAGTCACTTCGTAACTCAATATTTCCCTGCGAGAGTTAAGGCCAACATGATAGCAGCCCCTCGACTTTGCTAAAAGTATGACAAAAATTTAATCATTTTCTTGAATACGAAGGAATATATACGAGAATATCATTACCTGGAATCTTGGGAATTCAATAGCCGGTTTTTCCTTTACCCGTCTCGCCTGAAATCGGACAAAATATTTTTGAAAGCTGAAGCTTTTGGAACATTTCCAGCATTTATTTTAGTAACTATCCACCCGACAAATTAAATTAGCTCCCATCTTTCAACAAATTTTTCACAAACTGCGCTGCTTTAGCTAAATCAAACAAAGAAGAGACAGCAATCCAAAAGAAAGACGGGTAAAGAGTTACTTACAGGACTCGGAATTGCCTGCAAAAAAATTAATGTTGGCAATTTATTTGGAGTGGTTAAAGCTTTAAGTATCTGCGCACTCAATAATTTTAACCATTGAATGACTCACCTTCGGTTTTAAAGACACCAAAAGCAACAAGAAACAGGACCAGCAGTGTAGCAGGGAAACCCATCTGGACTTGTTCCCCTGAAATTAATAAATTTTTTATATTAAAAAGTCGTCCTGTTTTGATTGATTTCGAATCGTTTGATCTATCTAATTGAATGACTTTTTAGATTTATAATCACAAAATTCCATGTGGTTATTCATTCAGCCAGACAAACAAGCTTACAGTAATTTTGACAACCACCTATAGTGTACTTAATTTGATCAGGGACTGCATCTAAATTGTGGCACATGAAATTAAGAAACTCACCGATTATGAATCGATGCGAACGATGAGTCAAAGTGAAAGGAGATCAGCGCAAGGCCACAAGAACCTGCATGAGTTGTGGCGGAGTGGGCTGGCTTCTTTTGTTTGAATTAGTGCACATTATTATACTTGCTGGAAAATTTTGCACTAATTAGTATTCAATAAAATACAAAAGGCACTCACCAATGATGAAGACCAACAAACTCAAAGTGAGAAGCTGTGAGATCTGCTGTGTGAATTTAGGATAATAGATAGTGCACTTTTGTAACTTTCAATGTTATTTGTCAAAATGCAGTATCAAAAAGGTACAAAATCAATCAGTCACTTACCGAGTCTAGTTGCTAAGGCTGCAGTTTGAAGAGAGGATTAAGCGAAGAATTTATCTCGCGCCAGCCGCTTCACTTCAAGTCGAATTTCGGTACAGGTGCGGGCTGGGTTTCTGCCATAGACAGTCCACAAGTGAGCTGGCCTGTGCTTAAATTCAGCTGAAGACAAACTGATTTGTCCGTGGGGAAAAGTAACCTTTTGGTTTTTTCGATACATTTTGACAGCCGTACTTCTGACCCCTAAAAGTACTAAAATAAAGTAATAAATGCGCTTTGCGTTACTTTGAAAACATTTCAAATGCTTGTTGCCGATTTTACCGAGTCCCCACTAACCCCTTCGGCCAGTGTCCCTATGGTTCAGATTGGTGGGAGGACATCGACTTTACACTGTAAAGTTGATTCTGTGGCGCGCACTCCCTGCATTAAACTTTACTCTGCGATCCGATCGATGTCCTTGGTGCTCGGTGCTGAAGACGCCGACGAGAGACCAATTAAATAATTAATACAAGATAAAACGATCTGATTTATTGAAGATTTACACTTCTCTCTCATTGAGCAACTAATCAATAAATCCTCATACGTCACCAAGTGATGGGAGTCTACGGTAATTGATCGAAGTTGCAATCTAAACTGGCCTAAAGTAAATTTTCCTCTCTATAAAATATTTCTTGAGCTTGCCTAATGCAGCAGCCGTTAGGGCCGGACTGTTGAATAAATTCAACAGCTGGGACACCCACGCACACTGGGGAAATCTGGGACGTCGTAGTTCTAGACCTGTCAGTTAGAGTCTCCTAGGTTTCCTATCATTAGAGAAGTCAGAGCATTTTGCATGGTTAGGTGTATCGTTTATATAGCTAACTTTACACGCCTTTCTCTTTCACCCGTCAGTCAACGTCAGTTAAACCTCAGGTGATTCATGTCTAATTCTAGTAACTTGGTCATAGCTGATCTGTCCCGATCACTCGATCACTGATTCATATCATAGCTATTCTTAGAAACGAGGGTAACAATGAGCGTTCTCGTGGCGTACATGCCACTGTTCTAAGACCACGATTAGGGGTCGTGCAATGTACATAATGTACGTAATGATAAAGCCACTGCAGCACTCTTAAAAATTCAAGACTTACAGTATGCTTGCCTGAGCGAACCTGACTGGTTTCATTGAAATATGCTAGCTAGCTTTTGCAGCACTCGAAACTACCATTTCTCAGAGTTTAAAAATTTTTATGTTTATAAAAAATGTAAAATAGCCAGAGAACCCGGGGAGTTTGAATTGTGTTTGACAGTCTCATGAACCTGAACTGCACATCACTGATGTAAAATTGGACATCATAAAAATTATTTCAGGATAAGCAACGTTAATTGTGTAATGATATGAGCATTCTGATACTCTAATCTAACACCCACAAAGGACCCTTGAGAAGATCTTCTACCCGCTAAGTTGTCTTTGACAAGTACTTAAAAGCGTTAAAATCCAGAAAAATAACATCCTGACTAGTGGCTAGTCCCATCATGCAAAGCCAATTGGGTCATTATAACAAGGATGCAGATGCACTTTTATAAAAATTGTTGTTCATAACTGTCATTGTTAATAATTATATTTACAGGTACTTTTGATGCGATACACAACAACGTGTACTTTGCTGCGACAAAATGCTTTATCATCAGAATTTTAAATTAAAATTGTAGCTCGAAAACTAAGGAAGAAGTGGCACACTATTATAATTGTTATTTGTAAAACAGCGGCAACCGTTAGAAATATAAAAAACTAATATTTAAAACTTAGAGACACGTTTCTTGAAAGATATAGATTAAATCCAAAGGTCACTTAGGTTCCATGCTTTCACAACCCCCAAGCATAATATCACCCAAATCTATGCGTTTACGGAGTTTATTTTGAAAAATGATAAAATTTGAGGCTAGTGAAGTTAGGGGATTATAAAGTTTGGGGATTGTAAAGCATGGGGCTTTTGGAATTTGAGGGTTTTAAGCGCTCATCTCAACGGATGTAGCTGTAGGACCAGCTGTAGCTACCGTAGGATGTTTCCTTGTAGAGACAAAAATTAGCGTTTAAATTCAAACAAGGACAGCTCTTCCGGAGATAATTTGTTAGTCAAAGTTCGTGGGTTAAACAATTGTTTATGAAAATTTAAAAAATTGAGCTTCTTTTCATTAGCGAATGTGCTTGCAACCGTGTAAAGGCTGCTGTCTGCCGTCGTCAGTTCAATTTACCCGACAATGTAGAATGTCTTAGTCTAAGGCAATATTAAAAATGCGTCTGTCTTTTGTAATTTTTTGTCTTCTAAGAAGGTCAATTACCACTGTGGCTTGAAGTCCAACCTGTTGAAATCCAATCCAAAACTAAATTAGTTATCCTAACGCTCGCATTAGACAATTTCACAAATTACATAGCTGCAAGTCAAAACAAAAATCATAAGTAGTCTACACTCCTTATACTTGTAGCTAAGCAGGGGTACACAAAGAACTAATTAACTGATTCAAATCTTCCTCAGTCGAGCCCTGTGGCTAATAAATTTCTAATGTTGCTGCCATGATCCCCTTCTGCCCAACTGGCTGGCTAATACGCCTTCAGCAGACGAAATGACAGCCAAGTCTGATTAACATTTCAATTGAGAACGCGGTTTCGTGTTAGGCAAAACGTTAATCGTTTGAATAACTTACATGTACATCTAACAGCTAACTACTGGACGATAAATATATGTTAGTGGTGCGTTAAATTAATTTTACGTAATTTTACGTAAATTACGTAAAATTAAAATTAGAAAATCCATTCAGGACGTTCATGGATGCGCGAGAGTCATACAATCAGAAACTTGTAGAGGCCAAAGAACTTTTTGGCTTCCTCCTCCAGAGCGCCGAACACAAAAAGTTCGCTGCCCGATTTGCCAGCTTTGACAGTGAAGTCAAAAACGTTGCCGCCAACTCGACGGAACACTTTATCATCATCTTTACCCTGTATCATCACCGACTTTAGAGTGGGAGACTGCAGCCTGAATTTCACGGCAGAGTTGGCCGGCAAGTCCCGATCACGCGGGGACTCCAGGCTGACCTGCTCGGTCACTGCGCGAGTCAAAAATTCTGGGAACGGTCTCGGCTTCTCCATTGGATGCGCGCACTCGATCAGGAAGTTGGCGAGCGCTGGCATGCTGTCATCCTCTTCTGAGCCAATGTCGTTGCAGCGCAGGGTCAGCCGATGGAATCCCTGCCTGTGCATTCGGAGGCTGATCTTCATTGCCTGATTCTCAGTCTCAATCAGGGTGAATCCCTTCTGAGCCTCACTGTCGTCCGCAAATTGCAAACGCGCCGACGCATCTGGCGGACCCTGCTGCAAGCGCAGCCGCAGCTCGGCCTCCCCAGATTTATACTTGATGTGGAACTTTTGATTTCTGCACATGTCGCTGCTGAATCCGCACAACTCGGGACTTCGGAGGAGGCCGTAGAACCCAGTAAAGTTCGGAAACTGTGCCAGGCGTGATGGCACTTTGGCGAGTAGCTGATACGAGACCAGACACCCAACATTCTCAGATTTTGCGTCAGTTGTTCCGAAGATTCGCAGCTCCCAATAGGTGCCAGAGGTTGGGGGCCTCGCTATCACTGTGGCCTCGTTGGAGCCCCAGTCCAATATAGTCGCTGTGTAGCAGCCGCTGCTCATTTTGTTGCGAGTGTCGGGATTAATAAAGCTGGATGAGAAGTAGGCCAAGCGGTCTCCGAGTCCCCTGAACTTTATGGTCACTTCACCGTCAACGTCGATGAGGGCATCCTTGTGAGACACCAGCTCAACGTCCTGCTCAAAGCAGTGCTGCGGCAACATCACGTGGCGATGAAAAGTGCGCAGATCAATAGGATTTGATAAGAGCTGCCAGTTCTTGATTTCGTTTATGTTTGATCTCATGAGAGGAAAGTGGTCCAGTATGAAAATCTCCGGATCGGTCAAGAAATAAAAGTCAGTTTCCCTCTTCTTGAATTCCTTATTCTCAGTAACGAAGCCTGCGCCAAACGTGCAGTCCATGAATCTCCAATCGCCGTTGAGTTTCACCGTAGTCCACGAATGATTCGGCTTCTCCTCAATCGGCTTTGTTGGATCGTAGCCAGCGCCCTTGCAGATTCCAGAAATCTTGTTGTTCTCTATTCCAATCAGGCTGAAATTGAGAGTAGTGGCAAATCAGAAAATACCTCAGTATGCGTCTAATTGCATCGATGTCGCAAGTCGCACGTCGCAAGCGATGAGGGGTCAATCACTCACTTGAGGAGACTCCGGGCCAATGTGGCACTGTCAGTGGCTGGGTCAGTCTTACTTTCGAGACCCCTGGCGCTTGGCGGAAACATTATTTCGCACTGGTTATCGTCATTGATCTTGAAGCTGCAAAAATCAGCGGAGCGGCGGTTGGAGTTCAAAATATATCAACTTTTACTTCAGATCACGCATGAAGCGGAATGCCTCAGTGACCGCTCACACCTTACGTATGTACACTATTCTCACCCTGTTGACATTAACTTTACCCTATGCGTTTAGCACCCTTAAACCCCCTTGCTCGTGTCTCATCAATTTAAATATATTTGGCTGCAGGGACCAGAGCCCTCACTGTGCATTTTGAGTTAATCTCGAATGATCGGTAGCGCTTCTCAACAGTGCCCAAAAATTCTCACATGAGATTCGCAGTGATCCACTTGTAGACTGCCCGGATTCTCTCCAAGTCCGAGGTCGCACCCGAGTTGAGGTACTCGGCTAGCGACTGCAGAGACTGCAGAGCCGATTGAGGAGTCTGCGGCGAAGCGGAAGGGCGGGCGGGGGGTCTGAAGATGCGTTCAGTACCATGGTGATCAATAATCATGAAAGAAACTAAATCCACACATATATTATATATATATATATATAGAGAGAGAGAGAAGGTACGAGTATAAGGTTAGGTATAAGCCCAACGTCATTAACACATACATGCACATGAACATAGAACTCGACAGCAACATTTGTTGTAACTCACGTTCTGAACATGATTGTCAATTCTCTTGAAATCCCAGATAACTTTCCGGCTCCACCTGGCCTAAAGTTTCAGAGGCAAATCAGAATTGCACGCAGTAATGATTACGCATTGTTTGCAATAAACCTGTAAATTGCACCGCTTACCCTACTACCTCGGCTGACACCGCATCCCATTATTCTGAGTTGTGCGTCTCTGAGTCTCGCCGTCTCTGGTTGCTTGGTGTTTAAGCAAGTCGAATTTCCGAACCTTTTCAGTTGTCACGTCAACCCCTCTAAGCTGACAGTTACAGGCAATAGCGATGCGAGGACCAACCAAGCTTGAGCAAGGAAAGAAGCGAGTGGCATTACGGAGAAAGGGAGTTCTAAGCACTCCGTAATACGTACACAGGCTGGGAAAGCCGGCGGAGTTCGGCGCGGTGTAGTTGAGAGTTGGCCGCGAGCACAATAGTGAAAAACGCCTTGCAGGTAGAAATGGAATCAGAGTGACAATCTGTGCAATCTTGGCTTGAATGCATTCAGTTTTTACGCCGCAATGAAGATCAGAACAAAAGCAGGGGGCAGCTTTTGTTGGAGACTGAAACTTGGCAGGCTCGCATTTCTCCCATTATCTCAAAATGGGGTGAGGCGTATGCTATATCCAAGTAAGGGTTCAATTTTCTCTTGATTCCTCTTGGCCCCGTTCGCTATTGTGAACGAGACCATTTCGGTTTGCAATGCTCGAATTAGCGGCAAGAAAAACTTTGAAGCAAGGGTAAAAGAAAATGAGAGAAAAATTTGAAGAAGAAAGAAGGCAAATATTAATTACTTGTCAGAAGAGCACACACGAATCCGACTGCGTTTTAACCCTCTCACTTTCCAGCGGAAAGATCAACAACAATGAGAGACCCACCCATGCAGGTAAACAAATACACGAGGCCGAGATCGAGGGTGCTGACTGGCGAATCGTGCCGGAGAGAGGAGGACGAACCTGAGGCACCGGAACAGGGCGAGCAGTAGGCAAGAGCGTGAAAAGGGGACGGAAAAGGACAGTATTGATCAAAGAGTATCGAGGTCCTCCTTGTATCACCACGCTTTTTGTCTATCGCACAAGTTTTGCCTAAATTTGGTGTACAAAAACCGATGATCAGAAATTTTAGCATTGAGAAATTTCGTCATTCAAAAATACATGTACATGAATCAAATAAGCATGCAAGGTCAAATCGTTCAGTCCACGTGGCAACCGAAGGGTGTGGGTGGATTCTTAATAAAATCGGCTTCAACTTTTAGTTCTTATAGAATGTATAGATAGTGATATAGGTATAGATATTTGTATATATATTAGATATGGTATAGTTAATTATAGTATGGTATGGATTAGATATGGTACATGTATTGGTATAGATATTGTTATAGATATTGGTATAGATGCTCGTATTGGTATTGATATTGGCATTGATAAAATTAGTCTAGCGGTCTAGTCTGCTCATTAAATAAAGAATCCGGTGATCGGTCACACAACGTTTGCGCCCAAATCTGGGGTCCTTGTAGGCTGGACTTCTCAAAATGGGATTTTTAGTATGCTTTATAAGCAATGCAAAATTGCAAATGCAAAATTAATATTTTAATTATTCATATAATAAATTTACTATTGCAAGAAAGCAGAAGGACCATCAAATTCAACTCTTTATTGAATGGATGAATGGCTTGGCAATTGGCTTGCCCGGGATTTGAATGCCAACTGGTTTGACTTGGTCTCTCTGAAAAGTTGTACTCTGTTTCTCTATTTTAATTCCTAGTTCAAAGTACGTTTATGCAATTGCATTAGATGAGTTCAGTTTATCTTTTCTATTTTAATTCATCTCTAGTGAGAAGGACAGGGGGTGCGGGTCACTGGAAAACAACTGAAACTGTTTTCTTGGACTGTCGCGGTATTTTCCATCAAAAGACTTATCCGTTGCAAATGCTGACACTCCGGTAACGTCGAAGTGAAAAAAAGGTTGGCGTGAGGGGTTGAGGGGCGAGCGAAAGACAGTAGGCGCGGCATTCAAAGATTTCAAGAAAAGTGTCGGCAACTTAAGCTATAGACAAGCCTTGATGTGCGAATTGCCCTACGACCTAGCACAAAAGTGATAATTCATTCATTTATGCCATTGACAGACCCCCTCTTTAACTTCTCGGAGCAGGTACAGTAAGAGATTTGCCAGTTGCCTACATTCTTTTCAATCTTTTTCTCTTTCTTGCACACACAGAAAACAGAGAGAAAGAGAGAGAGCGGATGAAAAAAGGAAAGAAAAAGTATTAGCTTAGCGTTACCAGGTTGTCAAGCTCGTTAAGCTTGGTTTCATATTTATAGTCAAGTTAAAAGAGCAAAACAAAAATATTTTTCAAACTCATAAGACGAATAGCACTGAACTTGAACAAAACGTTTCGATAAAGTTTCTGAAGCAGCTGCGAGGGGTGGTTCAAGATGACGCAAGAACAGGGAAATTTTTCCCGTAAGGTGGAACGCTTGGTAAGTTGGTCGGCAAAGATTTTGGCTCAATCTAGATCAGCTTGGGCTTGATGCAATGCTTAAATATATCTAGATGTACTTGTTGTCTGTTTGTTATACTTAGTGATGACTACTGAGTTAGGCGTTTAATAGTTTGCCATTTCTGAAACTGTCTTTCGCGCTGCTTTCCGAAACTTTGGAAAAGCATGCTATAAAAATTATTGCTTTAATACGCAGTGTTATGCGCATGGTGCATACTTTTCACAAACTGTAGACCTTTGCCCAAACCAAAATAACTCGTGCAAGGATACAGGACACAGCAAAAACGATGTAAATTCCTTTCTTGACTACAATCCACTGCACTTCAACAATCTTACATTTACGGGTCTGAAATTTCGGGATAAAAATATGAGCGTCTGATGCCCTCTATACCAACGCGCTTTGTTTACATTGCCATCGGACCTTTAGAATCAATGGGACACAAGCAAAATGGTCGCACTCAAATTGCTATAGAAAACAAAGACTGGGACGCCTATGCATGCAAAGCACTCGATTCCCATCTATTCCTGTCTAATTTGGAAGAAGCAAGCAACTCGATTTCCCAATATCCCACACAGCCGAGACACCTGTTGGACCTGCCGTACTATACAAGCTACGAGTACTGCGAGAATGAGATTCCACTGGACAAGTACCTGCTGCCGTCTGACCCAGCCGCCGTGCAGCGCGGAGTCGAGTCCGGTCGCTATCCGACCTTGTGCAACCTGGCCCGGATTCAGCGGCAACTGGGCGAGCCTCCCAGGTCTCCGAGTGCGCAGGCGGAGCCGCCGTTCCCGCCCCGTCGGACCAAGGCGGAGCTGTTTCGGTTGGACGAGTTCGCGGAGAAGGACAAGTTCGCCGTGTCCGTGACGCCCTTTCCATTTGAGGACTGGGATCAGGTGGCACGGCGACTGTTCCAGTTGTGCCGCAATAACCTGGACAAGGTGCGGGCCGCCTTCTGTTTCGTCTGCACGCAGCGGCAATTGCCGACTAAGGCTGAGGAGACTCAAGCGTACAAGGACATCCGGCTAAGGATGATTGATTCCGTTTTCGAGAATTTGCTTCTGTAAGTCTCGATTGTAGTCCTCACCCAAACCTACCTATTGGCTTTGGCATCTGATGCTCCACTAATCCCAAGATCACCAAATAGTTGGAAGTCTGGTGGAGGGAATTCAATGGCTCATCGCAGGGTCAGAGTTAAAAAGCAACAGCGCAAGTGGCACAAGAAAAATTCCAAAAAGTGGCAATGCACCATCTATCTCTCTCTCACACACACAATTTCTCTAGTTCATCTTCTATCACACTCTCTCTTCCTTTTTCTCTCTCTCCATGTGTGTATGCGTGTGTGAGTCTGTTGTGTTTCACTTACACAATTGCGTCGTCGGGGAGACATGTCACAACCTAACTGCAACGCCAGTTGGACAAACTTCATTAAGCTTTAGATAGCATTAACAATTTTCGAACACATTTTTGCAATGGTGCAATATCCCCATCTCTCTCTCTCTCTCTCTCTCTCTCTCTCTCACTTTCATCCTTAATCTCTTTTATGACAGATAATCTGAAACAAAATGACATCTTATTTGCTTTATTTATCCGATTGAGTGGCCAAATTTTCCACGAAGTGAAATAGTGGGGCATAGAAGAATTTACAGTAGCGAATACACGAATGACAAAACAGATAGTACATGAATAAATGGAAATTATGATTTTACTTCTTATAGCTTAGCGAGCTGAGTGACTGACGAACGAATAAACATTTCAGAGCAGGTGCGGTGCCCAGCAAAAAACTTGACGGATACAAAAAAGGTGTGAAATACGACTCGGGAATGTTGCCTACTCTTGGAGGTTACTGGTTCGCCTGCTATGTGGAGGGCGAGTGGAGACTTGTGGATCCAAGTTGGGGATTCACGGCCGTAATCGATCATGACACAGGAAGATACGGACCTATCGATGACAAGGGTCGTGTTCGCAACGCCAGAGAAAAGAAAGGACAGGATGTGTTTCAATGGGATGACTTCTGGTTCCTGACCGATCCTGACCAGTTCATCTCCACCCACTGCCCACCCGAAGACATGCTAGAGTGGCAGCTCCTTGCCAGGCCTGTAACAATTGAGGAGTTCAAATTGATGCCAAAGTATTTTCCTGGTTTCCACAGAGAAATGGAAAATTACCAAATCGAGCTAATCTCGCATCCATGGAATGTAATTGTGCCTAGACCAGGTCCTGTGGAGATTATGTTCAAGGAGCTCAAGCAGCTGGTGCCCTTCAAGTATGACTGGCAGTTGAAGATACACAAGAAGAACATTGACTGGAAGACGAAGAAAGCAATCCGGACCGCTTGGATGCAGAAGTCCTGCGTCAAGGTGGATGTCGTCCAAGAGATGGTGAAGTTCATCTTTGACCCGCCATGCCAAGGACAGTTTTCCCTGACTGTCGTGCTGTGGCGTGAGAACGGCACTTCGGCCAGCAGCTTCATCACCTACGTGATCCACGCGTCTGACTATCCTGAGGGGCAGCGGTGCGAGTTCGGTGCCATCCCAAGGGTTAGTGTGCCTTTATATTTATTCGATATCAAAGCGTTTTAAAATAAGATATCAATTACGCATTAGAGAAATGCGAATATGCTCTGCATACCCCTATGCCACTAGGCGCTACAGAGCCTGTCTTGAGCGATCGCCTTGACAACGCCGTCTCCCGCTTCGTCCCACCCATCCAAGAGTCTTCTTATTAAATAAAGCTTTCTTATTAATTAAATAAATATTAAATAAAGGAGAGACTGCGCTTACTTTTATCGTCGCCTAAGCCTGGAAAGAAGATAGCAGATGAAGAGCGGTGCTTATCGGGTGTTGCTGCAGCACAAAAAGTGTGTGCACACTTGTATGCACCTGTTTAGGTCGATACGCCGCAAGTATAAATCCGCGGCTAGTAAGAGATTTCTTTGCACTCGCGGATTTAGGTCGACGCAGCTTCTGCCGCTGTTTCGTTAGAAGTAATTTTCAAAAGAAAGTAAAAAAAATGTTTAGCTGGCTATTATTAAACAGTCTTTAAAGTATCGTGGCTTTTAGAAAACTTTCTAAGCCAAATACACACTATCATAGATTTGGTCGAGTTTTTACCCATCGTCCTAATCGGCATAGGTGTATTCTTTACCGCATAGGGAAAGACACAAGTGTGAATTCAGCATTGATGTGTATCGAGTGTATTCCTGCATCCAACTTGTAAACACACTTCATATTTGTCGCGTACTACTTATAGCAGTGTTTAAAGCTCACACAATACAGTGGTTCTGTCATAAGATTTCTGTCAATGGGTGCCTTCCAAAAGTTGATGCTCTCTAAGGAGTGTCAGTAGTATATTTCATCAAGCTGGAAAGTCGCACATTTCATGATTAGGACCAAGAGTGAAGCCCTCAGATACATGGAAACCTAAAGAGCGAAAATCATACGTTAATCATTTGAAAGATTGTTGCGTCAGCTAGATCATGAGTCTCTTTGAAGGAGACTCTGAACATGACATCTGAGACAGGGCATCCAGGATGTCTCTTGGATGATCGGATCAAGCTGAGCAACTAGATTTGAACCCACAGATTGATCTCGGCAAGGAATCAGAGGGCCTGTTAGACTGTTAGACTGCAGTCATTTTATATACAGGTTCAAGTCGAGCTGTGTTTTCGACCTAGACTTAATTATGTAATCAGACAGGCTCGATCAAAATGACCATCACCTCGAACTAACGGCTGCAGGAAACGAACCGATTGCTGAAATTATATCAGGCTAGATTAGATCGAGTTGCTCGGAAATTAAAAGTATTTTCTCTTAATTAGAATGTCTCTCAGTTCTTTTTCTGAAACACTCGCTAACTTTTCTTATGCTTCATTTTCGCCTTAATAATCGTACGAGTATTAATGCATTTTTTAACTCGATCTTATCACCTGCAGCAAACTCCCAACGATGAGACCCAATCGCAGATTTTTATGCGCATGCATATGAAGGGACCCGGTAGGCACGCAACTGGAACTCTGCTGTCCGTAAAAACACCGGGACCCCTGGACCCGAGAGGTTAGTCCAGATGAACTTGGAATTATATGTATCCTTTGAAATGCGATAGCAGCGAATCGCCGCAGGGGCTTGAGGGTTACAAGTCCTTGGAAGGTCTCAACTTTTAAAGAGTCCGGGAATCTCTGAAAAATCGACCCTGGACTCCTACCCTCCAATTCCTGTCCAGCAAATAGCCAGAACCGCCAGCCTTTAATGCCAGCGACAGAAACCTGAATGCTTAGTGCTGCGGGTGAACGAGTAATCAAGGAGCTACCAAGACCACCAGAGTGCAGCTGCAGCACACAATCGGGGAATCAGAGCGGTGACAGCAGGCTCCAAGGGAGAAGTAGGGGTGGCAGGTGACTGACCTGGATATGGTGGCAGTTCTAACCGTTTTATTTGTAATAGAAAGTTTGAATGTCAACTGCATTTCGTGGTTGTTAAAGAAATAACCCTGACTCTGATTCTGAGGGCCGAGCCCAACAGCTACGCTTGAGGCTAGCAAACTTCAAGTTTCAAAAGCAAGTGGAGAGATCACTCTGTGGCCTGTGACGTTATTTATTGCACGCAAACGTAAGCCGTCTCTCTCCCTCTCTCTAATCCAACTCACACGAATGTCACGCACAGTGATATGAGGACGGAGCACAAGCGTACACTTGGCGACGCTATAACATGATAAGGGGATGAGGCAGGCTCCCAATCCGTCACACTCCCCCTAATGACGCTTTATCATCGCTGAAAAAACATATTTCGAAAAATAGCTGACTAACGAGCCGAAAAAAGCAACGAGAATTTACGAGTGAATTTTAAGCCGGTCTGAAAACTGGTCAACGCTGTTAGGAAATCGCATTTTAAAATGCTCTCGAAATTGACTGACGAAATGATTTGAGTTAACACAAGTAATATGTAGGACGAATTGGAACTGAAAAAAATGAAACTGGGAAAACGTGGAATCAGAAACTTGTAACTGGGAAATTTGGGAAATTGCACGAGGAAGTCAGACCCACTAGTCAGAATAAAAATAATAGTGACTGAGTCACTTAGCCACTGCCAACTGACCAGGAGCACCAGATTTTCCACCGGCCTCCGTACTAGACATCTTCGCGACCGGGCTTGGCTCGACGTGCACGGTCGCCGAGCGCACCTAACCGTCTCGATGGCACCAGTGCACCAGGTGAGCCTGGGCCGTCTAGATTCTCCCTTCGCCAGAACGACGTCGCCGACCTCCGCCCGTCAAACCACGAGGCGCCGAGGAGTGAGCCGATGTTCTCACAAGCTGCTCAGATACTGCTGCTCCCATGTTGCTACTACTGTAGCACGGCTGTTGTCCGTTGGTTCGTTCATCAACCGCCGTAGGACTAGGAACAGGGAGTGCGCAAGAATTAAAACTTCTCCGTTGGGTTCGGCATCCACGTAAAGCAGAAAACGACTGTTGATCACTGCTCCACTTCCAACAGCACTGTCATTAGTTCGTCAAGTGTCAGGGTTGCGTTGAGGATGGTCTATCGCAAAGACAGCTTGATGTCCTTCATCAGTCGCTCCCTGAAGCCGCCTTGTTACGGTGCGCGTTCGACGATCAACTGCCAGGTGATTTTACTGTTGGCGCTGAAGTCATAAACTTGCCGACTCTCCAACGCTTGCAAAGCACTTGCGGACCTGAGGATGCTGACTTATGGACAGCTGACTTGTAGACGGGAGCCAGCAGTTGCAGCACGACACGCTTGGATAGTGATGCCTTGAGCAAATCTTCTTGCGGAGAGATCTTCACCACGAACACTTCCGACCTCGTCTCCCACCACGGCCCGAGGACTTTCAACTATACGCCCTCTCCCAAGGAAGCGACTGAATAGCTGGAGGGGTCTTCCGTGATGTCCTTGGTCACCGCCGACTAGCCGGAGCTAGAATGTCACTGTCAATTGTGATGGCGCGAACCGCTGTCAAAACATTCTTCCTGTTGTACTGCCAGTATGGGAGATTTATCCCAGCTTGATTGAATATGTGACGGGATTTTTGGATGAGATCCAGGGCATGCTGTTCGTTCACACACGCCGAGATCATGTTGTCCATATAGATCTCCTTGGACACCTTGTCCACGAACTTTGCATTCAAGCCTCGGTGAGATTCCAAGACCGCAGGTGAGCAGGTGAGTCCGGACAACACAGCAGCGTAGCGCAGAACAACGAGAGTTGAATCAGCTTGACGGGGATCACGTGTCCAGAGGAATTGTAGCGCATCGCGATCTTCTTCTGCAATTCGGATCTGCAAAAAATCCTTCTCAATATCTGCAGTTAGAGCGATCGGATGAAGTCGAAATGCCTGAATCAGTCGCGGAATTTCGGCCAATGAACACGTCCTGTCTCCAGACAGTCATTCAGCGATGAACTGATGGACTTCACTGATCTCGCTTGGCACTCGCGTCGAAAACCACTCTGACTTTGTTTGATTCAGCTTCAGGTCGGATCAAGGTTCGGTGGGGCAGGTAGTGGATGAGATCGCTGTTCCCATCTGGAGCCTCTTCGACTGCCCCAGCTTCCTTCTGAGCGGTCAGAATGCGGTGGTACTCCTGAAGTAGCACAGGCTCACGACGCAGCCTCGTCAGATTGCTCTGTAGTCTTTTGAACGCTACATCGAAGTTGTCTGGTAATCTTAATTCCTTATCGGGAATCTTCCGAGGCAGCTGGACTGAGTACCGAACCTTCTCAGAGTCAGTGGACGATGATCAGGTTCGGTTGCACTGCTGATGCCACTGCTGAACGTCTCGATCGTTGCTGCTGCCTAGACCTTTTACCGTTCCGTGATCACAGCAGAGAATCATCTGTTCTGACTTGGTCTTTAGCTCATTTGCGGCGATCCTATCTGACCGTGACCCGCACAGTAACCAACCGAGCTGACTGGCAACGGCAACAAGACCGGAGCCGGTCTCTGAGCGAATCACTTGACCCGTGACTATGTCGAAGAATTTTTCAGCTCCGATGAGGATACTGATCTCGGGATTCTATTCACCCCCGATGTCCCAGTCTGCCATATTCAGGTGCTGGAAGTGCTTCAAGGACAAGCTGCTGACAATTGGCTGATCAGAGCAGATGTAAGGCACTTTTTTGGCGCGCACTCTCAACAGGGTGATGCTGTCAAATTACAGAAGCTGCAACTCGACCATCGGAGTCTGCAGCACCTTGATCTCCGCGCAACCAAATGTAGTCCGCTCCATCGTCTCCATGCAAACGACATCGAGCCCCATCTTCTCAGCCAATCTTGTTAAGATGAACGAACGGTTGCTGGCAGAGTCAAAGAGGATCCGAACCGGAGTCTCACGATTGTTACTGTTGTGCTTATTGAAACGCCGCACGATAGTTTGCAGTTTTATCTATGAACCAACCCACCTAATTTTAATGCATTAAGTCAAGTCCACCCCCAGCTTTTGTCAAGAATGTTTCATCGAAAATAAAAAAGTTTGCGAGCTTAGTTGCCGTTTGCCTAATCATACGAAATCATACGAACTACGCGGGTCATCACAGTTACTCGTAGCAGGCGAAATCAGCACAGCTGTTTGAGCTTGTGACACCATAGCCATGGTCTTCGCCTCTTGGCTCTTCACAGTCTGTGCAGCTGCCTGCTCGAAAATCTTCTGTGGAGCCAGGTATCTTCTATGCATCCTTACTCTACAGCTTCTCCATGCGTGCACTTCAGAGATTTGGGTGATTCTTCATCTGGCAGAATTCACATTGCTTCTTGTGTTAGCAGGTCTTGACGCTCGGAAAATTTTAGCAATGGACAGAGAAAACAGGGCGTTTTACGATCTGCATCCTCCGCATTAGTAAACTGCAGTCGGGTGCTGTACACTGCCCAATTCCAAAATAAAGAAAGTCAAAGGGGACCAGCGAGAAGTCCGCTCTGTTGCCTACTGTACTGTAGAGCTCTTTCTGTCTCATGTACTGAGAGAGCGCAGCATTGCACCAGCTGAGTGCACTGTTAAAATAGGAATATAAAATAGGGCGAGAGCCCTTACACAGCCGGGGGGTCCTGCCGACTAAATTCGATTACGAAACCGTGCACTTTTTTAGTATTCAATGTTTGTGACATGGTTGTGGTGCTTTTACTATATCAAACATTTATTTTCTTAAAGAGCATGATGTAAGCATCTAATGGTTCTGTCTATGGATTTGAGGGTCGAAATGAGTGAAATTCGAGGTATACGAAGCAGACCGAGGATTCCACTCATTTCGACCCGAAAATCCTTAGACAGAACTGTGTTGTCTCATAATTTCAAGGGCGCCACAAGCATGAGCCATAGACGAAAGTAGCGCGCACGGAATGCACTCTAAATCATTCCTGCCATTCATTTACTCGTATTGAAGAATGCCATAGACTAAATTCGCGGGCAAACACTGACGATTATGGCACGCCAGGGGGGTGTTGCATAGATTTTACAAGTTACAAGCTACAAGTTACAAGTTGAATAGTGACAAGCTACAGGTTACAAGTGATCGCGTTTCAAGAGCCAACTTGCAGATCCATGTCTAAAAAATCTACAAGTCTGACAAGTTACAAGTGTTTTTTTCCATGTTTATGGCTTGTAGCTTGTAGTGACTTGTAAATTTTGACCATTCTATGAGACGAAATTCACTATTCACTATTCGCTTGTTGGACTTGTAGGACCTACAAGTGTTCAATGCAACACCCCCCCCCCTGAGCGGGCCGAAACGAGGGTGAAACCAACGATTTTTGCCCGCGACCGATGTCTATGGCCAAAACGTATGCTTTGACAAAAAGAAGCGATAAAACAAGGAGAATTTTCCAGAAACACAGATTCCGCAATTAATTAAATTTATTTTACGAGCGAGCTAAGCCAAACTATTCTGTACGCATAAATAGTTAAAGTCGCTTGTATGAGTTTTTGCCATAGACATTGACAGCGGGCGCGACAGCGGACACGAAATGAAGTCAATGCATTGAAATGAATACGTTTTTGCCATAGACAGTTGCAGCGGGCGCATAATTTCATTTCGTGCCCGCTGCTGGGGCTGGCTCTGTTATGCCATAATTGTATATTCCCACCCGATTTGCCGGGCAGAAATGTCATAGAAATCGTCAATCCTTTGCAAGTAGAAAATTGAACCATAGACAACAAGATCTATTTTTAGAATGGCAGACTGTAGATGAGATGCTTAACGTAAGAAGAACAAGAACAAATGCAAAAAAACATTTGGGCTCCCGGGCAGAGAAATGACGTTTCTGCCCGCCCTTGCAAATCGGGTGGGAATAGCTATACCATAGACCTTCTTCGTGCAGAAAGAGGGAAATCCTCGGGCCGCTTCGCGTCCCTCGGATTCTCCCCTTTCTGCCCTCAGAAGGTCTATGGTATTGGTATATTGTTACCCCTCCTTTGCGGGCAGAAATGGGAGGTTCCGAGGGCGCCGTTAGGCGCCCGAGGCCTGCCATTTCTGCCCAAAAAGGAGGGGTGATAATTGTATTGTTAGTAGGCTTTTTACCATAGATATGTAGGCCTGGCTCGGTAGTGAGCAGGGTCAAGGGAGCGCAGCACTTTTACAACCATAGACAAAATCTATAATATAGTTCTTTAAAAGAGAAGCTCGAGCATAGCTTCAATCTCAGCTAGTTGTGTGGTTTTACCATAGACTAAACTCCATCTTTAGATAAAAGCTTCGATACTTTTTAGAAGAGAGAGAAAGAAAGGATAAAATAAAATGTGGCCTATGATTAACTATAAAAAAATATTAGAAGACGAGATATCCGGCCTTACGTCAACAGAGATGTCGTTTGTGTTCAGCGACGACGTGCCTTCTGGAATTTCATCAAACACTGGGCTAACTGTGGAGCAGCTACAGGATATAGAGGATTTCGACAAGTGGATCCATGAGAGTGACGACACGTTGAGTCTGGTTGAATTGACCCCCGATCAACATCAAGAACTAAATGACACGGAGGCGGAAGCTGTGGTGAAATCTACCAAGACTCAAACTAGACAACATGTAGCGAAGTTCGAGTCATTTGTTCGCGATGTCATTGGAGTTGGTAGGCCACTGGCTGGTATTCCAGTGAAATACTTGAAAGAGTATCTTCGGCTTTTTTTGCTCGTCTTTCCAAGAATGACGGAAGCTACTACGCTCCTGCATCTCTAGCATGCATTCGTGCTAGTCTGCATCGCGCCATTCTGGCGAGTCACGGAGTAGCTCTCATCGGGAATCCTGAATTTGCCAGCGTCGAGAAACTGTACAAGGCCATGATCGTAAAAAGCCTGAAGCAGAAGTCGCAGATTTGTGAGCCTTCAGGCTTTTATCCAATTGAGTCGGAGGACAAACGTCGTCTCCTGGCGTACTTCAACAAGTGCGGTCCCGTGAGTTTACAGGATGAAGTTTTCTATCTGCTAATGTCCCACTTTGCTTTTCGTGGACGAGAGGCTCTGCGCAGTTTGGAAAAAGACGACATTCTTTTTCAAACCGGGCCTGATGGTCATGAATACATTGACATTCTGGCGTCCAAGAAGGAGAAGTGTGTCAAAGCGTCTAGTCCATTCACTCTGAAGCAGATTGGGATTTTTGCTACGGAAGACAAGTCACGCTGTCCGGTGGAAACAATCAAACTGTACATCGGAAAGCTGCCCGCCGGCAACAAAGCATTGTTCCCTAAGCCAAAGACCAAGTTTACTGATGTTGAATGGTACTGCGCCAAAGAAGTCTTGGGTAAGAACACCCTGGACAATATGATGAAATCAATTTCTTTACGAGCTGGACTTTCAAAGCAGTACACGAATCACTGCATTCGGCCGACGGTGGTTACCAGCCTGGCAAGTCGCAAGGTTCCTGTAGAACAAATTCAAGTTGTTACTGGACACAAGAAGCCTGAGTCAGTGCAGCGCTACACAAAGGCTCTTACTCTTGGCCAGAAGCGTTCGCTTAGCAACATCATCTCTGATGGTATGCACGATGAGACCGAACAACAATTGCAAGTCGCAGCTGCATCGAGTGGACCACCATCGCGGGTTTCTACATCCTGCTCCGTTACCAAGAAGATTGCGATTGAAGTGGAGAACGGCAGAATTGATCAGTCCGCTTCGATTGAGATTAAGCAACCAACAGTTGTTATGGAGAAAGATCGCCTAAAGCTGTATATCTACTTTTAAACTTTTTTGAGACTCGCTATATCGTTCGCTATATCGTTTTTCGATTTTAACGTTCAGGCCATACAACCTGTTGCATTGCTATTCATTCTGTTGCATTGCTATTCATTCTGTTGCATTGCTATGCATTCTTTTGCATTGCTATTCATTCTGTTGCATTGCTATTCATTCTGTTGCATTGCTATGCATTCTTTTGCATTGCTATTCATTCTGTTGCATTGCTATGCATTCTTTTGCATTGCTATTCATTCTGTTGCATTGCTATTCATTCTGTTGCATTGCTATTCATTCTGTTGCTTCAGTTAAATTCATAAGAGAGATTGAGTAATAAAATTAGCGGGCAAAAATTAGCGGGCAAACAATAAAACAAGAAAATTCCGATCTCAGCAAGCTATTTTTGCGGGCAAATAATGCCATAGACATATTATCGGGCACGCCTAAAAGCCCGCAGACCGAAAAAGCCTACTAACAATAATATACCTTTTCCACTTCAAGTCTGTCAAAAGTAACTTCGAATCTGTCAAAGATAGCAGAAACGCATACATTCAGCTCGCAAGCCGAGTGCCAACTAAGTGTCTATGGCAAAGAACCTCAGATCAATTCTTTCACAAGTAACTTCAAATCTGTCCATAGGAAAGATAGGGAGAGGAAATTTCCGGGGATAGAAAAAAGGACTGCAGACTGACTAAACGTTCGGCACAGGAACTTAATGTCTATGGCAATTCTCAAGTTAAAATATGTCTAAAGTAAGTTCAAATCTGTCATAGATACAAGCTAGGACAAGCCTGCCTTGATCGCCGATCTTTGCTTAATGCATGAAGTTCACTTTTGACTGTAACTGCTCGACTGTTGAAAATAAACGGACTTGATTAATTGAAGACAGATGTGAAGTTACTTGTGACAGAATTGATCTGAGTTTCTTTGCCATAGACACTTAGTTGGCACTCGGCTTGCGAGATGAATGTATGCGTTTCTGCTATCCTTGACAGATTTGAAGTTACTTTTGACAGACTTGAAGTGGAAAAGGTATAATATGAATAGGCTGCTACGGGCAGAAATGAGCTACTCGGCCTCGGCGCGTTTCACTCATTTCTGCCCTAAGCAGCCTATCCATATTGTTATAATACATATATATTCTACTGGCCGTGCGGCCCGCAAAATAATGGGACAACATATTGCCCGCCATTGCAAGAATTTAGCCTCGTTGCGGGCTTTTTTTTCACCAAATTTGCCTATGACTAAACTTCAGTGGGTACTATTTTTCGCCGACGACGCTTCTGTGGCGGTTGTCTCCATGATTTGTTGCTCGTCTAATCCAGCATGGTATAGTCTTGTGGGTATAGCCAGATGCTTTAGATACGACTGAAGTAACGTTATGGTGCTTGCGCAGGTCTCCACCTGCAGTCAACAAAGCATCGATGTCCGTCTGGCGCAGCATGTTCGGATCAAAATCGCCAACGAAGTCTTCAGTGTAGTCGACCAGTGGATTAAGTATATCGGACTCCATCGTTGCAGCAAACAGATGTCTTAGCTTTGCATTGTTAAAGAAACTTGAAGGCTCACTTCCTCTGTCTCCTCTACCAGAGCTTTTGTGCCACAGACGTTGAAAGAGCGCGAGCCACGGTCCAATGTGTATATTTTTGTGCCATAGACATCTCCCAAGATCACGAATTCAAGGACACCTTAAGTAGGACGGGACACTTCGTTTCCTGGAAAGTTTTTGGAGTCCAATTTTCGCGAAAAAATACACTACGGAGATAGGAAATTTGCTGTTTTTCGACGTAAAACTAAAGATTGCGCTCGATTGGAAGCAGATGCAAATCTCATCTTTTGATATGTGGTTCCTGTCTTCTTAGTCTATCGAAATATGTAAATCTTAATTTGTGAAATATTGATCTTTAAATTAATACCTTTGTAAAACATTCGTCGAAAAATATAATTTTCAATAAAATTGTATTTTAGCAGCTGCGCAGGTTCAGTTCCTCTTCTAATCAAGTCTGTTTTATTCAAAGAACAATTGCATCCATCAGTATTTTGAGTAATTTGGTGGTCCAGTCACTTGGCTCATTCTCTGGATGGGCAATTTGCCATCCAGTAGTTTTTGACCAAAATAAATCAATATCAATAAAAATAATAGGAAGATTTATCATTTATCACAAATTAAGACGTACATATTTCAATAGAGTAAGAAGGCAGAAACCACCTATCAAAAGATGAGATTTGCATCTGCTTCCAATCGAGCTCAATCTTTAATTTTATGTACGAGAAAAACTCTAGAAACTCCAAAACTCGTAGAAAAACTCCAAATTTCCTATCTCTGTAGTGTATTTTTTCGCGAAAACTGGACTCCAAAAACTTTCCAGGAAACGAAGTGTCCCGTCCTTTTACTTAAGGTGTCCTTGCACGAATTTCCACGCACTATTTACTTAGTGCCCGGAGTATCTACAGCCTTCTCCCTATGAGACAAAGCACGATTTTCAGGGCACTATTTGAAAAGTGCGTAAAAAAGCGTGCTTTATCTTCTACATAATTGTATGTTTTTGTCATACATACTTGTTCTTAACAGTCTGATGACCACTGGGGATATTTATTGGAACCTAGTTTGTCTATGGTTAGTGCTAGAATAATCGTATCACAATCACCCTATTATTCGTATGTGACACAAACTTTAGGAAATATTAAGGTCGAATAAAAAGACTTTTAACAACGTGGTGAATAATACTTTTCTTAGCCGTCAGACTGTTAACAAAAATGTTACGCTTTTTTGGCTTATTGTCGCTTCAGGTTTGTAAAGGATTGAAGGATCAATTGCTAAATATTGTTGAAAAAGTTTTTGTAGCTTTTCGGAGATTTCTGTACGCTACAAGTGGAATATAAAGAGCAGATAAAGCAAGAATCCGAAAATTTTCTAAAACAAGTGGGCAGAATTTTTTAAAATGCGCAAAACAGTTTTGAACTGTGCAATCAGTCTAAAAAGGCCAAAATTTTCTTTTGGACGTATGTTTTACCCTGGTGACCTTTCTAGAGCAAGATATGGGATATTTCCCTTGTCCTTGACTTTTTCTAACAAAATTAACTTGTGATTCAAGAAATTATCCCATTAAAATAAATAGGATCATTTGGAATGGGCAAAAAGCCCGAGCAGTTTAAAAAACTTAAAAAAACAAAAAACTCTAAACGAAAAATTAGCTTGGAATCAAAAAATGAAGCCAAATCACTCAATTAATTCGAAAACTGTTAAAAATTATTAAAAAACTTACAGGCTGAATCACCACCTCCAGTGTGCTGTGTCTGCTCCGGTTCGACTGACGACTCTGATGGATGCACACCCTGCTGTTGGCCATCGAAACCCGAGGGACCGACAGACCAACACACTGAGCATGAATCATCACCTCGAGTGTGCTGTGCCTGCACTGGTTCGACTGACGACTCTGATGGATGCACACCCTGCTGTTGGCCATCGAAACCCGAGGGATCGACAGAACAACACACTAAGCATGAATCAACACCTCGAAAGTGCTGTGTCTGCACCGGTTCGACTGACGACTCTGATGGATGCACACCCTGCTGTTGGCCATCGAAACCCGAGGGATCGACAGAACAACACACTGAGCATGAATCAACACCTCGAAAGTGCTGTGTCTGCTCCGGTTCGACTGACGACTCTGATGGAGGCACACCCTGCTGTTGGCCATCGAAACCCGAGGGACCAACAGACCAACAAACTGAGCATGAATCATCACCTCGAAAGTGCTGTGCCTGCACTGGTTCGACTGACGACTCTGATGGAGGCACACCCTGCTGTTGGCCATCGAAACCCGAGGGATCGACAGAACAACACACTGAGCATGAATCAACACCTCGAAAGTGCTGTGTCTGCACCGGTTCGACTGACGACTCTGATGGATGCACACCCTGCTGTTGGCCATCGAAACCCGAGGGATCGACAGAACAACACACTGAGCATAAATCAACACCTCGAAAGTGCTGTGTCTGCTCCGGTTCGACTGACGACTCTAATGGAGGCACACCCTGCTGTTGGCCATCGAAACCCGAGGGATCGACAGAACAACACACTGAGCATGAATCAACACCTCGAAAGTGCTGTGTCTGCTCCGGTTCGACTGACGACTCTGATGGAGGCACACCCTGCTGTTGGCCATCGAAACCCGAGGGACCAACAGACCAACAAACTGAGCATGAATCATCACCTCGAAAGTGCTGTGCCTGCACTGGTTCGACTGACGACTCTGATGGAGGCACACCCTGCTGTTGGCCATCGAAACCCGAGGGATCGACAGAACAACACACTGAGCATGAATCAACACCTCGAAAGTGCTGTGTCTGCACCGGTTCGACTGACGACTCTGATGGATGCACACCCTGCTGTTGGCCATCGAAACCCGAGGGATCGACAGAACAACACACTGAGCATAAATCAACACCTCGAAAGTGCTGTGTCTGCTCCGGTTCGACTGACGACTCTAATGGAGGCACACCCTGCTGTTGGCCATCGAAACCCGAGGGATCGACAGAACAACACACTGAGCATGAATCAACACCTCGAAAGTGCTGTGTCTGCTCCGGTTCGACTGACGACTCTGATGGAGGCACACCCTGCTGTTGGCCATCGAAACCCGAGGGACCAACAGACCAACAAACTGAGCATGAATCATCACCTCGAAAGTGCTGTGCCTGCACTGGTTCGACTGACGACTCTGATGGAGGCACACCCTGCTGTTGGCCATCGAAACCCGAGGGATCGACAGAACAACACACTGAGCATGAATCAACACCTCGAAAGTGCTGTGTCTGCACCGGTTCGACTGACGACTCTGATGGATGCACACCCTGCTGTTGGCCATCGAAACCCGAGGGATCGACAGAACAACACACTGAGCATGAATCAACACCTCGAAAGTGCTGTGTCTGCTCCGGTTCGACTGACGACTCTGATGGAGGCACACCCTGCTGTTGGCCATCGAAACCCGAGGGATCGACAGAACAACACACTGAGCATAAATCAACACCTCGAAAGTGCTGTGTCTGCTCCGGTTCGACTGACGACTCTAATGGAGGCACACCCTGCTGTTGGCCATCGAAACCCGAGGGATCGACAGAACAACACACTGAGCATGAATCAACACCTCCAGTCTGCTTTGCCTGCACTGGTTCGACTGACGACTCTGATGGATGCACACCCTGCTGTTGGCCATCGAAACCCGAGGGACCGACAGAACAACACACTGAGCATGAATCAACACCTCGAAAGTGCTGTGTCTGCACCGGTTCGACTGACGACTCTGATGGATGCACACCCTGCTGTTGGCCATCGAAACCCGAGGTACCGACAGAACAACACACTGAGCATGAATCAACACCTCGAGTGTGCTGTGCCTGCACTGGTTCGACTGACGACTCTAATGGATGCACACCCTGCTGTTGGCCATCGAAACCCGAGGGATCGACAGAACAACACACTGAGCAAGAATCAACACCTCGAAAGTGCTGTGTCTGCACCGGTTCGACTGACGACTCTGATGGATGCACACCCTGCTGTTGGCCATCGAAACCCGAGGGACCGACAGAACAACACACTGAGCATGAATCAACACCTCCAGTGTGCTTTGCCTGCACTGGTTCGACTGACGACTCTGATGGAGGCACACCCTGCTGTTGGCCATCGAAACCCGAGGGATCGACAGAACAACACACTGAGCATGAATCAACACCTCGAAAGTGCTGTGTCTGCACCGGTTCGACTGACGACTCTGATGGAGGCACACCCTGCTGTTGGCCATCGAAACCCGAGGGATCGACAGAACAACACACTGAGCATGAATCAACACCTCGAAAGTGCTGTGTCTGCACCGGTTCGACTGACGACTCTAATGGAGGCACACCCTGCTGTTGGCCATCGAAACCCGAGGGACCGACAGAACAACACACTGAGCATGAATCAACACCTCCAGTGTGCTGTGCCTGCACTGGTTCGACTGACGACTCTGATGGATGCACACCCTGCTGTTGGCCATCGAAACCCGAGGGACTGACAGACCAACAAACTGAGCATGAATCAACACCTCCAGTGTGCTGTGCCTGCACTGGTTCGACTGACGACTCTGATGGAGGCACACCCTGCTGTTGGCCATCGAAACCCGAGGGACCCACAGACCAACATACTGAGCATGAATCACCACCTCCAGTGTGCTGTGTGTCTACTGGTTTTAAGGCTGACTCAGATGGAGACGCAGCGGCAATTGAGGCGAAAGCAAAGGCGAAAGAGGAGGCAGAGGCAAAGGCTAAGGAGAAAGCGGAGGCGAAGGCAAAATTAAAGGCGGAATTAAAACAGAAAAAGGAGGCGGAAGCAAAGGCAAAGATGGAAGCGAAAGCAAAAGCGAAGGCAGAGGCAGAGGCAAAAGCCAAGGAGGAGGCGGAAGCGAAGGCCAAAGTGGAGGCGGAATTGAAACAGAAAAAGGAGGCGGAAGCAAAAGCAAAGATGGAAGCAAAAGCAAAAGCAAAGGCAGAGGCGGAGGCAAAAGCCAAGGAGGAGGCGGACGCGAAGGCCAAAGTGGAGGCGGAATTGAAACAGAAAAAGGAGGCGGAAGCAAAGGCAAAGATGGAAGCAAAAGCAAAAGCAAAGGCAGAAGCGGAGGCAAAGGCCAAGGAGGAGGCGGAAGCGAAGGCCAAAGTGGAGGCGGAATTGAAACAGAAAAAGGAGGCGGAAGCAAAGGCAAAGATGGAAGCAAAAGCAAAAGCAAAGGCAGAAGCGGAGGCAAAGGCCAAGGAGGAGGCGGAAGCGAAGGCCAAAGTGGAGGCGGAATTGAAACAGAAAAAGGAGGCGGAAGCAAAGGCAAAGATGGAAGCAAAAGCAAAAGCAAAGGCAGAGGCGGAGGCAAAGGCCAAGGAGGAGGCGGAAGCGAAGGCCAAAGTGGAGGCGGAATTGAAACAGAAAAAGGAGGCGGAAGCAAAGGCAAAGATGGAAGCAAAAGCAAAAGCAAAGGCAGAAGCGGAGGCAAAGGCCAAGGAGGAGGCGGAAGCGAAGGCCAAAGTGGAGGCGGAATTGAAACAGAAAAAGGAGGCGGAAGCAAAGGCAAAGATGGAAGCGAAAGCAAAAGCGAAGGCAGAGGCAGAGGCAAAAGCCAAGGAGGAGGCGGAAGCGAAGGCCAAAGTGGAGGCGGAATTGAAACAGAAAAAGGAGGCGGAAGCAAAAGCAAAGATGGAAGCAAAAGCAAAAGCAAAGGCAGAGGCGGAGGCAAAAGCCAAGGAGGAGGCGGAAGCGAAGGCCAAAGTGGAGGCGGAATTGAAACAGAAAAAGGAGGCGGAAGCAAAGGCAAAGATGGAAGCAAAAGCAAAAGCAAAGGCAGAGGCGGAGGCAAAAGCCAAGGAGGAGGCGGAAGCGAAGGCCAAAGTGGAGGCGGAATTGAAACAGAAAAAGGAGGCGGAAGCAAAGGCAAAGATGGAAGCGAAAGCAAAGGCGAAAGAGGAGGCCGAGGCAAAGGCCAAGGAGGAGGCGGAAGTGAAGGCCAAAGTCGAGGCGGAATTGAAACAGAAAAAGGAGGCGGAAGCAAAGGCAAAGATGGAAGCGAAAGCAAAGGCGAAAGAGGAGGCCGAGGCAAAGGCCAAGGAGGAGGCGGAAGTGAAGGCCAAAGTCGAGGCGGAATTGAAACAGAAAAAGGAGGCGGAAGCAAAGGCAAAGATGGAAGCGAAAGCAAAGGCGAAAGAGGAGGCCGAGGCAAAGGCCAAGGAGGAGGCGGAAGTGAAGGCCAAAGTCGAGGCGGAATTGAAACAGAAAAAGGAGGTGGAAACAAAAAAGAAAGCAGAGGCGGAAGCAAAAGCCAAGGAGGAGGCAGAAGCGAAGGCCAAGGCAGAGGTGGAGGCCAAGGCCAAAGCAGAGGCGGAAGCGAAGGCCAAGGCAGAGGCGGAAGCGAAGGCCAAGGCAGAGGCGGAAGCGAAGGCCAAGGCAGAGGCGGAAGCGAAGGCCAAGGCAGAGGCGGAAGCGAAGGCCAAGGCAGAGGCGGAAGCGAAGGCCAAGGCAGAGGCGGAAGCGAAGGCCAAGGCAGAGGCGGAAGCGAAGGCCAAGGCAGAGGCGGAAGCGAAGGCCAAGGCAGAGGCGGAAGCGAAGGCCAAGGCAGAGGCGGAAGCGAAGGCCAAGGCAGAGGCGGAAGCGAAGGCCAAGGCAGAGGCGGAAGCGAAGGCCAAGGCAGAGGCGGAAGCAAAAGCCAAGGAGGAGGCAGAAGCGAAGGCCAAGGCAGAGGTGGAGGCCAAGGCCAAAGCAGAGGCGGAAGCGAAGGCCAAGGCAGAGGCGGAAGCGAAGGCCAAGGCAGAGGCGGAAGCGAAGGCCAAGGCAGAGGCGGAAGCGAAGGCCAAGGCAGAGGCGGAAGCGAAGGCCAAGGCAGAGGCGGAAGCGAAGGCCAAGGCAGAGGCGGAAGCGAAGGCCAAGGCAGAGGCGGAAGCGAAGGCCAAGGCAGAGGCGGAAGCGAAGGCCAAGGCAGAGGCGGAAGCGAAGACCAAGGTGCAGGGAAAGGCTCAGGCGTCGAAGTCGGAGTTAAAGGCAATCGACTCGATAATAGCCAAGCCTGTTGTGAATCCCGCATCACCGGCGGCTATGACGGTTAGTCTGAGGGAATCTTTTGCATCTCTTGATGTTGCAATTGTTAAAAGGAAGCTCGTCGAGTTGCAAGATGCAATAGAGAAAATTACTGCCCTTGACACCAAGCTGAGTGCTAAGTATTCAAAAAAGTTGCACGAAGCCAGACTCATTTTGTTGGCTCTGCAGTATCGAAAAGGTGAGTGATGATTCCTGTGCTTAAATTTTATTTTATCCTGGCATTGAAATGATAGGATCGATTAGTTAAGTGAAAAGTTCCATTAAGGTTGTGCAATGCGTGCAAATTAGGGTTCCCGAAGGCTTTTGTCATCTTATAAAAGAGAAGACCCACGAAAAATCCCATAATGAGTCGGAGGCCACCAAGTAGGCATCGGCATAGTTCACTAAACATGCATGTCTGGGACAGCTCGGGTAAAACTGGAACAGGCAGTTTGATCTAACACACTGATCTCTGAGGGTGCATGCCCGCTCATCTCACACACTGATCTCTGCTCTCTCATCTCACACACCGCTTTCTGTCATCCCAACAAGGTCTCCGAGAAGGCTTGGCAGACACAAAGCAGACGGGAAACACGCAACGTCTGCGCGCTGTGGTCTACAAGCTGGATGAGGAAGAGCAGCCGCTGACGAAGTCCCATTGCATGATTTTCGAGGAGGATCTGAAGCAGGCCCGAGAAGTTATCGACAAGGACAACAGAAGGAGGCGAATTCCGTTGCACAAGCTGGACATGAATTCCAAAACTCTCTTAGAGCTGAGACAGTATGGTAGACCCGTAGAGACCGTGCACAAGAGTGTACAAGCTCTGCTGCTGCTGCTTGGCTTTTACGAGAAGCGAACCCGGGTAAGTTGCTTTGCTTTGCTTGCTCCCTCAATTCACATTTCCGCACATGCAAAACTGAATCAGAGCTTGCACCCGCTCCATCCGATTCCAACAGAAGTGGTACCGCTGTCAGATGCTGCTCAAGGACGTCATCAGGAAGATAAATTCAGAATTTGATCCGCGATACGTGGATCCACGCATTGCAGCCCGGGCTGGCCAAATTCTGGACGGGGTCGACAAGAGAGACTTCGAGTTTCACAGCGCGGCTGCGTTTGCGTTCTACGAATGGGTTTGTTGCTTTGCGAAGCTTTTGCTACAGTTTACATTCTGCGAATGGGTTTGTTGCCTGTGTCTGTGAATATCTTGCTGCAGTCTGCGTGCTACGCATTGGTCTGTGTCTTTGTGAATATTTTGCTGTAGTCTAAATTTTTAGCCAATTTTTTTACTTCCCTACATGCTCAGCCTCCGGTACCATGCTATCCTATGAAAAGGGTGACTGAATTTCATTCTGGCCGTAAAATTCCCATGAGTATTCCCACATTCCACGCAGGCCGCAAAGACCGTCCAGTCAATCAAGGAGGCGACACCAGAAGAGACTTTTGTACCGATTGGGATCAGAGGCCAGAAAAGAATTCTTAATGTTTCTGACGCTGAGGACGATGATTGGAATTATGAAGATTCCCTAGTGACAGCGAATTTTTCATGACATTCACACGCCTCCGAAACAAACGAAAACTTGTATGGCTCTTTGTATCTCTTTGTACATTTATATTTTTCAGCAAAAGTGTGATACTCACAGGATTTTTCGATTTTGACTGTTTGGCCATTTGCACACTAGGTTTTCTTTTTCTGCTAACAAAATTAACTTTGTACATAACGCTGTTTACAGGGCGACTGCCTACATAATTCACCACTTTTCCAAGATTGATCAACACAATTTAGTTTGTTTTATCGCTCATACGAGCTATAAGACGCAGTAGAAGAATTTTTTCTGATTATGACTCTTGAAAGCACACACAGCGGAGCTCAGTTGAACATGTCTGATGGGACTGACACAGCTGAATGGGATGTGAAGTAGGCGTACAGTAACGTATGGCTATTGATATAAACCATTTCTTTGAGTACGACATGTAGCTTGAGTATGTTCTATCTGTGGGAATCCTGTACGTCCCAGAAAATATTAAAACTTAGTCCATGGCATTCTGCTATGACAGTGTCTATGAATGGGGCAGGCTTCAAGCCTCAAAAAGGCAGGGACCGTGACTTGACTTTAGCATTCAACAGTCTAGAAACAAAATGCGAATACGGAGCTAGTGTGTGCATGTAATAAGTACCTTTCTGCCTTATAAGTACGGCTTTTCAATTTGATTTTTATTCTTCTTTTAAGAGCGCTAAAACTAATGTTCTATCGTAATGAAGCTTATATTCTTTACATTACCCAGATTTTCTTTTCTGTTGCGGTTTTTTCTGCACAGAGAATAAATGCTTTCTTGAGCTGTACCGTTTAAATTTTCCATGGTTGGATAACAAGCTAGGGAGAAGCTGTTAAATATCAGTCAATAACGCCAACACAGATATGTTGAGAATTACACTCTGGACATATTGTGACCAGTTTAGTGCGACACACTACCTCTTTTCATTTGCAGCTGCCGTAACTGCAAGTGAATTTTTCTTGAACCAAATTTCACTAGTTTAGATAAATTACGCTCGTAATTGATAGACAGAAGAAAAACAGATACGAGCGTAGATGCTCGTAGATAGATGGACAGATATGTAGCGAGAATGAGCGAGCGAAGCGAGTCTGACCAGAGCTTTATCTGACCAGAGCTTCACTTACCCCCGCAGGCATTTTGCATCCACAAAGTCTCTCACACAAGATCACAAGCTAAGGTTTTTTTGACAATGAAGGCTGGGAAAGCCCATGGGCGCTGTGAGCGCTTTAATCCAAGAGGGACCCCAAGGAACCCAGCTTTAATAGTAAAAACAAAACAATTTCTTTGAATTATTTAAGCTTGCACCTTTCACCCAACGGAAACTTAGTTTTCGTAACCCTAACTGGTGCAGGTCCTGGCCAGCGATATGAATAGATAGATAGATAGATAGATAGATAGATAGATAGATAGATAGATAGATAGATAGATAGATAGATAGATAAATAGACAGATAGATAGATGGAATCTACATGTACAAAGGTTCACAAAAGCTACGATCTGCCATTCACTTCCAGAGTACACAGGAGACTCATTTTCGCAAGCTGCAGCGTGAAGGAATTCATTTGCGCTTTAAAAGACTTTAAAGAAAATCCGAAGCTGACACAAGATGACCAACGGTTCCAATGAGCCAGACTCTCTGGTAAGTGAAACGCACTCCTTACGTAGCCTATTGACTCTCTTAACTCTCTGTCTATCACTCATTCTGGAGGACTTAACTTTCAGCAAATTTTTACTGAAATTTAAGCACATTAGACCCAGTAAAGTGACTATTATGTCAATATTATTTCCCAATGTTCAACACAGCCGAGACACCTGTTGGACCTGCCGTACTACGCAAGCTACGAGTACTGCGAGAATGAGATTCCACTGGACAAGTACCTGCTGCCGTCTGACCCAGCCGCCGTGCAGCGCGGAGTCGAGTCCGGTCGTTACCCGACCTTGTGCAACCTGGCCCGGATTCAGCGGCAACTGGGCGAGCCTCCCAGGTCTCCGAGTGCGCAGGCGGAGCCGCCGTTCCCGCCCCGTCGGACCAAGGCGGAGCTGTTTCGGTTGGACGAGTTCGCGGAGAAGGACAAATTCGCCACTTCCGTGACGCCGCGTCCGTCTGAGGACTGGGATAAGGTGGCCAAAAAGCTTTTCAAGATGTGCCGCAATAACCTGGACAAGGTGCGGGCCGCCTTCTGCTTCGTCTGCACGAAGCGGAATTTGTCGGAAAATGATAAGGAGACTCAGGCCTACAGGGACATCCGGAACGAGGAGTATGACACAGTTTTCGAAAATTTGCTCCTGTGAGTTCAATGAGACTGCGGTGCTTGTGCCTGTATGCCTGCATACCTATTAGCAATGGTGCCTGTGGCCTACATTACATGGCCTTCATCTCACATACCTGAGGACTTAAATAAGCTGATTTAGGCAACGTAAAATGTGTGCTTTAGATCGCCATAGGACTTGAAAATTTTTAGTATGATATAGCTTAGATCTTTGGGACATGGTAATGAATGATTAAAATAACAATGTACGAGTACAAGTATGGTTGCTATAATATGCTGGCCTCAAAGGCTTGTATGTTAGACCAGAGTTTCTCGCATGCTGCTGCTGACAAGCGAGCAAACATTTCAGAGCAGGCTCGGTGCCGAACGAGAAAATCTACGGATTCAAGAGGAGTCCGAACTGCGAACCCGGATTGCGGGCAGTACTGGGCAAGGGATGCCGGTCACTGGTTCGCCTGCTACGTGGAGGGCGAGTGGAGACTCGTGGATCCCCGTTGGGCATCAAAGGCGGTGAAGGGTCATGACACAGGGAACTACGGAGCCATCGATGACAAGGGTCGCGTTGGCAACGCCAGAGAAAGGAGTGGACAGAATGTGTTTCAATTCAATTCTGAGTTCTGGTTCCTTACCGATCCTGACCAGTTCATCTCCACCCACTGCCCACCCGAAGACATGCTGGAGTGGCAGCTCCTTGCCAGACCTGTGACAATTGAGGAGTTCAATATGATGCCAGAATATTTCGCTGCGAACCAAGGCGAAATGCAGCATTACCAAATCGAAACAATCTCGCACCCATGGAATGTGATCGTGGCAAGACCAGGTCCTGTGGAGATTGTGTTCAAGGAGCTGAAACAGCTCGTGCCCTACAACTTTGGCAAGCAGCTGAAGATACACAAGAAGGACATGAGCAATGAGGCAAACCAGGCAATCCAGGCTGCATACCAGCAAACGGCCTGCGTCAGCAAGGAGATACGGGTCTCTGAGGACACGGTGAAATTCATTTTCTACCCGCCTTGTCAAGGACAGTTTGCGTTGACAATCAAGCTGCGACGTGACAACGGCGCAAATGTGCAAATCAGCGATTTCATCACCTACGTGATCCACTGCCCCCAGACCTGGGTCTCGCCAGTGAAGGATGTTTTCCCGGAGGGACAGCTGAGTGTGTTTGGTGCCGGTCCAGACTTTCGGAATGCGGGATTCACTACGGATGCATCGGGCGTGTTGAACGCGACTGGATGGGGAGGCCAAGTTGGAGATTGTTTACGTTACACTGGGGGATTCCAACTCAGTACCTAAGTGAGCCTGATCAAAGTTACTCATTAACAAATTCTCTTGAAGTGAGCTGTGACAACAGTGCTTTGCGCATTGTTGAACTGATAGGTAAACTATTCATAAAATTAAGCCGAACCACGGTCAACTATCATTTTACCATTCAAAATCCCCGCTGCAGAACCCTGACCTGCTTGGTGCTGGGCCCGGATAACCAGTCGCTGCCTCCAGGCAATACCGTGGTGTGGTGTGACGGGCAGCGCCACGAGTTTCTCTTCCTTGCCCCGGACTCCGGCTATTACGCGCTTGTGCTACTTTTTGGCGGCCGCCCGGTTGGGCAGTTCCTCATTAAAGCCAACAGCGAGGCAAAAGATGTCAGCAATTTTCCCATGCCAGACTGGAACAAGGTCGGAGCACTCGGATTCGCTCTAGTTGATGCTAATGCAGCACCGCGGAGACTTCTGATTCCGCTGAGTCACCGAGATCCCTACGTGCGAACCGAGCAGGCGGAGCTGATAATGCTGTTCGGTTGCACTAGCGGCCTGGAGCTGAAGGTGGAGCTGCTCACCGTCACATCGGACGGTGGTGCGGAGTCCGCCGGAAACTTTGCTCTCGTGAGTGGTGTCGGAGGCGGAGGCAGCGGACGAGACAGAAGCGCCAATGGTGAGGACGCTGGGGGCGCAGACTACGAAGTCCGCTGCAGATTCCCGACGGCAGGCCATTTCCTGCTGCGCCTGATGATCAGGGAAGGCAGCGTAGGTGACTGGCGGCTGGAATTCACGTACTTTGTGAGAGCTGTTGGTCACGTTGACGGATCGGCCGCTGAGTTCCCGCACCTGATGACCGCCTGGCGGTCCTACTGGGCCCTGCTGGAGCCGCTGAGCCGAACGCTGCCGCTTAACAGCCCGACGCAACTGCGACTTCGCCTGATCGAGCCGGCCGTGATCGGGCTCATCGTTGTCGATGACCGGGACGGGCGGCGGGAACCGCTGACCCGGGACCCGAGGGACCCGACAGTCTGGATTGGCTTCGTGCGGGGCGGTATGACGGTGTGTAAAGCGGTTGCATTGATATGGGGCTGTCATTAATGATTTAAGGCCAATTCACATCAAATTCAGTAGGCAGGTGGCAGTCGAACTTCGCATTCCTGAGATTGCAGGAGATCCAGGCCCATCAAGTGCTAACTACCGTTGATGTGAACTAGGCTTAAAGAGGGGTTACCCATGACGAAACACGAGTCCAAGGCCTTCTAAATTCCTTTCACATTGCTTCTTACTCTTACTACTTTAGAAGTCTTTCCAGAGTCACGGTGTCTGAATTTCTATTGAAGTACTCTAGAAAAAAGCCTCTAATGCAGATTTCACACCAATCACAGTTTCCAGCTGACCTAGATAAGGAAGCTGTCCGCTAGCCCAACAATATATAGTTGAATACCAACTGCATTAGATGAGTACCAGTAATGAAAGTTAACATTTTTACCTCTGAGACCCTCTCTCGCTGTCCGCATTGTGCCCTGCGCTTCCATCGAAACCGTACCAGAAATTTGAAGATAAATACATTCTCAGCAATGCTACTGTCTGCAAATTTATGCCCCACATGCAGTGGTATCGTGACAAATAGAGAATCGAATTCAGCCTGGACGATCACCCTCTCAATGTAAAATACAATGCAGCCAACAGTTAGAGACGGTGACGCTTTGCCACTCTAGTGATCTCCCAGAAGATACCCTAAGATTGAAATGAAATAGCTACCGTTGCAATAAAAGGACAAGCAAACGTACAATAATCATTCCGCTTTCGCAGGTGGTGGCAAGTTTCAACAACGGCAGTGAGGCAGAGCTGGTGAAGTTCGATGTCCAATCGCAAAGTAGCGCTGCTGCCAATGCTGATGCTATGCGTCAGGCGGTTATTTTGAATAAGCAGCGGCAACAGCAGGAAAGCATTCGACAGCGGAAGCAGAAGGATGAGCAGCGACGTGACGAAGGACTGGAGCCAAAGGTTCGTCATGGAGCTCGCTTCCTTCCGTATCAGAGTCGCTTCCTTTGTCGCTTCAGTCAGAAATATGATGTATGGTATTTGGTAGTGAAAAATTTAGAAGTATTATTTTTATTAACCTTGCAGAAATCAAATGCAGAGACTGAAAAGAAACAGAGGGATGCAGCGGCCAACACGAAGAAGGAGGCAAAGGCCAAACTAGAGGCGGAGGCCAAGGCCAAGGCAGAGGCGGAGGCAAAGGCCAAGGCAGAGGCGAAGGCAAAGGCCAAGGCAGAGGCGAAGGCAAATGCCAAGGCGGAGGCGGAGACAAGCGAGAAGGGTAAGGCCCATACCGAGACAAAGGCATCAGAACAAAGCCAGGCTCCGTTAAACAAGGTGAAGCCGCTGATCGCACAATTGGATGCGGCTCTTATCGAGCGAAATCTCGCCGGATTACAGAAGGCAATTGAAGGTCTTGATGGCCACGGCACCGAGGTGCGTGGGAGGGAGGCGATGAAGTTGTCTGACGCAAGGCTAACTCTGATAGCGCTGCAGTACAGAAAGAGTGAGTAAATAGTTTTTATGACCCAGTCTTACTGCTTAATTTCATGACACACTTAACAAAAATTATTCTAAAGTGCTCTCAAAATTGTTGCCAATAACATCCCTGGCTAATAAGCTATTAGATTCTAAATGAAGCAGAAGCAGAATCGACATTACAAGTTTATGTTTCACTGCAAGTACAGTTTCACTGCCGAATACGAGCGTATTCTCGCAGAATATTCGCTCTCTAATCTCACCTCGATCTCTACTCTGGCATCTCACACACTGTTCTCTGCTCTCATCTCACACAATGATCTCGGGTCTCTCATCTCACACACCGCTTTCTGTCATCCCAACAAGGTCTCCGAGAAGGCTTGGCAGACACAAAGCAGACGGGAAACACGCAACGTCTGCGCGCTGTGGTCTACAAGCTGGAGGAGGAAGAGCAGCCGCTGACTAAGGCCCATTGCAAGATTTTCGAGGAGGATCTGAAGCAGGCCCGAGAAGTTATCGACAAGGACAACAGAAGGAGGCGAATTCCGTTGCACAAGCTGGATATGAATTCCAAAACTCTCTTAGAGCTGAGGCAGTATAGCAGACCCGTAGAGACCGTGCACAAGACTGTGCAGGCTCTGCTGCTGCTGCTTGGCTTCTGTGAAAAGCAAACCCAGGTCAGTTCCCCTGCTTTGCTGTTTGCCTAGCATTCAGACATCCTGTACATGCAAAACTGACTCAGAGCTCACACCCGCTCCACCCGATCCCACCAGAAGTGGCCCCGCTGTCAGCCGCTGCTCAAGAACGTCATCAGGGAGGTAGCGAAATTTAAATTCGCGGATCCACGCATTGCAGCCCAGGCTGGCCAAATTCTGGACGGGATCGACAAGAGAGACATCGAGTTTCACAGCACTGCTGCGTTTGCCTTCTACGAATGGGTTTGTTGCTTTGCGAAGCTTTTGCTACAGTTTACATTCTGCGAATGGGTTTGTGGCTCCGTGAAACTTTTGATGCAGTTTGCTTTCGGGCTTGTATTACAACTGTGCGGAATTTGAAGGACTGGTCTGGTCTGCAGGCAGCCACGAGAGAACAATCAGTCAGACAGTGAAGAGGCTCAGAGCCCTTGCAAATATAGTTCCTTAGCTGCGGGACTCGGATAAGGTACAGGCTGGGGGCTGGCTACGGAAACAACGCAGGTTGAGAGGGTAAGAGACTTAGAAAGGGGCGAGGTGAAAACCAATCGGAAGGCAGGGAAGAATGGACTAGAATGAATGAGACGAAAACTAAACTAACTAAGAGAGAAGAGCACCACGAACTAGGAGAATTCAAGGACTACTGGAGAATAACAGGACGTAAAATTCGAGATTGGCGGAAAATATTTTGAAGACCAGTATCGGTTCAAAACACCATTAAGAGATAGGAAAGTCTAGCTTTTCCATCACTGATTCGACAATTGTGATCTTGTGTTCGACCTTGAGTAATTAGCTCGTAGCAACGCTAAAAATTGAGTATGTGATGCATTTGAGGTCGCTCTATCAATTTGTGAAACAAAATGGAAACTAGATTTCGGAAGCCTTCAAACGGTAGAAAGTGAAATTATTGAACAACCGGATTTTTCACTTTTTCCTGTCTCTCGTGTGTACGAGAATTGGGGTGGCGGGTTTATTGGTAAGAGTTTGTAAGCTAAAAATAGAACAAAGCCCACTTAGGATTAGGTTAACTAACGCGTCGATGCGCTCGCTGAGTTCATCTGATCCCAAATCACTGAATCTGACGCCCTGGAGATTACAAGCCGGAGACAGCAATGCAAACCTTTGTTTCTGGAACGTTCGGTGACCACAAGTACATTGGCGTATGCAAAGCAGCAACTGCAGACCTCCTGGGGCCGGAGATTGTGCAAGATGCATGAGATCTCCGGAGGAGACGGCAAAGCGCAATTCTGCATGGTATACTGGCAGAGAAAAGAAGGCACTTGCGGTATCCGCCGGAGACGATTAGATAAGGAGGTTACAAAGTATTACTCGTAGGACCCTGCTTTAAACTTGCGCACTATTCACTGCGGTTACGTATCACTATCCGATTTTGCGTGCAGAAAATGCGAGTACATTGTATAACGATTTTGCTAAGTGCATCAGAGTGCATTCTAGGGAATATGACAATTCCTCTCTCCCAGATGCAGCTCTGAGGGACTTTGACCTCCGAGCCGCAGCTCAGTGTGGCAGGCCCATCGAATGAAAGAACTGAGTTTCCTGGTTCACATTTCCCGCAGGCCACGAAGACAGTCCAGTCAATCAAGGAAGTGGAGTCAGAAGAGACATTTGTGCCAGCCGGGATGAAAAGTCAGAAGAGAATTCTGAAAGTTACTGATAAAGACGAAGGAGACTGGGATTTCGAAGACTATGGGATTCGCCGATAGCAGACTCGCATACTAACATGCTGATTCTCTGCCCTTTGACATGTCTCGGAGATTCGTAACTTAAATATCAGTTTTTTCAAGCTTTGAACTTCAGGACTGCTTCTGTAGCCCACTATAACGCGCACATTGTTATCGTCGAATGAACAACACTGATAATAAACATTTATGAGTGCTCATATATTTTTAAAGACACCTAATGTACTCCTAACAAGTACAACTTACTCTTCGATGTTTTGCTTCAAAGCATCAGTTTTCGGAACTACTGCAGTCATGTCTGCACGCACTTATTCTTGTAAGCTTCGCTCTCCGCCCCTCATGCCCTAAATGTACTCAACCCATTTGTGCTAGCCTCTTCCTCACTTATCGATTTATTTACAGCGCCTTAACCCAGCCACTTGCGTGCGCTCAAAACTTTTCACCCCATTAATTGTTAATTAATTGTTGCTATGGTTTAGCGCTTGGTATTGCTTAACGATGCCTCGGCGAATCAGAAGCGTCTCAGACATCTATGTGCTAACCGATACTAACAAGAAGCTATGTCTATGGTGCAAACTCTAATACGAGCTACCATAGGCACAATCTCCCATTTTTCTATTTAATAAACAGACTCGTCACTCGATTAATTCACATAGCAACCGTGGCTTATCGTTTTCTATGGCACATATAGACTTTCGTTCGGTTAGGGTTACGGAAAGGGTTAGGGTTAGTTTAGGCTTAGGGTTAGGGTTAGGCCAAGGTAGTTCCGGTTGGAGAGAAAGGACTAAAAGTCGGCTATGCAAGGAAGGATTATTCGCTCGAGCGCTTTAGGCATATTGCCTTCTTCAGGAGCTTTGAAATATAAAGAGTTTCTGGTTGTACGAGTATATTGTTTATAAATTAATAAAATTACACAGGTTAAATGAAAGAGCCCATGTGAAGAGAACACAGATTACAGAACAATTTTGAGTTGTACTGTAATACAGTAGGAGTCATGGCAGGGCGAGTTTGTTTTATTGAGGAGTTGGTAGGAGGAGAGGGATAAAGTTTGGGAGGGGATAAAAGTTAATTTAAAGCAGGCATACAATAGAAATATGTACAATAGAAAGCGCAAATAGTTTAGTTTGAAAAATAGTTAGTTCACAAATCAGTCAGTTTTTTTAGGGGAGCAGAAGCTGCACAGCGTTGTCGACGGTCGGTTGGGCATTTGATTTCAGGTATTGAGGGAAGGTGAGAGTGAATGGGAGAGGGTGATAGTGAACGAAAGGAGGTGAAAGTGGGTGAGAGAAGGTGGGAGTGAAAGGGAGGGGTGAGAGTGAAATGGAGATCACGAGGCAGGGAGGGGCGGCCGGAGGGGCGGCAGCATTTGATTGGCGTGGCCCACCAGGTCTTCCAGATGCTGGTTGGTGGGAGACCAGATGTCCATTTGGACGGCCAGCTACGTTATCCGACATTCAGCAGCCCCGGACCAGAGCTCCGGCTGGGGGTTGGACAGTGTTGGACAGGGCGGCGGTCCAGAAGTCCGCCGGCAGGACTTGGGTGACGGCGTCCAGGGAGTCCGGTTCCGTGAGGAAGGCGGCTATGGGAGCAGAGGAGGAGGAGGAAGGGGCAGTTTCTGCTTCCAGACGCGGACGGTCCTTCGCGGTGGGCTGGGGCAGGGAGGAGCGGGTGGGGCGCTTGGGAAGGCGAGGTGGTTCGTTGACCCGGAAGGTGAGGTTGACGCAGAGGGAGCGGCAGTGAAGCTCCTTGGGGATACAGTGGACATAGGCCTGCTGGGTGGCTCCCTTCATGACTAGGGCCGCCGAGCCATAAGGAAAAGGCTGGGAGTAGACAAGCGGGCTGGAGGGCTGGCCTCTGAGCGCTTTTCCGGCGACCTCAAAGGTGCGGGCGGCCCCGAAGGAGAAGGAATGGATGGTGGGGTGGGGGCCTAATTGGGGCTCGTCGTCGGCATGCCAACCGCACGAGTTGTTGCCGTCGTGATCGAAGTTAACTAGGCAGGGGAGATCCGGGATGTGGACTTGGGCCCAGACGGACAATTTTTTGACGGCAGGATGCCAATTGTCGTTGGCGGTGATGTGAGAATTGGAATAGGAATAGGGTGGGCCGAACAAGACGATCCGGCGGGGTTCCGGGCGGCCACGGGTGGAGTGGGTGTGTGCTAGAGGAGCGAGGGCGAGGTCCCGGACAAGGATGGCGAGGAATTGGTCGGCGGTGGCCTTGGGGAGGACCTCGGAAAAAAGGGTGATGGACGCCGGGTGAGAGGAAGGATGGGAGGTGGGCAGGGGAAGGAAGGTTGATTACACAGGGTCGGCGTTGAACAAAGCCGGAATGGAAGGGGTGGGCGGGGGCAACGGAGTGGGGTCTGCGGGCGGCGGAGGGCTGGAGGGGTGGTGGCAGGTTGGTCTACGGTTGGCGGATGAGTGGAGGAGGCGGCCGAGGCGGGAGGGTCCGCAGGCGGCGGAGGGGTGGAGGAGGCGGCCGGGGCAGCAGGGTGAGAAACTCTAATCTACCCTAACCATAACCCTTACCTAACCCTTATGAGTTAACCCAAATGACCCAAATCTAATAGGCTAGTCGTAACCCTGACGAGCAACAACTAACATATGAGCTACTTCTGATGGCATAGCAATAACACTAACCTACGACCTAACCCCAATGAGCTAGCCCTAACTCAACAATAACCAAATTCTACACTAACCCTAACCTAACCCAACATAATTGAAACGAAAACCTAACTTAAACCAAACCTGACCCTCACCCAAACCTTACCCAAACCTTATCCTTCACTAACCCAATACTAATGGGCTACTACTAATGCCCAGCTACGAGCTAACACTATAGAGCATTACGTTTATGTACTTAGCGCTCGCATATAAAATTCTCATATTCATACAGGTATTAGATTTAATTTTTTATATATTTTTATATACGTTTACGCATGCATTTCAATCCCTCTACAAATACTCCCCCTTCGAAAACATTGGTACCTGAATGTAACATAAAAGAATAGTCACTGACAATAACAACGCGAATGTATTTTTTTCCTTTGCAATAATGCTACGCAACAATAATGAAACCAACGAGAGTAATAATGTGAGCAGTACGGTACTTGAAAATGAACAACAGTCAATCGATAATATAAGAAACTGATTAAAGTCTAACATAAATTGAAGGCAACCACTGAGTACGCAAATACGCAAAATATTGATGCAGCCATATAAACACGCACGCCGCTACACACGATAATGACAGTGAAACCCTTTAGTGCGAAAAAATTAAATTATGAAGCAATGTTAGTTACTATTTGGCTTTTAAGTAGCTCGTATGAACTCATCATCCGCTTGGAATCTCCGATCTCAGCAAGCAGCGCAGGTCAAGATTCAGGAGGTCCCCACAATAGACAATGTGAAGGCTAGGATCCAGGACAAGGCGGGCCTCCCCCGCCGCCGCGCCGTCAGTCCAGCTCCTCCAGCCCCGAATCGGGGCCGCTCGAAGTAGTCGGCTCGGTACACCGGCGAAACCCACCGGCGCGTCCTCGTCGCGGCCACAAACAAGGCCCACTCGCCGAGCACTCCCGTCGGGGCCATCAAGGCGCCGCTCCTATGGTCGAGAATACATCCCCGGGCAACCTGCACCACCTGGTCACGCCAGTACTTGTGCGCCGCCGCCGGAGGGTAGCGCGTTAGGCGACGCCAGGCGGGACGAAGCTGCCCGTAGGGTAGTGAAGACACAGTTGGTGCTCCGTGTGGTCGGCACAGTACGGCTGGGGAGGTCGCTGCTCGCACAGCACACAGCATTCGGGGCATGGCGGTTAGCTCACCGTGTAACTTGAAGCATTGTATCGAAGATTAGTTGTCGTCTAGGTGAACAGCGCAAAACAATCGAGTGCTTACCTGTAGTACGGCTCCGGTAGCCACGCTGCCGATGTTTCCTGCAGTCGCGAGAAGCAGTCTCCGCAGACATAGTGCCCGTGGCCTGGGTTAGCCGTGCAGTACCTCGCCCGCGCTGATCCCTCGCTGCAGATAACGCAGGCATCTGCATCTCAGGCCGATACCGCAGGGCGGTCACGGCAGACCGGGCAATCAAAGCCACAAAGAAGGGCCATAGTAACGTGGCCAGCTGCATGGGGAAATCCAACATTGTCGGCTAGTCGGGGATCAATAGGACCTGACAAAATTAAATTAGCTCCTATCTTTCAACAAATTTTTCACAAACTGCGCCGCTTTAGCTAAATCAAACAAAGAAGAGACATAAAACCGAAAGAAAGACGGGTAAAGAGTTACTTACAGGACTCCGAATTGCCTGCAAAAATGTAATGTTGGCAATTTATATTTTGGAGTGGGTAAAGCGTTAAGTTTTTTAACACTCCTTAATTTTAAGACCCTGAATGACTCACCTTCGGTTTCAAAGACGCCAAAAGTGACAAGAAAAAGGACCAGCAGTGTAGCAGAGAAACCCATCTGGACTTGTTCCCCTGAAATTAATAAATCATTCATATTAGCAAAATCGTCCTCTTTCGAATCGGTTGATCTATTTAATTGGCTGGCTCGTATTCGTAAATTGCAGCACATGAAAGAAACTCACCAATTATGAATTGATGCGAACGATGAGTCAAAGTGAAAGGAGATCACCGCAAGGCCACAATAACCTGCATGAGTTGTGGCGGAGTGGGCTGGCTTCTTTTGTTTGAATTAGTGCACATTATTTTACTTGCTGGAAAATTATGCACTCATTAGGATTTATTAAAATACAAAAGGCACTCACCAATAATGAAGACCAACAAACTTGAAGTGAGAAACTGTGAGGTCAGCTGGCCGAGTGATAAGCTGTGTGAATTTAGGATAATAGATAGTGCACTTTTGTAGCTTTCATATATTATTTGTCAAAATGCAGTATCTAAAAGGTACAAAATCAATAAGTCACTCACCGAGTCTAGTTGCTAAGACTGCAGTTTGAAGAGAGGATTAAGCGAAGAATTTATCTCGCGCCAGCCGCTTCACTTCAAGTCGAATTTCGGTACAGGTGCAGGCTGGGTTTCTGCCATAGACAGTCCACAAGTGAGCTGGCCTGTGCTTAAATTCAGCTGAAGACAAACTGATTAGTGCGTGGGAAAAAGTGCATAGCAGTGTTGCCGCAGGAGCAGACAAAGGTCATTAGATAAGTATCAATAGCTGGAGCTAGGGCGAAAGAAATCTTGCATGCGCACACTGGAATGTAGTTTCTGCGGGGGGTTAGTGCTTTCTGTTCTAGTGCTTGATCTAGGAAGGATTGCGTATCATTGCGGTGGTGTGAGGATTGCCTTTGGCACACGCTTCTACGGACGTATCAATCTGCTTGGAAAATCTTACAGAAGCGATGGAATCTGTCAGCAGGCATTTCCGTCTGCCTCCTGGCACCCCCGCCGTGGCTTTTTTTATTTTATTTGATTTTATTATCATATTTAAAATACTGCAAAACTTCTAAAAATCCTCAGCATAAGCAAATTGCAATTCGAATATGCATGCACTAAATTAAAACAAAAATCTTCATTTCGTCATAAATATACCATACACTTTAAGTTTATTTCGCTCGGAAATTTTAGGCACTATCATAATAATAATAATAATAATAAGTTATTAGTAAATATATTACCATGCTACTCATAATTAAACCTCTTCTGGTTGTCTTGTTGACGCTTAGATCTTTTCAAGTTGTCTTGATTACTAGATACAAAATTCGAAACCTTTGAAAATGTTTAACTATTAGGTTTAGGTGAGCCAACAATAATATTCAATCTAGTAATTTTTTTTAATTGTAGAGAAGCTGGTTAGTAATCGGGTCCAGTAATTGATTTTTAACAATAGGTGTTGATTTCGGGCCTTCGGTTGACCAGTACTTTCAGAAGAAATACTTTAACGTTTTTTTAATATGATACTTGTAAAATTATGTCCAGAAATCGCATTGCCATCGCAAGTACCTTTATAATATTTTAAAAATTTTAACAAACAATTTTAGGTTTTTGCTGTTAAACAAAAGTTCAAAACAAGACAAAAAAACTGGAATAGTTATGAATAATACAACTAATTTATTAAACAGATAATTCTAGTCAGCTCATAATAAAAAATTAAATAACATCCGCATTGAAGTGTCACTGCAGCCATATCACAAATCGCATAGAATGTGTAGTGTGTAAATTACTTTTTACCCAGAATTAGGCAAAAAACATTCAACCAACGTTTGAAAAGCCTCGTGCTCCGATATATTCACTTATTCAGACTGAATAACACAAGACAATTGTCTCGTTCGTTGGCCACAACAAGACAGCTGATAGTAGAAATGTCATCTTCAACCACTGCCAAACCGAATCTATGCACTGATTCTGAAGTCTCCACATCAGTCACGTTTAGCGTTTGAATTTGCGCTCCAGTACAGCTAGAAAAAACTCGCACTAGCCGACCGAAATTATCAGTTACGTACAACAAACCCCTGCTGTCGACAACTGACTGACCGGGATATTTCAACTCTAAGCCGCATTTTGAATCCGGATATACGTCCAGAAGTTGACCGCTGATGCTGCACAGTTTATGAATTAGACCGTTTTTGTAGTTTAACAGTAGCAGTTTGTAGCCGTGCAGAGAAAGCTCGTCGAGACCGCCAGTTTCATAGTTGGCGACATCGATGGCCGACTCTAACTTTCCAGTGTCTTTACTGATTGACAAAACTGTCTTTAAAGACCTGTTTAGAACGAAAACTTTGTCGGAGTTGCCGGAAATAGCGGTGATCCTGAGAGCGCTCTGATGAAGCGTCTCGGCCGTGATCACTCTTTGCACAAATCCGCAAAGATTTGTCACAGTCAACGCATGGAGCTGAGCTACAAACAAAAACTGCCGTTTATCATCGCAGTGAAGGCCGCTAATCCACTCGTTCCAGTCCAGCTCAGTGCGGTACTTCAGCCTGACAGCTCCATCAAGAGAAGTTACTAGCAAATGATCAGCGCGTTTCTCTTTGAATGAAACGAACAGACATGGCTCGGGGAGCGGAGTCAATTCAGACGATGATGGCTGAAGCATTGCAACTACACCTGACGAGTCATAGCCGAATCCGGCAGTGTTGCAGCTTGCAGTCACGTGACACGGCCCACTCTCAAGCTCGTCAATTGTCATTGAAACCTCTGGGACGCAAGCGAGCGACGAATCTGTTGAACATCTCGGCTCTTTATCATCTAGCCAGCATCGAATCATCACGTCTTCCATGTGCCTGTTGATGAGAAAATTCAACTGCTGAATGCCAGCCGACACGTCGCCCACTGATCTGACGATCACGTCGTCGCTCAGACCCCGCCTCACCCAGCTCTGTCGCCTATGAAGCTTTGAACGGGCCTCTTCAAACTCCGACTGTCTCAATTTGGCATCTTCAAGCCACAGTTCAACTGACGCAGTCAGCTCCATCATCTGTCTCATGTCACCGGCTTCATGAGCCTTTGTCAGATCCTTCTCGCACTGCTCGGCCTCTGCAACATCGCGAAGTCTTTCAACAACAGCATCGTGAGCCAGCTGAACACGAGACACGATTCTGTGCTTCCACTGATTCACCATGTCTAACAACGAGTCAAAAGTGTCATTCACTTCCTCGAGCTCGGCAGCCAAAGCGCTCTGCTCCAGTCGCAATTGTGTCCTACAAGACGAATTGCCAATACTGCACAGCATCTTCAGTACGGCATCCTTTCTCTGCAGCAGTTTAGCTAGGTCGCGTTCCAGGTGCAACTGACAGAGCTGCAACCCGGATATGGGACTGCGATCAGCAGCTGGGGAAAGACACGCTCTGGAGCTGCATTCTGTATGGCTAGAATTGGCTTCAGACATTGCTTGATAGCACTGAAAAGAAAGATAATTAAAAGTTGTCTAGATTGTGTAGAATAATTAGATCAACATATTAAATCAAAATTGTTTCTGACGCCCTAGACGACTTTGTATTAAACTTCAAACAATGAAAATATGATTCACGTGGCACAGTGATTGAACTCTCCTCTCCTCCTTTGTCTATCTCGATCATTAATTCTCCAATTCTCCCCTCTTCTCTTCTTCCCTATCCACTCTTAATTCCTCTACATGGACTCGCTTTTCTCAGTTCGAAATAACGTCCTCCAAATGATTTTTCGAATCAATCAATTAATGAAAAATGAAAAAAAACATTTTTTTGCATGCTTCAATGTATTTTTTATGTTCTTGAATGGGAATAGTACACATGATGAGATAAATTGCGAAAGAAGGAAAAAATTGTTCGTTCAGAGATGCTTATTAAAGTTTGATGGAGTAATTTAAAAAAAGATTAATCAAACGGATCAAACAGAGGAAAAGCGGCGGCCAGAGGAGCAGCCAAATCAGCATAGAAACAAGCCGTGCCAGCCCAGCCCTCGAATAGGGAATAGGGACAGTCTGGCCGCCTGGCACCAGCGCGAAACTCCTCGGAGTCGAGCATGAACTGGGCAAACTGCCTGGCTCGGTGCAAATACCGTTCGGAGCCAGATGTCGCACATGAATCAGCCGAGTTGCTAGCCAGCAGTCTGTGCAGCAATAGGAATGCGTAGGCGTTGCCCGCGACACCGTGACAGATGCCGGGACCTTTGCGCAGGAGGCCTCGCTGCCAGATTGACTTGTCGGCGTTGGTTTGGATGGCCTGACGGCAGTGGGGATTTATTGATTTTGATAGATGGGGAAAAATCATCGGGGATAATCAAAGGGTTTTCGGGTGTGTGGTAAAGGGTTTTCAGATGTTTGGTAGAGGGTTTTCGGGTGTGGGGTAAAGGGTTTTCTGGTGTGGGGTAGGGGCTTTTCGGGTGTGGGGTGGGGGGTTTTCGGGTGTGTGGTAAAGGGTTTTCAGATGTTTGGTAGAGGGTTTTCGGGTGTGGGGTAAAGGGTTTTCTGGTGTGGGGTAGGGGCTTTTCGGGTGTGGGGTAGGGGGTTTTCGGGTGTGGGGTGGGGGGTTTTCGGGTGTGGGGTAGGCGGTTTTCGGGTGTGGGGTAGGGGGTTTTCGGGTGTGGGGTAGGGGGTTTTCGGGTGTGGGGTAGGGGGTTTTCGGGTGTGGGGTAGGGGGTTTTCGGGTGTGGGGTGGAGGGTTTTAGTGTTTGGGTAAAGGATTTACGGGTTTGGAGAAAAAATGTTTTTGGGTTCTGGATGAAGAGTTTTAAGCTTTGGGGTGAATGGTTTTCGGGTTCGAGGCATAAGATCGGGTCTAAAGGGTTTTTGAAAGGCTGTTCGCTAAGGTTCAGGCTCGAGTAAAAATGGTTCAGTAAAGTTTTTTGAAAACTCAATAACACGCGAAAGGCACAGGCATCCAATGGGAATTTTCAGACACAAATTGGTCAACCCACCTGCAGGTACCGACTGCCACCCCAGACCAGGTGAGCCCGAGCGTACACGTGCACAAGACCGGGGGAGCCGTGACACCAGTGAACCAGCTCGCCGTGAAACGCCTCCCGAAGCGTTGGACCAACATTTCCGTCTTGATTGGCATCGCCAATTGAGATCAGCCAATCAACGCTGGCCTGCACTGGGCCGCCGGGAGTCAAATGCGGCCCCGGCCAGACTAGCAGGGCGAACAGAACGCCGCCGAGTCCGTGAGCGGCGCCCAGATACTCGGAACGGTGATAGTGATAGCAGAGCGGCGGGGCGGACGAGCTGGCTGCGGATCTGGCTGCATGAGGATGGGGCACAGATAGGTGGATTACCGATGAAATCAAATTAGTTGTTTCCTGAATTCTTGGATTATGGGTTTTTAGGTCTGGGCATTTGGGTTTTTAGGGTTGGGTTAGGGGGTCAGGGTTTTAGGGTTTGCGGATTAGAGATTAGGGTTTAGGGATTAGAGATTAGGGTTTTGAGACTAGAGATTAAGGTTTAGAGATTGGAGTTCAGGGTTTGAAGATTAGAGATTAGGGTTTGAAGATTAGAGATTATGGTTTGGGGATTAGAGATTAGGGTTTGGGGATTAGAGATTAGTGTTTAGGGATTAGAGATTAGGGTTTGGGGATTAGAGATTAGGGTTTGGGGATTAGAGATTAGGGTTTGGGGATTAGAGATTAGGGTTTGGGAATTAGAGATTAGGGTTTGGGGATTAGATATTAGTGTTTAGGGATTAGAGATTAGGGTTTGGGGATTAGAGATTAGGGTTTGGGGATTAGAGATTATGGTTTGGGGATTAGAGATTAGGGTTTGGGGATTATACGAGTTTAGGGTACAGTGAGTTTATTATAGGATTCAGGTCGGGGATTATGAGTTTTAAGATTAGGGATTTGAGTTTTGGGTTTAGGAATTCCAGTTTCGGGTTTAGGCGTTTCATTTTCGGGTTTAGGGATCTGAGTTTTAAGTTTAGGAATTTTAGTTTTGGGTTTATGGATTTGAGTTTTGGGTTCTCAAACGACAGTTTAGATTATCTAATTAAAATTTGATTCTCGAAAAATTAACAATTCTTGCGATGAGGGGCTCAGAACAAACCCGAGGCGAGGCCGGAATTAATGACGGCTTGAATCAGCGACTCGGCCAAATTGCGCGCCCGCCCAGCCAGCACGGCATGGCTGGTCACGTGACCCAAGCGTAGCAGCCGACGGAGGCCCAGCAGGCAGCCGGCCCGGCCAACAAACAATTCGTCCGAGCCGACGCCTAGCGGGTCGCCTGGCAACGAGAGTCGTCGCTCGCATTCAACAATAAATCGTTCGGCGTATTTAAGGCATTCGGACGCTTGATTTCGTATGGCGGCAAGCTGAAAGCAATGCAAGTTTTACTACTTAAAAATAACAAAGTAAGTAGTACAGTTAGAAAATTTGTGAAGTGACGAATTCATGGCCTTGAAAATCGACCGAAAACATACAGAAACTCGTCCCTAAACTTCCTGGACAACAACCAATAAACATCCTGATAAAACAAAACCTAAACTTCCCTAATAAACTGTCCTCAAACTTCCGTAAGAATAAAAAATTAGCACCTTAATAAACTGTGCCTAAACTTCTTTGAGGATCAAAAAATAAAACTAAAAACGGTGCCTAAACCACCTTAAAAATCAAACAAAAAACACCCCAATAAACAGTCCTTAAACTTCCTCAACAATCAAACAATAAACACCCCAATAAAATGTCGCTAAACTTCCTTAACAATCGAACAATAAAAAACCAATAAAATTTCCCTAAACTTCCTTAACAATCAAACAAAAAACACCCCAATAAACAGTCCTTAAACTTCCTCAACAATCAAACAATAAACACCCCAATAAACAGTCCTTAAACTTCCTCAACAATCAAACAATAAACACCCCAATAAACAGTCCTTAAACTTCCTTAACAATCAAACAATAAACACCCCAATAAACAGTCCTTAAACTTCCTCAACAATCAAACAATAAACACCCCAATAAAATGTCCCTAAACTTCCTTAACAATCGAACAATAAAAAACCAATAAAATTTCCCTAAACTTCCTTAACAATCAAACAAAAAACACCCCAATAAACAGTCCTTAAACTTCCTCAACAATCAAACAATAAACACCCCAATAAACAGTCCTTAAACTTCCTTAACAATCAAACAATAAACACCCCAATAAACAGTCCTTAAACTTCCTCAACAATCAAACAATAAACACCCCAATAAACAGTCCTTAAACTTCCTTAACAATCAAACAATAAACACCCCAATAAACAGTCCTTAAACTTCCTCAACAATCAAACAATAAACACCCCAATAAAATGTCCCTAAACTTCCTTAACAATCGAACAATAAAAAACCAATAAATTGTCCCTAAACTTCCTTAACAATCAAACAATAAACACCCCAATAAACAGTCCTTAAACTTCCTTAACAATCAAACAATAAACACCCCAATAAACAGTCCTTAAACTTTCTTAACAGTCAAACAATAAACACCCCAATAAAATGTCCCTAAACTTCCTTAACAATCAAACAATAAACACCAAATAAACAGTCCTTAAACTTCCTTAGCAATCAAACAATAAACACCCCCAAAAAGGCCCCGAAACTTCCGTAAGAATTAAACAATAAACACCCTAATAAACTGTTTCAAAACTTCTTTGAGAATCAAACGAAAAAATCCCAATAAACTGTCCGAAAAATTCCTTAACAAGCAAACAATAAACACCCTAATAAACTGTGCCTAATGCCTAAAAAATCAAACAATAAACTGCCTACACTTTCTTTAGAATTTAACATAAACAATTCAGAAAAAACCTTGCTTAATATCTTAGAAAATCAATAATAAACGCCTCGGTAAAATCATGCACAAATTATGCTAAAAATTAGGCATGAAATACCCCCAAAAAACAGGCAAAATAAAACCAACCTCGGCAGCCAGCATGAAGCAGCCAGCAGCCCCGAGTATCACCGAGTCCCTCGGCTCAGCAGCCGGCGACACTCCGGCATCGATGTCTCTGATCACGCGATCGCTGACGTCAACGGCGTTAGCCAGCAGCCAATCGCGATCAGCCGCGTCAAGCAGGTGCCCGGCTGAACGCCAGACGTGCAGGCAGGCCAAACCGACGCCGGGGCTACCGACGTACAGACCGCCGTCCTGATTCGCCAGCTGGCTGGCTGGCTGACGCTGCGAACAGGTTCGCAATAATCGAATAGCTCGACGGGCCCAATCAGCTGGTTGGTGTTGGTGGCCGCCAATCTGCGGCTCAGATGCCAGACGGTTCGCAAAGTAGCGACCGGTTATTGGTTGCGTGCTGCTGGCTGAGGACTGAAGGATGGGCGGCGATTTTGACATGTTTCACATGTTTACTTGACTGTAGAGGCTGTTTAAATACTGGCTTGTGTTAATCAGGCTGTTGATAGAGACTGTTTTGGGTGGGTCTAGTAGATTGTGTGAGGTGGGTGAAGTATATTGTTTGAGGTGGGTGAAGTAGATTGTGTGAGGTGTGGGTCTAGTAGATTTTGTTAGGTGGGTGAATTAGATTGTGTGAGGTGTGGGTGAATTAGAGTGTGACGTGGGTGAATTAGAGTGTTGAGGTGGGTGAATTAGAGTGTGTGAGGTGGGTGAATTAGATTGTGTGAGGTGTGGGTGAATTAGAGTGTGTGACGTGGGTGAATTAGAGTGCTGAGGTGGGTGAATTAGAGTGTGTGAGGTGGGTGAATTAGATTGTGTGAGGTGTGGGTGAATTAGATTGTGTGAGGTGTGGGTGAATTAGAGTGTGTGAGGTAGGTGAATTAGATTGTGTAAGGTGGGTGAATTAGATAGTGTGAGGTGGGTGAATTAGATTGTGTGAGGTGTGGGTGAATTAGATAGTGTGAGGTGGGTGAATTAGTGCGTGTGAGGTGGGTGAATTAGATTGTGTAAGGTGGGTGAATTAGATTTTGTGAGGTGTGGGTGAATTAGATAGTGTGAGGTGGGTGAATTAGTGCGTGTGAGGTGGGTGAATTAGATTTCGAGGTGTAGGTGAAGTGAAATTTGTGGAGTGGGTGATGCGGATAACTAGAGAATGAAGCAAAGTCAGCAATGCATGTAAAATCAGTTGCTCAAACAATAAAAAAAACACAAATGAAAGCAAGTCTACACACGCTTTCAACATGTTGATGGTCTTAGGCAAGACAGTAAATTAATTATTTAGATGAATTCAGCCACGCACTGACAGGCAGAACTTTCATTTATTTATATAAGACTGCTGCAATGTACACATGTGTCAGATGATTTTTACAGGTATATAGAAATATTTTTATGCAACAGACGCGCCCTCTGAGAACCTGACAAGTGACAAAGATCGATGGCAAATCTCTCAGCAGGAGGACAGCAATAAAAAAATTAGGGCTTAAGAAACAAAGACTAACCAATTAAGATACTAATATGCGAGCTGCATGCACAAAGATTCATTCCTAGCTGGCATATGAAAAAAACGTAAATAAAAAAGATCAAGTACAATATATCAATATAGTAAGTTTGTAAGCAGATATATCAGATAAATTAAAGTACAAATTTACGTGCATAATTTTTTGTTAAAAAAAAACAAAGCAGCAGCAGCAGCAGCAGCAGCAGCGGTGGCGGGACCAATGCAAAGCAAAATTAAAAGCGGCAAAGCGCACAGACAAAAGACACAAAATTAATAATAAGAACATTTTATTTTAACAAATTAACAACATAAAAATTTTAACTTGTTAAAAAACACAAGTACGCTTGTAAACATTAATAATACAAAACAGGCGAATGACAAATGAAGATCACTAACTAATGATTGACACTTCATTTTTTGTTGTTGTTAGCCTAAAATTTAAAAGCCTTTTTTTCTAATAACTGTGCCAAATAGAAAATGAGATGATTTACTATAGGTCGCACAAAAACTAAAGAACTGAAAAAAATTAATTCCAAAATATCGACTTTCAGTCGGGCATAATTATAAGACACACAGCAACATCGCATGCGCCTTATTTACACTATATATCAAGTTTAAAAAATCATTAATAAAACAAAAAACAAACGAAAATCCGACATTAAACAGTAACAAATTTGTTATCAGCAGCTGTTATTTGTTTTATTCGCCTTGCCTTCTTTAACAAATATAAATAAATAATGCATGTTACACTACTGAACAATACAAGTAGTAATTATAACAAAAAATTACGTATCAAAAAACCCATTAAATGCATTGGAGAAAAGGTTTTCATATTTGATAATAAAAACTTAAAAAATTATGTCAAGCTAATCAGGGATAACCCAAAGGACAGTAAGAAAAAACAATAAATACAAGTTATATAATAATATTTTTAAAAATAATAATTCATAAAGCCATTAATAATTCGTCATGAGTAGAATATGATAAGTAGTAAATGGCGATAAAGCTCAGTAAAAAAACAAACAGAGCAAGTAAATAATATTGGGTACATAACAAAATGAGAAAGCTGCAAAGATCTATCAAGTGTCTGCTTTTTGTACACCAAATGACAATGACAAAGTAATTCAGCTGCTGATTTGCTCAATTGTTGCTTTTTTTAATAAATAGGGGGGAAAAGACAGAAACAAACACAACAATAATAGATATCCCTACAGAACATGCAGTAGGTTAAGTAACTTTGCACAATGAAGCTGCAGTAATAACAGTACAAATTAACTAATTTAATTTAAAAAAAACAAACTACTCAAATAGACAATGAGCATGATTGACAATTTTTAACCAAATAAAATACCTAACGACATCTAAAAAAACATAAAAAATAAGAAACAATGAGAGAAAATGTTTTGTTGGTTTTCAAATAGAACACCGAGATGTCAAATAAAAAATATAAGATGGCGACGTGAGACCCTAAGCTGAGCAGATTTAGCCTACTAACAGTAGCATTAACAGCAAATTCAACAGTGCTATAGTCATCAAATTAATAAATAATTCAGTCCATCATGCCCAATGGGGTGCCCGGTTTACTCCGACACGAGCCGAGGCTGCCGACGGGGCTGTGGGCCACGGACATCGGTGGCGGCATGCCAGACATGTAGGCGCCTGGCGGTGGTGGCGGCGGTGGCTGCTGCTGCTGCTGCTGCTGCTGCTGGTACATCGGCTGCTGATGATGGGGCATCATTGGCATCTGCATAGGCATCGACATCGGCGGCGGCTGCTGCTGCTGATGCTGATGAGGATGCGGATGATGAGGCATCATAGGAGGCGGCGGCATCATCATTGGCTGCTGCTGTTGCTGCTGTTGCATCGAGTGGGGAGGTGGCGGAGGCGGTCCTGGCCCGTATTTAACCATGCCAGCCGAGGATGACGAATAAGCTGGATGCTGCTGTTGCTGGTGATGAAGATGCGGATGCTGCTGATGCTGGGCAGTCATTGGTGGATAATATCCGCCAGGTGGCCCGTAGCCGGGCTGCGGTGGGCAGCCGTTCATGCCCACCAACGGGATCCGGCTGGGATCGTACTGCGCGTTCTCCAGCCTGGTGATGCTGCGTTCGTCCGCTTCGGCTCCAGTTGATGCGGCATTTCCGCCTGACATCGGGGCCATCAGGGGCGGCTGCTGCTGCTGCTGCTGCTGATGAGGATGCTGATGATGATGCTGAGGATGCTGGGGATGCTGCAGATGCTGATGAGGCTGCGGCGGCTGTTGATGCGGCCCTCCGTAGCCGCCGCAGCCGCCCATCAGAGACGGTTCAAGGACCACCATGACGTCGGTTGGACCGGCGCAGGACGTAGCTGACGCCGGCGGCATTGAAGCGGCGGCTGCGGCGGCAGCGGCGGCGGCTGCGGCTGCTGCTGCTGCTGCATTCTTAGCGGCGGCGGCCGTCGTTTTCTTGCCCCGTCCGCCTCCGCCGCCAGCTGGCGTTGAACCGTCGTTTGCCGACGCGGCGGCCTTTCGTTTCTTTTTGGGCTTGGCCTTGGAAGCTCCGGCTGCCGTTGTCGCTGCTGCTGTCGTTCCGCCTCCATTCGAAGCGGCTGCGACAGAATTTCCACCAGCAATCGACGTTGTTAGCGAAGCCGCGGCGCCCGCCGAGGATGAAGACGAGGATAAGGCCGGATCGACACCGTTGCCGCAGCTTTTCTGCCATTTGTGATAGAGCGCGCTCTGCAGGCACTGCCTAGGCGGCTGGCCCAACTGTTTCTGCAGAGCCATCAGTTCCTGCATTGGCTGAAGGATGACAGCTAATCTGCTGAAATTCACCAGCTCGTTGGATAGGCCAACTTTGGTTAGAGGCGATTTCACCGACGAGTCTGGAGGCGAGCCGGCTGTGACGGCGGCGGCGGCGGCCGAGAGCACGCAGCGAGGCACCAGCTCCCTGTGCTGCTTGACCTCCATGCTCCATAGGCGGATTCGCATATCGTCTAAGAAGAATTCCAGTAGCAAGCTGATCTCGGTGAGAATCTGCGATTGAGAGGTTAGGGAGGCTCACCAGTTACCTTTTTTCAAGTTAATAGCTTAAATTAAATAAATAATAAATTTAGACAGCCGACGTTTCGACCAGATGTACAGCCCACGGCACAGCCGCAGCTAGTTGCGCAGCGCATCCGAGAGCTGTGTACAGCTTTCAGCCTGACGAGCTGGAGGGGCTGCAACACCCACACTAAATTTCCCCAGCTCAAACTAGTGCCCAATCTCAGCTGGGTGGACTGAAGCAATGCGGGATTAAGTGCCTTGCTCAAGGGCACAAATTGTCTCCTAGGGCCGGGACTCGAACCCACGACCTTCCGGTCATTAGGCAGGCGCCCTAGTGTAGAGTCGTCCCCTCTACATAGAATATCTCAATGCGTTTTACACTCTGCGCAACTAGACTTATAATTCGCTGCAACGCTAACAACCAATAGCAGCCATGTACCATCAAATATTTAAAGCAAAGCACAAGAAGGAAGCAGACCTTTTCGACCCTTCCTCTCCTTTCCTACTCCTTTTCTGACTCCTCCGTTACCACACTCAAAACCTCAACCAGATCATAACTGAAACCTAAAGACTTTAACAAAGGACCAATATCCGGTAATCCAACCCGAAGACATCGAACAGATAAGTAACTGCTTCCTACTTGGTGTTATTACACTTAGGAGTAACCATCTGTACCGCTTGTTACCATCACTGAACTGATATCGAAATATAACATCCTTCGAGAAGGTTTGCCATCCTTTGAAGAGTAGTCGAACCCTCTCCATTCTTTGAACCCGTACATACAAACAAACATACATAGCATATTTACGGTAATACACTAGCCACTAGGCTGCAACTCCTCCTTAATTGCTTAGTGAATGTACTAGTAATAAATAAATAAATAATTCAGCTCAAACTAGTACCCGATCTCAGCTGGGTGGGACTGAAGCAAGCAATACGGGATTAAATCCCTCGTAACGCCAGGGCACAAATTGTCTCCTAGAGACGGGGTTCGAACCCACGACTTCCTAGTCGTATGCTCTAGATGCTATGGCAACGACCATAATAGGTTAGTCTGTTGTTGACTTTAGATGACCCCAAGAATATTAGACACTTTCAAACACGACTAAACCCTGG
>CATNEM010000198.1:450000-577500 GCA_950096795.1 Macrostomum cliftonense
TATCTTCAGCAATATATTGATATACACATGTGCTTTAAATACTATATTGAAAATAGGCAGGAATACCTTCTTGCTGGACAAAGGGACAATGCTATTTAGAAATTTCATGGTTCCTAAAGTATAGCATTCTAATTAATATTGATACTATATAATATCAAAGCTCAAGTTAGGATTCCTTCTATGAGTTTTGGACTTATTTAAGTTTAGGTCACTAAAAAAATTCCAGCTATGCAAGGCTCGCAAATTTATGTCTATAGGAGTTGGCATGCTGACTTCAATTTTTTTGTTTTTGTAGCTTACTCTTACACCTATGTTTATGGGAAATGGGAGGCTTTAGGAGAGGATAAAACCCATATATAGTTTTTGCAATGATTCTTTTTTTAACTTATTCTAAACACTGAGCTGATTAATTTGATACCCTAAACTTATAGTCCCTAGTAATTTTTTCCTAAAATTTTGAAAAAAGCAAAATTAGGCAAAATATTACTTGTTGAAAGTACATATTAGTTTTAAAAAATCTAAAAACACAAAAGAAAAAATTGCTACTATCCTTAAGAATATTATAAACACTTTTATAATACAAATTTTCATAGGCCTAGATACATTCTATACTCTACAGTAATAAAAAGGTATACTCCTGTTTGGTTTCTAGACCCTGTATTTGGTTAATGATGCTTCACCCTACTCTATAGTTTAATAGACACTGTAGATTTTATTTATACTTTGCAGATAAAAAATTTAAAAGTAGCTATTAGACAAATCCTAAACTTTATACTTAGTCTAAAGAAACAAAAATGGTATAGAGCCAAGTCTATTCTTGTTTAGTTAGCTATTAGATAGGCCTAACTTGATTAGTCCCTTGGGCCTTGGCTATTATAAGAATAAGTTGACAAATCCCGTCCAACTAGCCTATCTGTTACATTTTTAGATTTTTTGTGTTGCCACACAATGTGGGGCATGGCAGCACAATGTGGCACCAAAAATTCTAAAAATTTTGTGTCACATTGCACTTAGTAGCCACATTTTTGACACTTGTGTCATGCGTCCGCAGGTTTTTGACATTTATTCCAATAGGGTATTTAGTTAACAGTGCTTTAGTCTTATCCTATTTAAATTTTTCAAGATTCTAACTAGGTCTCAGGACTAAACACAAAAATAAATTAATTGGACTAAAGATTTTTCGCCAATCTTGTAGTTTTGCATGTTTAATTATTTTACAAAAGATAATGACTTTATTAGTTACCCTGACTGAAAACTTTATAAAAAACTGTCATTTAAAGTTATTATCTTTTGTATAATAGCTAAATGTGCGAAACTAGAAGATTGCCGATTTTTTGTGTAAAAATTGGACAGATTCAAAATCTCAAAAAAGCATCTAGGCGGCCTATTAATAAGCCCTACACTAAGCCTTAAAAGCTTTGAACAAATATTTAAAGCTTAAAAAGCTTAAAATAACATGGAAATTCTCCTTTTAGTTGCCGTTTTTTATTTCTTTTAACTTTTACGATAAAGTTACATCAATCCTTAAGCGACACTCTAAAATAAATTGGGCCGAAACAAATTAAAAAGTTGCCAAAAAGCCTTAAGGCAGCGGAGCCTGACAAAAATTCAAAGCAGAGAAATGTTAGATATACTGACACAAAGTATGCTATCTTGCGTCGCATCATAAATTATTACTTTACCATTTTTATTCGTATTGCTATATTTAGCCTACCCAAGAGTGGCAAGTTAATACCTTCAATTATAATGAGAGGGGGCCGAAAAATTTTTTATCTACTTTCCAAGAAAATAATCACATTATTTTCATGTTTTGAAATTTGTAGATTAACAAGTGTTAATGCTGCAATACAACATCAGGGCAGCCATGGCAATAGTAAAACGTCAATTTTTTATTTTTTAACTCGAATATTTTATACGAAAGGTAAATTATTTGTATTTATCCTGATTGCAGAAAATTCTAGAAATTATCCTTAATTTGGGATCTGTAAGTTGTGGCAGGAAGGATTCCAGCCACTGGAAGGTCTCCAGCCATCGGAAGGATTCCAGTCACCGGACGTCTCCCAGCCGATGTGATGCTGATCCTGCGACGGGACATTTGTTTTAACGCGTCACTCCCCTCGCTGCCTTTTTCTTTCCCCCGTAGGGATTCCTCCCGCTGGCCCGCTCCCCGGCTGGGTCCCGCTGCCGGATCGCTCCCGTCCCCGGAGTCCTGCCGCTGGAGATCCCGCCCATAAATACTCAGAACTCCAGCGGATCCCTCCTCAGACTCTGAGTCGAGCGCCCTCCCTGTCCAAGTAGGCTCCATACTCGAGGCCCCTAGCTATATTATTTGCATCTCCCCCTGAAGCGCCAAGCCGAAACTTTTATTTTGTTTAAGGACCGAATCATTTTGTTATTCTAATAAACGCCTACGTCTGCCAATAAACATCTCGCGTCTACTCGTGCCATTTTAAAGCGCCGCTGCGCCTTTTGGATTAAATCCTGCCTTACAGCTACTAGTTTTTCTTTGACTCGATACCGACTTTCGAACTTAAACCGGATAAAGATCCGTGACTAACAGGAGGATCATTAGTAAGACTCGCGCTAGATCAAACTAATTTTTCCTTCTCCGCTAATTAGCGGTGGTGGCAGCGACAAGCTACTAATAGTAAGCCCTATAGCATTCTATTGCCTAAATTTATTTGAATCGCCAAGACTCGCGCAATAATCAGACCAAAGAAGGCAAATCAAATATTAGAGTGTCAACCGGATTCTGAACCACATCGAAGAGTTTGTGCCGTCAAGATCGCTCAGCTACCGCTCAGCTACCCTCCCCCCGGACTTTGAGGACCCGGCAGTGGAGTTCCCCGAATATCAACACCAGCTTTGTTTAAATCGACGGTCAGTTGCGAAAAATTTTCCCCGCGAATTCAATCGGGAACGCGGAGCGCAAATCTCCAAATCGAGACCAACCAAACCCCAACAACCAATTTTATTTTCAACCCCCGCCCTCAAAGTACTGTATTTTTGGAGAAAAACTGTTGGCCCTGCACTATGTGGCATTAAGACATTCTCCAAAGCCCATGTGAATTCGTAGGCCTAAAATCGATTATTAGGGTCTTAGCCTTCGACTAATTTTTTATGCCAATGCAATGGTTAATTAGCTAGCTAGACCAATAAACTAGACCAGTCTGGGTTTATATTTTTGCTTGGCACAGGATGCCAAATCGCATCGCATTCTTGATTTTAGGATGCGATTTCAGGTTCAGGGTTTGGGTTACAATTTTTTAAAAGTCTTATTTAAGAGGTCTTTCATTGAGAAGAATTAAAACAATCAGGATGCGAAATCGCATCCTATATCAAATTTCAGGATGCAATTCTCAAAGTCAAGATGCTATAGCATCCCTATAGCACAAAAAATAAACCCATAGACCAGTACCAGTAATACCACAAGGCCCTGGATGCTGCAGGTTTTGCTTCGTTCTTCCATAAGCCTATTTTTGGTTACATGTTAATTTAGTGACAAGACTGTCAATTCATCCATTTGACAATAACAACTTGCTTCATATCTTTTTAGCTTTTAGCCTACAATAATATAAATATATTCACTTTTCCCTCATTACTTACTTGTAACATAAATTTTGACCCTATCAAATGCTATGTAGACTGTTTTTTACTAAACTTACCAAAATTGGTTCTAATTTTCATATAACCTAAGATTCTTAAGAAATTAAAAGTTATACTATGTTCCAAAAATGGATACCTCCTTGCTCTCTTGAATTACAAACTTCAATTTAAGTGGCAAGCCAGGTCTTTTTGGATAGGGTGACTGGACATTGGTGATTTTGCAACTTACCTTGGTTAGCCACCAAATCAATTGGCTGGATCAGCTAACTTGGCTAATTGTTGCACACATGAATATGACAAAGAAGTGATATTTGGCTTTTATTAAGCCTAAAAATGCAAATGGAGTTATTACCAAAAAATCTTATTATTAACTTGACCTATTGTATCTATTAATTATTAGCTTTTGTTGAGCCTTAAAAGTCTTAAAATCATTATATTTTAGAACCTTCTTGCCCAAAATCTCCAAGCTCTGGGTTTATTTTTTTGCTGGGCAAAGGATGCGAAATTGCATCATGTTCTTAATTTTAGGATGCAATTTCAGGGTTTGGGATGCAATTTTTTAAATGAATTATAAAATAGATCTTTTATTATGAAGAATTAAAAGAATCAGGATGCAAAATCGCATCCTATATCAAATTTCAGGATGGGATTTTCAAAGTCAAGATGCTATAGCATCCCTATAGCACAAAAAATAAACCCAGTCCAAGCTCCTATACTTTTTCACTCCTACATAAATTTTATATACTACAGAAAATTTTGCTTCTAAAAGTGCTATTTGAAATATTTAATTTTAAATAGGCCCTTTGATATATTTATTATCCTCTGTGATAGTCTCTCTCATATATGCCCAATACCCGGCCAACCCAGCCAAACTGGCTAGGTGACAGGACTGCCAAGCAAGGGATATTGCAAAATCGCCAATGCACGACGCAAAATTGCCAATGTAAGCTGCAAAATTGCTGATGTAACTTGCAAAATTGCTGATGTACGTCGCAAAATGGAGAAGAATTGGAAAGCTTTAGGTGAAATTTGTTTGGGGGACCTCTTTTTTTGGTCCTTCAAAATTTTTGGCCCACCAAGTTGCCATAGGTGCGCAACTTGAAAAATTTGGTCAGCCAGTGTGACTTAGTTTAAAAAAATTGTGACAGTTTGGGTCAAAGTTCAAAGAACCAAAAAAAGGTCCTGCAAACCATTTTTGCCTGAATCTTCCCAATTCTCCATTTTGTGACTTACCCCCTTGTTTTTGCAACTTACCCCCTCATTTTTCACCGATTTTGCAACTTACAATGCTGACTTACCTTGGTCAGCCACCAAATCAGTTGGCTGGATTGGCCAACTTGGCCGACTGTTGCGCACGTATGTAAGTCGCAAATTGTGCCACTGACAAGCAATGTCGCACTCAGACTGAACAATGTTGCACTTTTTGTCAGAAACAATGTTGCATTTAGACTGAACAACATTGCACTTTTTGTCAGAAACAATGTCGCACTGGCCGGGTAAGATTCAGGAGGTTGCACACATATGGTCTCTCTAATCTTTCTCTAGCTCTAGTTTGAATCTAAATATTTTTTCCAAGATCTTTTAGCTATTATATACCTGTTAAGAACTTGTAATCTAAGTACTATTTAAATTCTATCATTTTTGGGGCTACATATATGCTTCTTTAGAGGTTCTCTAATTGTTGAACAAGAATTTAACATATAGTTATCAGTTATCACCTTAGCTATCGTGATTGAAATCTTTATTATCTTCTTTATAAGTAAGGATCTTCAGACTTCAAGTTCAAGCCTTGTTAGTATGGCCTCCAAGTTCCCTATATCAATAGGTTTTGTCTAATTAAAAAAAATTCACAATTAAGTTTTATAAAACAAATTCAGTTTTCTTATAGTTCACATGAAAGACTGTAAATCAACATTACTAGGTTATTTTGCCATTTTTTAACATGCCATATTGCATGGTATATGGCATATAATGGTAAAAGTTATAGGTTTAAAAGTTAAAAGTTAACAATAAATATTTTGGTAGGTGACGTTCTAAAACACTTGGACAGAACTAATTAGGCAATCAATTCCTATGGAGGTAAAAATAATAAAATAAAAAACAGAAATAGAATAAGTTAAGTTGCAAGTTGTATTGCCACTGATACTTTTAGAAGAGTTATTACTCCAGGGGACATGTAGTCAAGAAAGCTATTCCATAAGCTACAAGAGCATTTTATGATACTGTAGGAAAGTTATAGCAGACTATTAAGGAAGCTATTACGAATTATAGACCCTATTGTAGTTGTTGCCTAAAACGCTTTAAGTGACTGATGTCAACACTGACATTTCAGCTCAGTCAATCCTTGGCATAAATCACCATTACAATGGCGTCAGCAGCTGCAGCTCAGGCGGTCACCAAGGCGGCTAAGAAATTCCTGCCGCTGTTTGATCGAGTTCTGGTACGCCGATTCGAGCCCGAGCTGAAAACCAAGGGCGGCGTTCTCCTACCCGAGAAATCAATGGGCAAAGTGCTCGAAGCCACCGTTGTGTCAACTGGACCCGGCCGGCTCACGGATGCTGGCAAACTGCAGCCAATCAGCGTCAAGGCTGGTGATCGTGTACTACTGCCAGAATTCGGCGGCACCAAGGTTGTGCTAGACGACGAGGAGTATTATCTGTTCCGCGATGGGGACATTCTTGGTAAATTGGAGGCCTAAGAGTTTGACAGTTGTCTTTGCTTATTATCGTAGTTTAGTTAGCAGCCATCTTTGTGTTCTCGCATTGTTAGTCTCGCGAATGCTAGGTTTCGAAGTTAAAATGCGAAAAGCCCATTAGTTTTTTCCTACCACCTATTTGAGCTTGCAGGAGTTTAGGTAATTTTTTTATTATTTAGGCTGTTTCCGAATCGATACTGGTGAGAAATACATTCAGCAATTATCATCCAAGAAGACAACTGTGCGTTATTTTTTTCTGTTGAAGCAGTTGGCATTTTGAAAAGCGCGATTTTTCTAATATCACCCAAACTTGATAATGTGGTTCGTTTTTTCTAATTTTTTTATTTACTTGGCTATTTTACCGTCTAAACACCCAACTTGCTACTTATAGCTGCTTATTAAGTAGCTAAAAACGAATATATTGACGAAAAATTGGAATCTCCAGGTAAGAAGCATTTCAAGACATACAGCTTCTTAGGGCTGGAGGGGCCTCTACGCCCTCCTAAAATTTTCCCTGCTATTGATTGACTGCTAAATCTATTGATTGCTGCTACAGACAAGGGCAGGGGACAAAGTATGCTAGAGACAAGGGCACCAAAGGCTGCTACAGACATGGACCCTAAGGCTGCTACAGACAAGGACACTAAAGCTGCTACAGACAAGGACACTAAAGCTGCTACAGACAAGGACCCTAAGGCTGCTACAGACAATGACACCAAAGCTGCTACAGACAAGGACCCTAAGGCTGCTGCAGACAAGGACACCATGGCTGCTACAGACAAGGACACCAACGCTGCTACAGACAAGGACACCAACGCTGCTACAGACAAGGACACTAAAGCTGCTACAGACAAGGACACCAACGCTGCTACAGACTAGGACACCATGGCTGCTACAGACTAGGACACCAAGGCTGCTACAGACTAGGACACCAAGGCTGCTACAGACTAGGACACCAAGGCTGCTACAGACTAGGACACCATGGCTGCTACAGACAAGGACACCATGGCTGCTACAGACAAGGGGACCATGGCTGCTACAGACAAGGGCACCAATGCTGATACAGACAAGGGCACCATGGCTGCTACAGACAAGGGCACCATGGATGCTACAGACAAGGGCACTATGGATGCTACAGACAAGGGCACCATGGATGCTACAGACAAGGGCACCAATGCTGCTACAGACAAGGGCACCAAGACTGCTACAGACAAGGGCACCAAGGCTGCTACAGACAAAGGCGCCATGGCTGCTACAGACTAGGACACCAAGGCTGCTACAGACTAGGACACCATGGCTGCTTCAGACAGGGGCACCAAGGCTGCTACAGACGAGGGCACATCTCTTCTTCCCTGGCTAGGGGTAAAAACTGTACGTTAAAATACAAGAAATCAACTCATGCCTATGGGAAGATATCACCACGTTTTTTTGGACTTCTGATATTGTCCATGATGCCGCTGTGCCTCTTTTAATTGAGGCAACGTATCGTGATGCTTCTAGTTTCATGCAGTTGTAATCATAATTAATTTAAACTACTGATGTTTCCCGCCTGCGTAGCCCTAGCCTTTGGGGAAGAGAAATGACTATGACTAACAGGAGGATGACCATGAGCCGCCAATGACCTGAGGCTGACACCCACGGGCCTTCAGTACCGTGCAAACCCGCCCTGAGGACACTAAGTAGATTTAGGTAGCGATTGGCCTGAGGGCAAGGTTCCACGCCTGCTCTGCTGTAGCTAAGGTGCCTTTGACTGGTCTTGGGGCCATTGTATGAGCCCCAAGGCTGCCACCACTCTGTATGACCTGGCGCACCTGATGACTTTCCAGATCTAACGAAGCCAGAGCTCCGCCCGGGTATTGATTCGGGGGTTTTAGCTAAACAGCGGGGCAGGGCGTAGCCGATTTAGGGGCTCTGCACGGGCTTCTATCGGGAGTGCCGGGATCATTACTGAAGGGCTTTTGTGCAGGGAGTCCTTGGAGGCGGTGCGGAGAGAGAGAGAGTCCGGGAACATGTTACTAAGAGTAGTGAGGTGAGAACGTGGGCTCTGATACTTCGAACGCGTCAGTGCGAGATGGGTCCGCTTAACCAGGTTTTGCTATCTCTACCCGCCGTCACGTGCACATAGCTTCTACACCGCTCATACACTCATTACACACAGGCGCGCCGCCAGACGCGGCGAGCCGCCCTCGAGATTCGGTTCGCTAGTTTCCCCTAACTTCCCCATACTTCACCGCCCAAGGTGAAAGGCTTAGCAAGCCATTAGCAGTCCAATAAAGATGGAGTGAAAAAGAAGATAGATTTGAGGATTAGGCAGACTATTGTCCTAAAGTAGCACAAGGCTAAACACTACTCAGCGAAATTAATGTATTAATGTAGCCAGATAAAATACTACTGATAAAGTAGGCTCAATTCTCTAGTGCAAAGCAAAAGGGCCGAAATAGAACAATCCCCAAAAATACGCGCTACGCGGAAAGCAATAAAACAAGCGGGGGAACTACCGGCGGCTGGCACGGATAGAGAGAGAGGCCGGAGCTGAGATGGCGGCTGTCGATCTGGCTGATGGTCGCTGAGATGGCAGACTGTACGCCGACGGGCCGAAGGCCGAAGCTGTAGATGTCTAGGCACGAAGCCGACGTTGAAGGCACTAAGGCCGCGAATTGGTGGGCAGGCTAAACAGCCGCGCTGTCAGAGCTCTAAGGCTCGCAGATAGGGCCACAAGGCCGGGTGCTGGGGCCACAAAGGGGCAAAAAGGCAGCACCAGAGTCGTCTAGACTCGTAGGCTCAAACAGGGAGAGCCTAAGCTGGGACGTGAGACTTCGGTCGACGTAAGCGTCGGTACGCTTCGCTTCTGAGGATTTTGGAGGCCAAAAGCAGCGGCTTATATAGGCCTCAAAATCCAAAATGGCCGCCATCTCATCTCATGTTGCCATGGCTCCCTCTCTCCGATTGGCCGCCGGCTGATGACGCTGAAATGAGAACAACAAAAATGGCCGCCAGCGCATGAGAACAACGGGGAATTACTCAAGCTGGAGAGGGGTGGGGGGTAGGTGATAATGAGGCGCAAATGATGAGGGGGCCGTTGAGAGGGGATGAAGAACAATGAGAAAGAGCAGAGAACAATAGAAAAGCAAACATTAGAAAAGCAAACAAAAACGGGGAACAATAGAGAAGCAATTAGCAAGAAAACATTGGAAAGATAAACAAAAATTGGGAACAATAGAAAGTTAAACATTAGAGGAAAAAGAACAATAGAAGCGGAGGTGGGGAGGACGGCATGAGAAATGGGGTTGGGGGCTAACAGGGGCGCGAATGAAGATGTCACTAAGCGGGGGTAGAACAAGGGGAGAATCAGTAAATAAGTTAGCGAAACGCGCAGAAAATACTATTAGTAGCATAAATCAGGGGGTAGAAATAGAGGGTTTGAGCAGATTATTATGGGTGTGAAGACTTATCATACTGTAAGTAGAGGGCACGCGCAGAGGCAAAAGAGGGTAAAGAAGGGAAAAAGGAGGGTGAAAAGAGGGGAAAAGGTCAGAGGAGAGGGCTCCAGCAGGCGCATCCCCGGTCCGGGAGGTGACGGAGACAGGCAGGCGGGAGTGGACGTGGCTAGAGGGGAGGCCGGAAGAGGGAGAGATCCCAATCCCACCTCGACGCTCTAGCGGCTGCGTCTAGGGGAAGTGCGCGAAATTCGGAAAAATTCCGCGCCCTCGACCTCGCCCAGACCGCAGTTACATCACTACGAATTTTAAGTGTCGAGCTTGCATGAAATTTAATGTTAGTCACAGCAAATGTACGTTTCATAGAAGCTTTCTTAATGAGTCGGGGCTTATAGAGAAAAAACCCGTCAATTCGCACTCAGAATTCGAGTAGTAACTCATTACTAATAATAATTCTTGCTGAAAGATTCGGCGTAGTTTTATCATTTTAGTCATTTGGTACTTATAGTACTCCGGGCAAACATATTTGAAATTAACATAATAAAGCTTGAAAGTGTACTTTTACGAACACAGATTTAAGAGAATAATCTAATCTACTGCATAGATTCTGCTGGGCCGCCTGATGCATTGCGCTCTATCAAATCAGTCGCTTCCAGCTGGGCCTTATTGCGCAATGGCAAAACCCGGCCAAGTAAGTTATTCAAAGCATCGCCAGAATCCCAATAGGCTGACACATGCAATCCAATAGTTTTAGAGTCTTGATGGTAGGTCTTTTTCCAACAGACGAACAACACTAATAGTATCAAGGTGATGAGCAGTAGAACAATTAGTACGCAACTGAGTATCCCGATTAGCAGGCCAGAATCCATTGATCCCTGACTGCTTGAACAAGCCATTGCTAGTAAACTTTGTTCGTCAGATCCTGGAGGTGATGATGCTTGCCTGCATTTGGTTGAGTCGGGTAGTACAGACCCATTCGCTGCGGTGGTTGATGTTTGGAAAACTGTCATTCAATTAAGTTAGAAATATGAAACCATACAAAAGGCAAGAGAAACTCACCGTAATATAGACAATCCTTGGGTGTACTAGACATTCTACATCTTTTACAGTATTTGCCATTGCTGTAACTAATCACCTGAACCTGGAATTTTTGCCAATTGCTTGTCAAATTCAATATACTCGTAATTCTGATTGAAATTTCGCCTCCTGAGTCCTGACTTACCATCGCAAAGAAACCTTGACATTTCAAAGAACAGGTGAATTCTCCAGCGTCAGTGAAATTGATTTTAGCCAGACCCGTGTTAGAATTAACCATCATTTTGACCTGTGGTCCAGTGAATTGCGATTTCATGGACAGTGAATATTTAAATGTACATGTACTTAACTTAGATTTGGAACTCAGAAACACGAAGCTAACCTGATTCATATTAAGAAATTGAGGTCCCGGTCCGCTATCAAATAAATTTGACGACAAAAGTTGGACTCGAATTTCGTGCCACGGGACGTTCGGTGGTGTGAAGTACACATAGGCACTGGCCTGTGTTGGACAGAATTTCAAATACACCTTTGAGGCCCAGAGCTCTAGGACTGCATCGGCTGTGGGATTGTTCATTTTTTAGTAAATATTTATTTCGTAAGAGCAATATTGCGCCTCTAAACACAAGTTTTCTGTCATTAAAGTCAGTAAGCCAAAGTGTTGCGTCATCAAAGCCTTCCCCCAGAAGGAATTATTGCAAGCGTGTACTTTCTGGGGGAAGGATCTGTACTGAAGGATCTGTACTTTCTGGGGGAGCTGTGATTTCTTAAATGTAAACACCTATGTACATCTGGGTAGAAGTACATTGTGCATGTACACCGGGATTCATCTAATATGGCAAAGTAGCAGAAAATTTTTCTGTTTGTCCAGCTAGTAAACTACAACTTTCTTACCTCCACTTTTTCCAACAAGATTGTCTGCTGCGCTTATTAAATTCAATAAAACAAAAACCAAAACGAAAAATGCAGCAGAAAATCGACTCGATTTGCTGTTAGCCATAGCCGCTTAACAAAAGTATTCAAACAAAGACGCAGTATTTATTTGTTTTTTATGCAGCTGCAGCTACAACAAAATCGCCACTAGGTACCTGTTACAAGTGAAATTATATGTTAATTTAATAGCGCTTGGGCTTTTTATTTCTGACGAATGAAACGCCAGGAAAAGTGCCTTCCCTGTCGCTATTCTACATTTTAGCTTCATAACTAAATACTTTCTCATGCATGCATTAACCGCACAATATGAAAATGCAAAGGGGTGTATACGAGATAGATAGAGGGGTAGTTATGGACTGCTATGCTCTCAGCATCTGGAATAGGAAAATCAACAATTCGATCTGGTTTTCATTTTTTTTTAATAGACGAATAGTCTGGATTGTACTGTAGTTCTAACGATTGAAAGCAAGGTTCAAAAATTTTAGAATATTATTACAAGCGTAAAAACGATTTAGCGTTAGATTTACAAAAACACAATTCTATTCAATATGGGTGCTTCCAGCCTCGTCACTTTGTTAGAATTCCATGATACTTGAAATTTTTTTAAGTCCAAGACTACGAATTGCACAATGACAGTCGCAATTCAGTTGTGGCATTTATATTGTCTATCATGGAAAAATTTTCTCTCCTGTCAACAATTTAATGAGTAGCTTTCAAGCGAAGTATTCATATATATAGTGCGTCTCTTATTGTTCACTATAAATCATAAATAATGCATTTATATAGGTATGTGTTTGAGCCCTGCTTACCTGATGACAGATGCGACAGGGCTAATACGAGCTATAAACTAGCTCTTAGAAGTTTATCTTTTCTGCTCTGCTGCTGGAAGACTCCCGCTTGAGATCTAGGGGGCGAGTGGCTCGGCGGTCTAGCGCGTCTGCCTTGTGTGCCACTGGTCCAGGTTCGACCCCGCGTTGCAGGTTGATTATTTTCCCTAGCGCGGTTTTGTGCAGGGTCACATTAATTCGGGGCCTTGTGCACGAATTGGTTGGGCTATGGGCCAGTTGCGCCCAAGAGGGCAACCCCCAAGGCGTGGAGAGTGCACATTCCTGGAACCGCCACTTGTACACCCTATGCGAGTGCGTGACTGGGTGCCGGCCTGTGTGTGTGTGTCTATGCCTGCATACCGTATTTAGTGTGACTGAACGCGCTTCAGGAGTCAGCGCAATGGACAGTCATGCCCAGTCGCTGGTTGTGGGACGATGTCGCTTTAAGCGTTAAAGTGCCTGCAGCCCTCCTGAAGATTTATCCTTTGATTTTTATCCCCTTGAGACCTATCGTCTGTCAGTCTGTTAGTTCTGTGATTCGATTTGTAGGAAAATTAATTAGCCTTGAAGCTGTGACTGAAAACCTTAATGCGTGCTTAAATGATCATAAATGTACATGTAAATTAGTATAATGAATCATTCATTAATAATATCGTCTGATACGGGATAATCTTATAAACTTCAAAAAGATCGATAGATTTAATGATAAGCGGAGATTGTGTGCCGCGTTGGACAGCCGCACGTACGTAGTTGATCATAAAGGCGGCCCGAGCAGCAGGCCAGCGTGCGCCGCATCGACTTGTTGTAGGTCTCGAAAAAAATTTTTGTTCTGACGGTTTGGTAGGGCCTTGGACTGCAGGACTGGCTTAATCAAAAGTAAGTCTGCCAAGCCAAAGTCCTCGGAGACGACGACATGAAGATCTTCGGTGTTAGCTTCGTGATTAACGCTGACACACGCGTCGCCAAAGCAGAAAGCCGTCGTCTTTTGGAAAGCAGACGAGTCCGCAGCATCCAGTTAAGCAGCATAAAAAATAGGAAAGGCTCGAAAGCGAAATAAAGTAGTACCCAGTTGAAGCACCTGGAAGGATGCCTCGAAAAAGTACATTTACATGCATGTTAATGTCTGAAGGTTAACTCCCATTGTCTTGTTGATCAATGCTCGTAAAATGTTCATTTATTTAACAAAATTCATGGCTTTTTTAATGCTTCTACGAGAAGACGTTATTTCCAACTGAAGTTAAAGCTTGTTTCTTTTAAACTTTGTGTCACTAAAGTAGGCTTTTACACATAAAATTCATGTAAAATTGACTCACTCGTAGTAATTCGCTGTGGTAAAGTTTTTTCCCGTAAATTCCAAGTCACAAAGCTACGTAAAATTCTCTAAAGGACTTCGTGGCATGTTGTCACGAAGCTAATCACGAAATAATGCAATAATTTTATCACAAAAAATAAGAAAACAAATAACGAAATAATTATTGAGCACTCGAAACTTTCCGTACATCCGTTGGCAAAAATGATCGAATATGATTAGCAATAAAAGCCTATTCAAAAGTCTTTTTTATTTATTGAAATGGAGGCCATGCAGTCTTAAGGCAGACAGTTTCAAGCAAAAAATATAAATTTACAGTATATTACTTGACGAGTTAAATAATCAATGCACACAGAACAAGTCTCCATGCAACCCGTTCACAAAAATAAGAAACTTAAAAAAGTCGGCAGCAAAATAAAAAAATTACGATGTACATTATTAACACCAAATGTGACAGAAAAGACAGAAATGGATTAATATTTAGTAGCTCATAATTCACCAAAAGCCTCAAGCCAATAGACACTTATTAAATATTGTAGAAAACAAGATTCTGAAGAGATTTCGAAGGATATAGAAAAGTTTAAAGTAGCAACAAATTCTTAATACGAGCGTACAGACCGTTACAGATGGAATTTAAACTTCTATTGAAAACACGTAAAAATAATATAAGACCTCTAAAAATTCTCCGATTTTCTTCTGGCTTAAGTTAAAACCCACAAATTAAACTTCTCACCGTCTGAAAAAGTCTGCATACTACTGTCTGAAATTTATTCAGTAGTGTTAGAAAAAATAATGTTTTTAGGAAAAATGAACGAGCATACATTTCGAGATTTCTCAGAATGGTTTTCCTTATTTTTGTAGCCAATAAAAGCGAATTAAGACTTCAAATCGCGAAGTTTAGACATGGCATCGCGGAATAGGTCTTTATACTTTGGCCTGTAGTCTTGGTTCACCAGCCGTTTCCGTTCGGATCTGGTCTCCTCAGCAAAAATGCCATGCAGTCTTTGCTCAAACGCTGCCTTACTAAAATCGGATCCGTCCATAGTCGGAGCCACGTCGCTGGTTAGAGTCTGGGACTGCGCCTGTGCCATGGACACGCGGGCCTGCTTGCCAGCTAGCAGCTGCTCGTATTCCACAACCAGCCTGTTGTACTGATCGTTCAACTCGGTGAGAAGGGAGATTTCCGCCAGAGCGGTGCCCGCTAGTTTCTTAGTAGCTCCCAAGCGGGAAAGATTCTCTGTGGAAGAGAACACCGTGCCGCCTGACTGCAGCTGTCCGCAGTCAGCATCACCCCGAATCTGCTGCACGTCAGATTCGATCGGCGAGGCCAGATCGTCATTGCCGCCGCCATGGAAACTGTTGTCAACGCCTATCTGAAGAAATTCTTCGAACTCGTCGGCATCTTTCAATGGACGATAGTTGGGCGGAAGCGGTGGCGGCGGTCTGTGATGCGAGCGGTGCTGCTGTAGAGACTGTTCGCACAATTCTTGCCGGAGCTGAGCGCACTCTTGGCGCGCCAACTCAACGTCCTGTTCCGCCGCCGCCAGCTCAGCAATTAGTCGACGATTTCGAGCTTCGCTGCTAGCGAGAGCCGCAGCGGCTGCAACTGCGGCGTCGGCATCATCAGCAACAGGCGGCAGTTGCGGATAGCTCGAAGTTCGAGTTACAGTGGACTTTGATAGACCACGAAACCGAGAAAATTCGCTTGTTTTTCTTGACCCCGGCCTGTGGCTTGAGGAGGCCGTCGATGTAGCAGCGGCGGCAGCTGCGGCGGCCTCAGCAGCTGCCGCTACTGCGCTTGCAGCCGCAGCGTCTCGCTGCTCAAGCTGCTGGTTGAGCTCGTCGATTCGAGACTCTAAGCTGGCGCATTGCTTCGCCAGCGCCGCTGCTCGTTCACGAGCGGACGCTCTCTCGGCCAATAGTTCCCGATTTTTTGCCTCAAGCTCGGCGCACTGCTTATCAACTTCTTCAACCATTCGGGCTTTGCCATCGTTGAGACCTCGAAGTGTTTGAACTTGGCGAGTGAGGAGTTCGATCTCTTGGGTCTGATGCTCGCACAGGCCGCGCAAACCGGAGAGTTGCAGCTCCAGATCGCGGTTGCGTTCCAGTAGGGCTTTCCCTGCAAATTGTAAAGAAACTAAAGTTGTACTTAAAAGTAATTGACAAAAAGCACATTTCAAATTTGTCAGCTTACCCAGCTCAGCAGCCAGTATTAAGTCGTTCTGGTGCCACGCCTGGCTATCAACCAGGGAGCAGGCTTCGTCGATTGAAGTGTCAACGAAATCGGCTGGCAACGGCAAGGGAGCGCCATCGCTGGTGCAAGCTGCCGCTGAATCAACACCTTCAACAAGGCCTAGTAGAGTGTGATGATCATGATGCTGATAATGATTTCGATTGGCTGTGTCCAGTGTCCATTGCAGTGTCATCTCGTGTCTTGCTGCTGTTGTGGGTGGGCCATGCGATTGCGGCGTTGGTGACGACCCTTGATGGGCCAATTTGCTGGCGTCAGAAGCTGACATGCGGCCTAGTAGTTGTTACTATTGGAAGAACTCGCAGTTTTCCGAAAGGAAATGGAAAGCAACTAGACTGCTATATACAATTCTCTCGAAAGAAAATATAACAATTAACTATTGTGTATCATTTGAGCACTAAATAGATTGAGCGTTGCTTTTCGAGACTGTAAAATTTTCGCCTTTCTCTGCCTAAATCTTCTGCTTTTAGTTGAAGCAAATAGAGCACAAGTGCTTTACCAACCCTCCTCCGTTTCTCTCTATTCTTAACTATGTCCGTCTACTATAGCCGAAATGATTGTAAAAGAAAGGAAAGAAATTTTCTGTAGAAGAAAGGGAATAACAGTTTCGCTCGGCGGAGTGGATTCTTGGAAGCAACAGAAAAAATTAGACTAGTCCATGTCTAGCTCTAGAATCTTACAGTCTTGCAACAGATCGTAGTTGATCCGGCTTTACTATTTAGTGGTGGCCTGAGCGTGGGGGCAGGGAGGGTAGGCAGGCTCGCCAGGCAAGGCAAATTGGTCTTATTCACACACACGCCACGTGCACGGGCGCGAACATGCTGTGTAGAGCGTTGAACGGAAAAGGGTAGAAAGAATGAGGTTGGGTTTGAAATTAGTGTACATTGATTTTGATTCGCTTTTACTCAGCTGCGTGACTTCTTGAGGTAGGGGGGAGACGGGACAGGGTCTAACTGTGCAGATTAGAAAAATAGACCGGACAACCCCAAACAATCCACGCGTATTAATACTAAAAGACGTGTGTATATATTTTTTAGATTAAGCGCCACGTGTTTCATAGAAATGGATTATTAATAAGGTGAGGGATAGGCTAGCCAAGGGTTCTAGTTGGCTGCGCGTCATTATTGCGCTTTGAAAAGATTTAACATGCGTGCGTGTTACGATGTACGCTAGTACGTAAATGTGTCCTTAACTGGCTGTCTGCACTTAAAACGTTTTGGTGAACGGGCAATAATTTTATCTGTAACCAATTTTAGAAAAGTAACAACCACAGGCCAAAAGTATGCTCTTGTTTTAAGCAGACTGCTTTTTATATGCCTTACCATTAATTCAAAGCAGTGCAAAAGACTTTGGGGTAGGCATTTCCGACCAATTAGATCCCATTATTTCGTTCTGATCCCAATTATTTTTTGACAAGCTGGTCGCTTGGGACAAAAATCACACAAAGTACAATCAAAGTTACGTTTCTTGAAAACTGAATTTGAGTGTATCATGGTTGTTTGACTTGAGGATAGTAAGCATACTTCATACTTTACAGTCTATCACGAATGAGTATCTTTAGTTCCGCTAGAGGCTAGAGTATTGCTGCGGCCATTCATGGTTACTTCGAGTTCACACACTTAATCCCTCCATCGAATCTATATCCGCTAATTAATCTAATCTCCAAATTAAGCTCTGAGGTCAAGTCAATCCAACTTTCGTTTATTGGACTGACAACAGCCCTATGCGGTCCCAAATTATTAGGTAAGTATGAATTATGTAAATAAATGTCTACAAGGCCCATGCATACGTACGAGAGGGGCCCCTGGTACGCTCCTGTCTACGAGTTTAGAGTCCCTTGTCTATGAGTTGGACACCACCTTGAGGTGAATGGAAACTTGAGTATTTCTCTCCCTTTTCCTTGATTTTTGGGTCGGCTTTTGGAGGCGCCAAATTTTTTTGGGCGCGCTGATTGGGGAAGGGCGTATGCCACTGCAGCTACAATTTATGTAATTTCAATCACAAGATGCTACCAGGTGAGACTCTGAAGCATCGGAATACCAGCGCACTCACGGTGTTCACCAATGGCACCATCGTAATTTTATTGCTACGTCGATACCAGTGTAGTGCTTCAGAAGTACACATATCATATGCATGTACTTTACTTTATTAGTTTAAAAAAACTGTAAGGAATTGAGACTGTGGCGCGATTCAAAGTCTAAAACATCTCAGTGCTTCAGTTTTTTCGTTTTAATGAATTTTAATTGCGTGTTTATAAAATAAAAAAAATAATTTTAGACACCCGACCTTTGGATCAGATGTACAGCCCACGGCACAGCCGCAGCTAGTTGCGCGGCGCATCCGAGGACTGTGTACAGCTTTCAGCCTGACGGGCTGGAGTGGCCGCAACACCCACACTAAACTTACCCAGCTCAAGCTGGTACCCGATCTCAGCTGGGCGAACTGAAGCAATGCGGGATTAAGTCCCTTGCTCAAGGGCACAAATTGTCTCTTAGGGCCGGGACTCGAACCCACGACCTTCCAGTCATGAGGCAGGCGCCCTAGCCACTAGGCTACAACTCCTCTGTAGCAAACAAATAAGCAAAGATCGGTCATTAAGCAGGTCATTAGGACTGTTAAGTCTGACCAACTTGAGTACTCTCGGCAGCAACAACTTGTGTTGACCGAGTCACCCGTCTAGCAAGCAACTCAAAAGCCAACAGAAGCAGACCAGCAGCATAGAAGCAAGCAGTAATGATGAAGCAACCGGACACCATTTCCAGGTTGATTGGTTCAGCGCCAGTGTAGCTCGAGCTGCACTGGTCATCCGATTCCGGCTTATAGTACTTATCAAACAGTAGTTGCATCTGTCCGCTTTCCCGAAATTTAGTCAGACTAGGGAGTTTGATAGGTTGGATGAATTACAATTAAAATTGTAGCTAATGAAAATAGTGTAATCGTTAAACTGTTTCTGGTCGGCATGCTTCCAATTTCTTTCGATTAAATTGCACTTTTATATATAGGTGATATTGAATCTGCTAAACCGATTTAAATAATAAAAATAATTTTGAAGGGTTGATTGGTGCCACGTATGTTTTGTACTTTGTAACTGTCACATGTACGTCACTAGCTACTCAAAAAATCTTAAATATATAAAAAATATTTTACTAAAAGTCCATCGAATTAGCGTATACAGCATCCTCAGGGTAGGTAAAAGCCACCGTAGCCGCATTGAACAACGCTTCAGCAACATAAACTTTTTGACAATTGGTTTGGGCGATAAATCGCATCCGGGATGCGTCACCAAGGCACGCCAGATTGCTGTTGTGCAGTGACTGAAATGATCAAAAGTTATACTAAGCTACTACAGAGACACGTTAGACTTGCAATAAACGTATTTTAAAGTAATTCACGTGACTTTGCAGCAAGAATCAAATACCTCATTCGGACAATTTGGAGCGTCCACCAGAATCTGTCCAATCTGACTGTAGATGCCAGTGCTAGCTGACTTCAGCAGCTGGTGCACGCTGGTGCCGGGTATCGCGGCTGGTCTCAATGCGGTCTGGCTGGAGACAAAATCCTTCAGAGATTTTATTGGCTTGTCGGTCAAGTTTACCGTTAGCATCGAAGTGAGAAATGCTGTTTGGAGAAACAGGGTTTTAGTGGTTGCAATTATTATAATGTGTGTTATACGAAGGCCTAGCTTCTATCGAGGTACTTATTGTAAGTGCGTGCCCAAATAAATAAGAGAAGTACTTGCCTGTGTAAGCGGCGTACACAATTACTTGAAAGAAAAACCAGAAAGCTAAAGAGATTCTTGGGGAAATTGCGAACGGATAAAAGTCCTGGCCCTGTTGCAGCAAACAGCCAGTGACGGCCCACAGGTACTCCAAATAGCTGACTTCGTCACTAATGGCAAACTCGAGATGCAGATTGACAGCTGAGAAAGGTGAGAAGTGGGCCATAATCCAAATACAGAACGCAGCAACGAATAGCCAACCAGCTAGACAGATCCACAGCTGCCAGCTAAATGGATGGAAAATGTTCCACTTCTTCGAGGCTAGCGGAGGTTCCGGCACCAGGATGGCATTGTATTCGGCGAATAAATCGGTTGAGTAATCAATCACTGAGTCGCGAATAGGGGTCTTAGTAAACGGACCTGCCCCAAGGTGAGCGATCTGAAATAGAATCAGTAAGATTTCTAGCGATTTTGTTGATGGACTTGCATCGCTAAGAGAAGAAAATCTCACCCCAAGCTGCAGCTCCCCAATGCATCCGCTGAAGATTGGTGAACCAGCAATTGGACTACCCCACTGTCCATCCGAGGGTTTCTTCAGGATGTATCTGGCAGAGAATAATTATCAATAAACCAACTGTACATGTAGTTATAGTAGGCTCAATAAACCATTCAGTTAAAAAAATTACTGAAAATTTAATTTCTTAGAAAGGTAGTCGAGCAGCTCAATGGTAAAACCTGCGCCTATAAACGTGTCATTTCCAAGATCGGCCACAATAGACGTAGTTGGCGGAATCTAAAAAGCGATTGGTATGTAAATCAACAGCCACTGAGTTTATTGAAAAGCGCATTTCGTTGAAACAAATTTTTAAGACTTGCAATTGGAGCACAGACAACAATAGTGGCATTGTTGAACCCATTGAAGGTGTTAGGAAACACGCCCTTGTAGAATAGCTTCGTCAGGGAGCCGCTGCTGAACCGGCCACTCAACACGAACCGAGTGATTGGTACCACCTGCTCAGTGAGTGACGCCAAAATCTCAACTCCGAGTGCGTCAAAAAACCTTGTTGTGGAGTTGTAAGAAATCAATCCACGACCAGAATCATAGTCCGACAGCTAAAATTATAGCGAAGGATGAGCCAGAGAGCACAGTATGCAGATCTACTTACTTATTCACACCTGGGTGGAGCCAATACTCACAGAGATAACTTTGCTGAGAACCTGAGCTCCAGAAGACCAAGGCTGAAGAGGAAAGCATGAGGCATTGCTTTCCTGAAATCCAGGCTGGTTGAGCGAATCGGCGAAGGCTTTTGCCAGAGCCTCAATTGCATCAACCAGACGAACATCCAGTGTCTGTGCAGGTTTGCGGTGCACAATAACTTGTGATTCGAATAGAATCAGTCATGCAAGTTGCATCATGACACTCTTTTATGATACATCAAGTCGAAACAGTAAGTGAGCTCACGATATCAGCTAGTGCTCACACAAACAGTCGTTGAGCTCATGTCAGCTACTGCTCACCCGAATGCTGTCTGTGTCGCAGGTCGGAAAGACGTCTCTCACTGCAGCTGGGCACTTCGATGCCTCATTGACGCCAGTTGTACCCCCTCTGAGCAGAGCTAAGTTGCAGTTGCTGGGACATGCAGACAGGAGCTCAGCCTTGCTCAGTCCACCGCTGTCAATCACGAGCCAGAAATATTTCTGCTGCATGAGTCTTGCGTTAGCTGCAGCAGCTAAAATCTTTAGTGTATTGTTCGGCGTCGCCATGACGACTGCGTTGTAAACGCGCTTCTTCATAAGGCTTCGAAGCTGATGTTGCAGATCTCCGGAGGTCTGTGAGTCGGTGTTAAGAGCGACGTAGCTGATTCCGACGCTGGAGAGTCTGGTTTGCAGCATTTCCAGAGTTGGACCTCCTGGAAAAGTTTTCTTGAATGTGCTTCATCACTATATGATGCATAACACAAAGCTGCCTTACCACTGACTGTGTCATACAAAACCGCCAAGTCCTTTGTTCCCTTTAAATCTAAGGCGGCAATGACAGCTTCGATGAAATCACGGGTAGTATGACTTCCAATCACTCCTGTAGCTGTTTTAAAAAGCGATACATTTTTACAGTTAAACTTTGGCAATAATGCAACAAATCTACAAAAACATTGATTTATTCTCACAAATCGTCCAATCAGGAGCACAAATCGCAGTTGGCAGGCCCAAGAAAGGCAGCCACATTGAGTTGGCCAAGGAGCTCAGCTCGGAGACCAATTCGCAGCTTCCCACTGCCACGATGGCTGAGAGGCCGGGTTCACTGCAAACTTGAATATCAAGCCGTACCAACTTCAGATTTTGACACTTCAGGATACAATCCAAACAATTTAAAAACAAGCAATGTATGTTGCAAATAAATGTAGCTACTCACTCTCTCTCGTAGCCATCAGATGAGCTCCACGACCTGCAGGCACCTGCACAACAACGTGAGACATTGAGTGACCAGGAAGCAATCTCCAGTTGGAGTTTACTCGCCTGCTCAACGACTTGTTAATAAGGGAAATTTCAACAGCATTGTGCTCTACTATCACTGCAACTTTGAATTCAATGCCAGAACTAAACGACACAAGATAACAAACCAGCCAAAATGCTGTTGTTAGCTTCATTAACGAAACAGATTGAGTTTTAGGCTGCAAAAAACTGTTGCTTTAGACAGAAGACTTAGTTCCGTAAGGGGCATATTCGTGATACGCAAAGTATATTTTATACGTACGGTGCAATACATCATCAAGGATAAATCTTTCTGTTAGCCAATAGTGAACAACGGAATGGATGCGATAAATTCATGAACACTGCACCATTTTTCTAACAAAATCGATAGTCTAAGTCCAGAGGATTCTAATTGCATGGTTTATCTACTTTTACTGCAATATGTTTTCCTACTTAATCAGATAACAGAAAAAAGCTGAGACAAATTTTTTTTCAGTAGTCGCGATAATTCTCTGGAAGTTCTCTGTAGAGAACTCAAACTACATGTACAATCATTATTTTTCTTGACTCGTATAAGGTTAGTGATGAGGAGGAAACAATTAGAGGGCCGATATGGGGTTATTTGTAGCCTGGAGGAGCTCTAGCCAACTCACTCGGGCATCTGCCTTATGACTGAAAGGTTATAGGTTCGAGCCTGAGCTCTCGGAGACAATGTTAGGCATTGCTTAAGTTCTCCCAGCTGAAATCGTGTGAGCTGGAAGAAATTAGGGTGGATGTTGCGGCCCCTCCAGCCTGTCAGGACTGAGCAGTGTTGTACACAACCTTTGGATGCGCCGCGCAACTAGCTGCGGCTGTGTGTCTGCATTTTTTACATTTGTTTAAAACAGTGCTGTTGGGATTCGATATACAGAGTAACTGACTAACTACTGATTTCACCTCCCCGATTTCACCTCCCAAAATTTATGAAAAAAATTCTGACTGAAAAAATATAAGTTAAGTTGCGCATGTCAAAACACTTCTGCGCATAAAATTACAACCTTGCGCGTGCTGTATTAAGAGAGAAAAAAAAGTTTTTCTATTGTTATAAGGAGGTGAAAGAAGGGTGTTCTAAATAGCACCGCTCCATAGCTTGCGCAATGAATGTCTTGCTGTTATTTCAACTTTCCAAACATTGCGCAACAATGCGCACATATCATACTTGATTAATATGCTTTGCATTGTCTGAAAATGTCAAGTGAATTTTTCTTATTAAAACAAATCTAGCGCATATTTAAATTCCATGAGCACGAGTCTTGAACTCGCATAATTATCGTCCCGCGTTGAGAGTCGCTGTTACCTTAGCCTCGAGATTCGAGAAGAAGCACTAAATGTTAGTCTTTTAATGTCCTCTATATGTTTGAGATAGGAGAAAAACATAGTAAAAAATTAATGCAAAGATAGAATTAGTCATTCAGTTACTTTAATAATTGAATAATTAGGCATAGCTTAATGTTATTTTTTATATTACAATGTTAAAATATTGTATATAGCAACATGAGTCTGACATCATTTATTTTTATTGCATACAATATTTATTTTTATTTAAAACTAATAATAGTAAACTAGCTAGCTAGTTAGATTGTAGTTAAAATATTTAAACGCCCTAGTAAATTAAAAAATGATTGTCAAAGTACTAGTTTTAATGAATTTAAAATGCCATTTTAAAACATTACCTTTTTAAGTTTAAGTATTTTTTTAAAATAAAACTATTTTTTCTTAAACAATAAGTTTTAAATTTTAGCTTATGTAAAGTATACTAGACTTATATATTAATTTTTCTAGACATAAGGCAGTTTAGTTCATTAAAAAATTGTTTGCCTATGTAGTGTAAATATAGGTACTTAAAGGCTAAAGCAAATCTAGTTAAGAGTTCAAATAAAAAGGCTATTTTTTCTATTTTAGAATATAGATATAAATATATGTTTTTGGAACCAAAACCATTAGTTTTTTAGTTTGGTTTAGTTTAAAATAGTTTATTCTATATGGTTTTAGAATATGGAAACAAAACATTCTTTATTACAAATAATGATTTAATTACAATATTTACCAATGTATTACAAAAACATCATATGGAGCCAGATAATACCATATGGTGCCAGATTTTACCATATGGTGCCAGAAAATACCATATGGTGCCAGATAATACCATATGGTGCCAGAAAATACCATATGGTGCCAGATAATACCATATCGTGTCAGATAATACCATATAGTGCCAGAGAACAGCATATAGTGCCAAATAATACCATATGGTGCCAGATAATACCATATGGTGCCAGATTTTACCATATGGTGCTAGATAATACCATATGGTGCCAAATAATACCATATGGTGCCAGATAATACCATATCGAGCCAGATAATACCATATAGTGTCAGATAATACCATATGGTGCCAGATCTTACCATATGGTGCCAGATTTTACCATATGGTGCCAGATAATACCATATGGTGCCAGATCATACCATGTGGTGTCAGATAATACCATATGGTGCCAGAGAACACCATATGGTGTCAGATAATACTATACGGTGCCAGATAATACCATATGGCGCCAGATAATACTATATGGTGCCAGATAATACCATATGGCGCTAGATAATACTATATGGTGTCAGATAATACCATATGGTGCCAGAGAACACCATATGGTGCCAGATCATACAATATGGTACCAGAAAATACCATATGGTGCCAGATAATACCATGGATACTTTGTCTGTATATTTTTTACAAAATTTAAGTGCCACATCCATTGTATATTCCTCATTTAAGAGTACTAATTTTCCTTTCTTTTCAGCTGAGCTTTCTGGCTTCGCAGTCAGACGGGCGCTTGCCTGCTGCAGGTCCCGTGGAGTGTCCGACTGCCCCAATCGCTGTTATCCTAATGGTTCCTGAGAGAGTATCTCTCGTTGAAGCCTGCCAGTATTTGTGCAAATGCACCCTACAACTCAAAGTGGTTTCGATTCGTTCTAGGGATGGCTACCGTCGGTTAGGAACAGGAAAGATCGGCCTTGTCCAGCTAAATTTGGAAGTAAAAAAATTGGATTTCTGCATGGAGTACACGGAAATTTTATCCTTGATTCTCATCGCATAAGTGGACGCCAATGGCTTAACAAAGTTTTGCAACATCTAAGAAAGTTCTAAGAAAGTCATTTCTACAGCTGGCGACTCAACGGGACGGCCCAGTCGTCAGTGATTTGGAATCGGCTGGATTAAACCTGCTTAATCAAGTCCGTCCTCCGGTGGAGATTGTTCCATTAAATGTTATCATGCTGACTTCGGCTGCTGTTGCTGGTGCTTTAAATGAATTATCACGTCAGCGTGAAGAGGAGCGTCAGCATGAAGAGGAGCGTCAGCATGAAGAGGAGCGTCAGCATGAAGAGGAGGAGCGTCAGCATGAAGAGGAGGAGCGTCAGCATGAAGAGGAGGAGCGTCAGCATGAAGAGGAGGAGCGTCAGCGGGAAGAGGAGGAGCGTCAGCGGAAAGAGGATGAGCGTCAGCGGCAGTGGCGTAGCCAGGGGGGGGGCCGGGGGGGCCACGGCCCCCCCAATCGCCTTGGGGAGGGGGGGGGGGGGGTTGGACGTGGTGGCTACTAAAAACCAAGAAAAATTTTATTACCCAGACTTTAGGTTGGACTGGCTGAGGGTCGGTCTGCAGGGCAGGACAGGTTGAGACAAAATAAAAATGAACTACATGTAGCTGTGAAAATAAAAATCAACCCAATCACAATGTCAAATTCTCTCTGACTTTGCAAGGATTTGCATGCATTCATCTTCATCATTATAATACCCACTACAGCTCTACAAAGTCGAGTTCTCGAATATGTAATTCCAAGAAAAAATTATCTCACTGGACTGATTCCAGTCTGTTGCGACGGCAATGGCATGGCAATGATGCAGCCTAAAATAAAATAAAAAAATAAAATAAGCAAACAAACTAAGATGAATGTGACAAGCTAAATCACGGCATCAGTCATCAGACATCATCAATTTTTTAATCAATCAAATGACGAATCCAGTGGGTTGCAGCCCACAGCTGAAAAAATCCGCAGCTAGAGACATCAGCAAGAAAGTGTATTTTAAGAATCCCAGCCTGAACAACGAAAGGAACCATGATGCAATCGCAATCGCAATGCAATACACGCCAATACCATTATAATACCATTAGGCTCATTGAAGTATTGAACATAACATTGGTCATTGGGATTGGGCCATTGGCCATCACTAAAATGGTGTGGCATGCCTCATTGCCTCGTGCCGCGTAGCGCTGGTTTATACGCAAAGTGGAAATGGGCATCAGCCATCAGCATGGATGAATGGCATGAGGTATTGTCAGACAGGCCAACCGGCCGCCCCCCCCCCCCCAATTAAAATTTCTGGCTACGCCACTGGTCAGCGGGAAGAGGAGGAGCGTCAGCATGAAGAGGAGGAGCGTCAGCGGGAAGAGGAGGAGCGTCAGCGGGAAGAGGACAAAGAACGTCAGTCCAGAGACGTGGAGCAGCAACTACGCCAGGATTTGAATTTAAGGCCACGAAGGAAGCGTGCAATTAGAGAACAGTTTCGAAACCTGCAAAACTTAGAACCGAGTAGACTACGTAAACGTCGACTAATCGACTAATAACTATTTTGCTACGAGTATTAACGCACGTTTAGATGCAATAACTTTGAAGCTCTATAGTTGTATTGTTATATTAAACTGCCATGCCTATGTCTACTAGAAAGTAGAAACCAAAATTTCAGTCCGTTTAAAATAGATCACTCTGCAAGCGAACGCGTGATCATCGGCGTCAGAATGCGATCAGTTGTAAATATATTTTAGGTAGAGCCTCAAAACAGCTTGGCATGAATTATGCATATGAGGCAAAATAGAGAATGGAGAACAAGCGAGCAACTTCATAGTGCATTTTTTGAACTCAAGGTTTCAGCAAATAAACATCCCCGTTTAACATACTCGTCGAACTATTATCTCCTTATTGTTAAGTGATTGCTGAATTGTTGACACTTTAAATTTATGCTCAATTCATACATCTACGTATTGGCTTTTCGCGGCGCTGATAACAGTTGTCAATGCTTGCATTACTCGTATAGGAAAAATAGTGCCAAAGAACACGCATATAAAAAAGGTTTAGTTTAAATCTGAGCAACTCAATTTTTTAGTACAGAAACTCTATAATACGCTCATAGTAACACTGCTCTTACTTTTTGTAGCATGCCCATCCAGCTGTAAATGTATTCATACGAACGCTTTTAACCTTTGAAATCCCATCGAGGCCTGAAAATAAGCTGCTCGGTGAGCGAGGCTTGATTTAAAAAAATTCTTTTGACCAAATTGTCAATAATTATAGTTTAGAAAAACAATAGGTGGTATATTTCGTTAGATATTTTTGCGTGGCGCGTACAGCTGTAAAACGAATATACATTATTAAAATATCAAGGACTTCTTAATTGGAAGGACGCTGCACTCTGAAATCGCGACAATATTTTAAGGTAGATTTTTCTAAACAGCACTACAAAGGATTTTTTTCCATTTTTCTAGATGGCATTTACGATTGCGACCAGTATGCCAAAACTTTCTGCGGTTTGAGTTCTATTTCAATTTCTATAAGAAGTCCTACCTATACTATGCATGAAACAATGTATCATTGGCGATTACATGTACACACTAATCTAATATATTCATTATATCCGCACGTGTAATCGATTTGACGTGTTTACTTTCTTGACAAGGGATTTCTCAATATAGTAAAAAAGTGAGCTGCGAGTACATTTGTGTTCATTTCTGCAAGGCACCGAAAGGAATTTTTCGTACTTCGTACTTTCGCAGCTCGTACTTACGCAAGTCTGAATGGCTTTGTTAAAAACGATACGCAAAATAGTCCCTTAAAGAAAAGTGTCAATAGTTACGCCTGACTATATGTTATACAAGATATTACAAGTTCACGATTCAAATATGACTGGCGGTTTGGGTATTAAAAAACATTAGTGCACATGAACGGAATTAGCATTGCAAATTAGATTTGTATACCATAACCTGAATAATTTGGTGCGAAGACAGGAACTGCAATCAGACAGGTTATCGCATGCAGTTACAGGGGGCTCGAGTGTAAATAAAAGAGTTAATTCTTCCCATGTTCCGTTGCCGTATTCGATGAGTCAGAAAGTGAGGATGGCGTTGTACATGAGCTAAGTCGTCGAAGATGTAGAAGACGTCGAGTCAGGCTAGAAAAGCACGCCGACGTAGCGCCTGGCGCCGATGCTGCTCGGCCAGTTCGAAATCGGCGCGCGCCCGGCGCCGTTCAGCTAGATATCGGCGCCAGTTGTTGAAAACGCCGGTCAGTTGGCGCCGATCCGAGTGGGCGTGGCAGAGCTTCAGCCGCATCAGCACCAGCTCGTCAGCCCGGCTCGACCAGATGGCGAAGAAGCGACGAAGCTGCACCGTTCGGAGGGTGACGCGGGCGGCTGCCAGCTGGAGACGACAAGGGAGTTTTTATGGATTTTAGTGAGTACTAGCTCTTCGTTGCCCAGGGAGGGCGCAGACAGATATTTTAAATCACTCCTGTACTAAAGAGAAATCTCCCAAGCAGCTAGAAAATCTCTGCAGCAAAATTATAGTCTCCCAAAAAGCGAAAATCCTTCCGCGTATTAGAATCCCCAAAACAGTTTGACATTCCCCCTAGCAGACTGAAAAGCACCCCGAGCAGTTAGAAAATGCCCATCAGAAGACAGAAAATACCAATCGAGCAGTCAGAAATCCACAAGCAGTTAAAAATTCCCTCTGGAGCACTAAGGAATCCCCCAATCACTAAGATCAATCACCGCTTGATAAAATCTGGCACCATATAGTATTATCTGGCACCATATGGTATTATCTGACACTATATGGTATAATCTGGCACCATATGGTATTATCTGACACTATATGGTATGATCTGGCACCATATGGTAAGATCTGGCACCATATGGTAAGATCTGGCACCATATGGTATTATCTAGCGCCATATGGTATTATCTGGCACCATATGGTATTATCTGGCACCATATAGTATTATCTGGCGCCATATGGTATTATCTGGCACCGTATAGTATTATCTGACACCATATGGTGTTCTCTGGCACCATATGGTATTATCTGACACCACATGGTATGATCTGGCACCATATGGTATTATCTGGCACCATATTGTAAAATCTGGCACCATATGGTAAGATCTGGCACCATATGGTATTATCTGACCCTATATGGTATTATCTGGCACCATATGGTATTATTTGGCACCATATGGTATTATCTAGCACCATATGGTAAAATCTGGCACCATATGGTATTATCTGGCACCATATGGTATTATTTGGCACTATATGCTGTTCTCTGGCACTATATGGTATTATCTGACACGATATGGTATTATCTGGCACCATATGGTATTTTCTGGCACCATATGGTATTATCTGGCACCATATGGTATTATCTGGCACCATATGGTAAAATCTGGCACCATATGGTATTATCTGGCTCCATATGATGTTTTTGTAATACATTGGTAAATATTGTAATTAAATCATTATTTGTAATAAAGAATGTTTTGTTTCCATATTCTAAAACCATATAGAATAAACTATTTTAAACTAAACCAAACTAAAAAACTAATGGTTTTGGTTCCAAAAACATATATTTATATCTATATTCTAAAATAGAAAAAATAGCCTTTTTATTTGAACTCTTAACTAGATTTGCTTTAGCCTTTAAGTACCTATATTTACACTACATAGGCAAACAATTTTTTAATGAACTAAACTGCCTTATGTCTAGAAAAATTAATATATAAGTCTAGTATACTTTACATAAGCTAAAATTTAAAACTTATTGTTTAAGAAAAAATAGTTTTATTTTAAAAAAATACTTAAACTTAAAAAGGTAATGTTTTAAAATGGCATTTTAAATTCATTAAAACTAGTACTTTGACAGTCATTTTTAATTTACTAGGGCGTTTAAATATTTTAACTACAATCTAACTAGCTAGCTAGTTTACTATTATTAGTTTTAAATAAAAATAAATATTGTATGCAATAAAAATAAATGATGTCAGACTCATGTTGCTATATACAATATTTTAACATTGTAATATAAAAAATAACATTAAGCTATGCCTAATTATTCAATTATTAAAGTAACTGAATGACTAATTCTATCTTTGCATTAATTTTTTACTATGTTTTTCTCCTATCTCAAACATATAGAGGACATTAAAAGACTAACATTTAGTGCTTCTTCTCGAATCTCGAGGCTAAGGTAACAGCGACTCTCAACGCGGGACGATAATTATGCGAGTTCAAGACTCGTGCTCATGGAATTTAAATATGCGCTAGATTTGTTTTAATAAGAAAAATTCACTTGACATTTTCAGACAATGCAAAGCATATTAATCAAGTATGATATGTGCGCATTGTTGCGCAATGTTTGGAAAGTTGAAATAACAGCAAGACATTCATTGCGCAAGCTATGGAGCGGTGCTATTTAGAACACCCTTCTTTCACCTCCTTATAACAATAGAAAAACTTTTTTTTCTCTCTTAATACAGCACGCGCAAGGTTGTAATTTTATGCGCAGAAGTGTTTTGACATGCGCAACTTAACTTATATTTTTTCAGTCAGAATTTTTTTCATAAATTTTGGGAGGTGAAATCGGGGAGGTGAAATCAGTAGTTAGTGAGTAACTGGCGATTAAATTTAATTAAAGCGCCACTGCTGAAAATATTTTTTTATCTAAAAATCAAATTGACACGCCATAGCTCGTATTTGCAATTCTGTTACAATTCTGAAGAACCCTTAGGTTTCGAATGACGTGTGTTAGCGCATTTTTTGAAGCTACGAGCAACACACAAGGTAAGCTCGTTAAAATAAATTTGATATTTCTTAACTGCCGCTTTTCTCCCTTAACCCCAAAGCATAACTCAAATGTCTCACCTTAGACAGGCAGGGTCTTTTTTCAACAGAGTTTCGTTACTTTGCAAACAGAAATTCCTATCTATAGATTACTGTTATACTGTAGTGTAGTCTGTTTAAAATAAAATAAAAAAGAAATGCCTGCGTCTGTTCCATAAATCTTTTCGACTTTCCAGCCAGGAATAAGAAGAAAAAGAGAGGAAAATTTAAGGTAAGCAAGTAAATAATGCTTTAGAAACATTTTTATGCATTAGTGTGCTTTTGTGCAAATGTTGAGAATTTTAATTAATCAGAGTCGAGTCGCTTATTTGATGTTTTGTGTGCTCGAAGGAGAGCCTTGACGAAGGGGGCGAGTTGTTCGGCGATCTAGCGCGTCTGCCTTGTGTGCCGCTGGTCCAGGTTCGACCCCGCGTTGTAGGTTGACTATTTTCCCTAGCGCGGTTTCGTGTGCAGGGTCACATCAATTTGGGGCCTTGTGCACTTGTGCATTGGTTGGACTATGGGCCAGTTGTGCAATTTACGCCTATGAGGGCAACCCCCTAAGGCATAGAGAGAGTACATTCCTGGAACTGCCGCTTGTACACCCTATGAGTGCGCGACTGGATGCCGGCTTGTGTGTGTGTCAATGCCTGCATACCGTATTTAGTGTGACTGAACGCGCTTCAGGAGTCAGCGCAATGGACAGTCATGCCCAGTCGCTGGTTGTGGGACGATGTCGTCAAAGTGCCTACAGCCCTCCTGAAGATTTTAGAGTGCCTTTATTTACGAACTGCAAGTTAAATAGAGGATCTGTATTAGTTAACTAGAGGATTTTAGATATTTTATCTACTATACTAAATGTCTAATGTCTGTGTGTCTGTGTGTGGCTGCTCGAAATCTCCGTAACGATGTAGAGTTCGAACGGCTCAACCGATTTTGATCAAATTTTCGCCAAAAGATTGCAAATTCTTCAAGGATGAGACGGTGAAAGTTTGCAAGCTCTGCTTTAAGTGGAAGGGGATTAAATATTCGAAAAACGAGTTTTTTCTATGCTTTCAATGCGAGGCCAACAAAGGTCAAACTCGGCACTGTCAGAATGATGATTTTATTTTCGATTGCGTCAGAAAGCTTTGTGCTGAGTTAAAATTCGCGGGCCAAAAATTCTCAAACTCTGCACTGTCTAAATTGTGATTTAAAAAAGTTGCGTAATAAAGCTAGAGTACACTGCTTCAAGTTTAGATAAACTTTTGTGCTGGTAAGAAGAGAATATAAATTTTCTCACCTAGCTAGAGTACACTGCCCCAGCCCTAGCTTAATGGTTGTGCACAAGGGCAATAGAAAAACTGCTCAAGCGATCTGTGTACACTTTATTAGCGATTGATTTTTTCTTGCCTAGCTGGAGTGCCAACATTAAATAAATTGGCTTAAAGGTGTGGATGCTTGAGCGAAATATTTTTATTTAAGTAGCCGTGGGCCGTTCTTTAGTGATATTGCCATTCATTTCTCGAGTCAGTAAGTAGACAAAGCTTGTTTTTGTAGCCCTGTTAGATTGAGAAAACTTTTCAAAGAAGCAAAAGCTGTTTAAGAGGTCTTCGTCGAGCACGATACTGATCGGTAAGTCTGATAGCCTGCCAAATCTTAAATTGTGATTAGCTTGATTTTCTTAAAGCCCATGTTGATAAGGCGTTATAATAGCAATTTTCTACCTGCTCGCAGGATTTTTTATCTGCTGTAGTGATTTCTGTATGCTCGGGGAGAGATTTTCTACCTTTTTAGATATTTCCAAGATGCTCAGGGATTTCTGACTGCTCAAAGGGGATTTTCTTATGGCCTCAGGTAGATTTTTTGAATAAGGGATTTATTCTTACTCCTCAAAAAATATTTTCTAACTGCTCGGGAAGATTTTCTAACTGATCGGGAAGATTTTCTAACTGATCGGGAAGATTTTCCAACTGCACGGGGAATTTTTCTTTCTGATTAGGGGATTTCTAACTCGACCTTCTAACTGCTTGGTAATTGCTAATTGCTCAAAGGGGATCTTCTAAATGCTTGGGTAGACTTTCTAATTTCCCGAAGATATTTTCTGTCGGCTTTGGGTGATTTTTAACTACTCTGCAAAATTTTCTATATCTGCTCGAAGGGGATTTTCTAACTGCTTAAAAAGATTTTCTGTCTGCTTGGGGAAATTTTCTACTGGATTGGGGGGCATCTGATTGCTCGAAGGGGATCTTCCAAGTGCTTGGGAGACACTCTTTTATTCTTTGTGGGATTTTCTAACTGCTCGGAGATACTTTATGTCAGCTTAGGAAGATTTTCTAACTGCTCGAGCTAATTTTATTTTTGATTAGGGGAATTCTGACTGCACGAAATGGGATTTTGTAATTTTTAGGGGATATTTAACTGCTAAAATGGATTTTCTAAATGTTTGGGAAGATTTTATAATTGCTCGGGAAGATTTTTTAAATGCTCAAAGGGAATTTTCTTGCTGCTCGGAGAGATTTTGTGTGATTGGGGGATTTCTAACTGCTCGGGGAAATGTACTAACTGATTGGGGAGACTTTTCAATTGCTGAGGGAGATTTTCTGTCTGATTGGAGGTTTTTCAACTACAAATGTATTTTTGGAGATTTCGGGAAGATTTTTAAGTGGTCAGGGAACAAATCTTTTGGCTTGGGGGATTTAACTGCTCGGGGAAATTTCTGTCCGAGTTTAATTTTCTTATAGCGCGTGTGTTTGTTATAAGGCGCTATAATGAATGATTTTCTACCTGCTCGCAGGACTTTTATCTGTTGTAGTTAATTTCCTATAATCTCGAGGAGACATTTTCTAGCCTTGTGGGGATTTCCAAGATGCTCAGGGGAATTTGCAAACAACTTGGCAGAGTTTCTAACTGCTTTGAAGATTTTCTAACGACTCTTGGAGATTTTCTGGCTGCTCAGGGGATTATGGGATTTCTGACTGCTCCAATGGGATTTTCTAAATTCTCCAGGAGACTTTTTAACTGCTCAAGGGAATTTTCTCACTGCTCTAAGGGGGATTTTCTAACTACTCGGGGAGATTTTCTGTCTGCTTGGAGGATTTCAAACTTCCAGGGGGAATTTTCTATTTGATTAAGGAATGTCTAATTGCCGAAAGGGAACTTTTTAACTGCTTGGGGGATTTCTAACTGCTCGAAGGAGATTTTCTAAATTTTTGGGTAGATTTTCTATTTTATTGGGGGATTTCAAACTTCTCGGGGAATTTTGCTATCTGATTTGGGAATTTTTAGCGGCTTGGGGAATTTTTCTACCTGATTAGGAGATTTCTAAGTGCTCAAAGGGGACTTTTTAACTGCTTGAGAGATTTCTGACTGCTTGATTGGTATTTTCTATAATTTTATGGGGATTTTCTACCTGCTCAGGGGACCTTATCGGTCTGCTTGGGCGATTTTTAAACTGTTTTGGGAAATTTTCTATCTGATTGGGGATTTCTAATGGCCCGAAGGGGAATTTCTAACTGCTTGGGGTATTTCTAACTGCTTGGGGTATTTCTAACTGCTTGAAAGAGATTTTCTGTCTGCTTAGGGTATTAAAAAATTTCTCGGAATTTCAGATTTCAGATTTCTCGGCGGAATTTTCTATCTGATTAGAGATTTTTAAGTGCCCACAGGGGAATTTCCAACTGCTTGGGCGGTTTCTAACGGCTCGAAGGGGATTTTCTAAATATTCCGGGAGACTGTTGAACTGCTAGGGAAGATTTTCTGTCTGCTTGAGGGATTTCTACTGCTCGAAAGGTTTTTCTAACTGCTCGTGGATGTTTTCTATCAGCTTGGGAGATTTCAGACTTTTCGGAGATATTTTTGTCTCCTTGAGGGATTTCAGACTGCTTCGGGAAATTTTGTGTTTGCTTGGGGGATTTCAGACTCTGGTAAAGTTTCTATTTGATTGGGAATTTCTAATTTTCCGAAAAGTTTTTTTACTTCTCAGGGAGATTTTCTTTTTGCTTGGGGGATTTCAGACTCCTCGGGGATATTTTCTGTCAGCTTGGGGGATTTCAGACTGCTCGGTGATATTTTATGTCAGCTTGGGGATTTCTAACTGCTCGAAGCGAAGTTTCTAAATGCACCTGAGATTTTCTGTCAGCGTGAGGAACACTCTGTCTGCGAGGGGGGTTTATCTGCTCGTAGAGAGTTTTTAACCCGAAGATTTTTCTTTTTCGGGAACTCTTCGGTATGTTTCGGGTTTTCTGACTACTTGGGGAAAGTTTCTATTTGATTTCTGACTTCTCAAAAGGGATTTTCTGACTTCTCAAAAGGGATTTTCTGACTTCTCAAAAGGGATTTTCTAACTGCTGGGGGATTTTTTCTGTCCGTGGGTTTTCTACCTAATCCTGGGGGAAGATTTTTCGACTGCTCTCAAAAATTTTCTAGCTGCTCGAACAAATTTTTAGCTGCTTGGGTGATTTTGGACTGCTTAAAGGAAATTTTCTAACTGCTCAGGGAGATTTTTTGTCTGCTTGGGGATTTTTTTAACTGCTCGGGGAGACTTTCTAATTGCTTGAAAGAGATTTTCTAACTGCCCGAGGAACTTTTCTTCCTGATTAAGGGATTTCTAACTGATTGGGTTTTTTTCGGAATGCTTGAGGGGGATTTTCTAAATGGTCTGGGAGATTTTTAACTTTATGAGGATTTTTTCTAACTGCCTTGGGTAGATTTTCTAACTGCTTGATGGGGATTTTCTAACTACTCGTGGAAATTTTCTGTCTGCTTAGGGGATTTCTTACTGTTATGACAAATTTTCTATCTTATCGGGGGATTTCTAACTGCTTTGGTGATTTCAGACTGCTCGAGGGGGATTTTCTATATGCATTAGGAGTTTTTTAACTGCGTGAGGATTTTTCTAACTGCCTCAGGTAGATTTTCTAACTATTTGAAGGGGATTTTCTAAATGCTCCAGAAGATTTTTCAACTGCCTCCGGTAGAATTTCCAACTACTCAGGAGATTTTCTTTCTGTTTGGTGATTCTTTGTCTGCGTGGGGAATTCTCTGTCTGTGGGGGGATTTTTTACCTGCTCGAGGAGATTTTTAACCTGAAGATTTTTCTTCTCTGGAGACTTTTCGGTCTGTTTAGGGGATTTCTAACTACCCGGGGAAGTTCGATTTGATTGGGGAGTTCGAACTGCTCGAAAGGGAATTTCTAACTGCTGGCGGGGTTTTCTACTTTACTGCTGGGAGAAGATTTTTCGACTGCTCTCAAACATATTTAGCTGCTTTGGAGATTTTTCAAGTGCTCGGGGCAATTGTGTAACTGCTCAGGGAGACTTTCAGTAGATCTTCTAAATGTATATTATGCTTCTCAGGTGACAAATTTTTCTGCAGAGATTTTCTAGCTGCTTAGAGAGATTTCTGTTGAGTACATGAGTGATTTAAAATGCCTGTCTGCGCCCCCCTGGGGGGGGGCACCGAAGAGCTAGTTTTATTTACTATGTCAGCGAATCATAATGTATTATAGCCTGTAATTAAAGAAGCATAGCCACTGTGCCTTTAGCTACTCGTGATCTTATCTCGTGGCACTAAGGACGCAGAAGGCAAACTGCAAAGCTATTTTTGCCGAATAGCAAATCAAATTCAACAGCTGACTAAAATTACACCAAAATATAAACTGCTGCGCCTTTTCTTACCAATTTCTGACAAATCTTATCAACTGAGCTCGCTAATAAAAAACTAAATGAGAGTGTATATTTGGCAAATTATTTAACTTTGTCGCCAAACTAAATGTCCTATTGTAGACAGGCTTCTACTCAGCAGCCAGGACGGGCATTTGACGTGCTAATCAACCAATGAAGCTCCAGCTACGCCTGACGGTAACCGCCGCTGTCATCTTGGCCATCCTGACAGCCCCGTCGGACTCGGCAAAGAGCTACGAATATTGTATAGTTGGAGCCGGACCGGCGGGCCTACAGTTGGGTTATTATCTGCGCGCCGCTGAGCATGATTACGTAATCATTGATCGAGGCCATCGACCGGGAGCATTTTACGAGACCTATCCGCGTCACGGCAAGCTCATCAGCATCAACAAGAGGCGAACAGATTCGCGCAACACAGAGTATTCAATGCGACACGATTGGAACAGCTTACTGTCGGACGATGAGCAGATGCAGATGCGTTATTATACATTAAAAATGTTTCCCAAACGCCAGGATATGCTGCTATATCTGAAGGATTTCAAGGAGCGATTTAATTTAAACGTTGACTTTAAAACGGAAGTGAAGGCCTTGCACCAACAGCCTCAAACATCAAAGCATCGATTTACTCTGGAGACGAGTAGAGATAAATACAACTGTCAAATAGTTGTTGTGGCAACTGGTTTGTTTAAAATGAAAACCTTAAACTTCACGGGCATTGAGTACACAACATCATACGACGAGATGTCGATGAATCCAGCTGACTACGAGAACAAGCGAGTGCTGATCATTGGCAAGGGTAACACCGCGTTCGAGACCGCCGCTCACATCTACGGCCAGACGCAACTGGTTCACATGTTGTCCAGAAACCGGCTCCGGCTGGCCTGGAGTACGCACTACGTCGGCGACCTACGCGCTGTCAACAACGAGCTACTGGACACGTACCAATTGAAATCCGTTGACGCACTGATGGAGCACGACGCCAATGACATGATTGTGCGGCGCAGGCCAGACGGTTATCTGGCCATCGGCTCCAAGGAGATGGAGAGACCATCCGAGACAGATTTGTTCGACGAAGAAGATGCCGAATTTCAAACAAGCACTCAAATTCTGGATAAAATCAAATCAGCCAATCGGTCAATAGAAGTAGAAGGAGGCGGCCTGCTCGACTATAAGTACGATATTATTATTCGAGCCAATGGATTCGAGTTCGATAAGTCGTGGCTGCCGAATATTACGACAGTGAATAACGGCAAATATCCAAAGATCACGGCTGACTACCAGTCGGTCGACATACCCGGACTGTACTTTGCCGGTACTATAGCGCACAGTCTGGATTTCCGCAAAGCTGCCGGTGGTTTCATTCACGGCTTCCGGTACACGGCTCGCGCACTGCACCGACTGCTGGAGGCTAAGCGACACTCGCGACCTTGGCCGGCAACTAAGCAGCCGATAAGTAATTTGATTGATACGATGGCTCGAAGGATCAATGAAGGCTCCGGCACGTACCAGATGTTTCAAAATCTTGGAGACGTGTTCATCGTTGATAAGTGAGTTGTCAATATCACAATGAACTATAAAAATATCACTTAATTTTGATTTCTAGACATAATGAAACTCCATTCTCAATTCCTCGGAGCAGAGCAATGTCCAACTTCACTCTACTAGAAGAATTTCCGCTGCAATTGCTGTCGCAGCTGCCTAGTGCTAGTGGACACCCGGTGACCAACAACAACATGATATTCGTGTTCGTCTTTGAGTATGGCAAACACTTCTCCGGCCCGGCGTTGGACGTGTTCAGAAATGACCGAACCGGCTGCAGCGCCGATAACGCATACGAGTGCAACTTTTTGCATCCGGTGATTTACCGGTACGACTCTTTGCCGGCTGCCGCGGATGGTAAGTGAAGCATCTGCGTTTCTTGCTGAGGTTAGGGTAAAGATGGAATATAGAACGTAATGACATCCGAGAATTCAGTTGGATGCATACGCAGTGGGGGTCTGTAGTGGCTTGGCGGTCTACTGGTCCAGGTTCGATCCCGCGTTATAGTAAGCTCTTTTTCGATGTAGCGCATATTTTTGCGCGTATGGCCATGCACATTAACGTCGGTCGTTTGACTCGGGGTTAAGTCGTGCGATTTACCTTCATGAGTGTAACCTCCTCATGATGTGTAGCCTGGAGGTACCTAGATAGTGTACATTGCTGGACCCTGTGCGAGTGCATGAGTGGGTAAAATACTGGACAGTCTCTGCAACGAAATCACGGTTGGACATCGTGTGTGCGTGTATCTATGCCTGCACGAGCTTAGGCCGCCGTTAATTTGGCCGTTAAGTTGGACCAACTCGCAGCCTAAGACTTAGATAGATTTTTTTGAATAATTTAATTTGCAGACGAGCAACTGAAACTGAGTCCTTCTCGTCTACCAAAGCCAACAGCGCTACTACATCTGCGCGAAGATTTGCACACTAATTTTCGAAGCCGCTCGGAGCATTTGAGACCGCTGGCTGCTTTCTTAGAAAGTGCTTTGGCTAAGCCGCTTTATCCGGTGTCGCTGGAACGGTGCGCCCTGCTGTCTCTGATACACGGCTCGGCTGAGCTGGCTGCTTCCTGGTGCGGAGAAACGGACGGCCAAGCAAATCCAATAAACAGAGGTTGGTCAGTTGCTGACATGATGCAACACGCATGGCAACAAAACAGCTAAGAGACGTATGGGGGCTGCTAACCCTGACCAGTGATTCAACTCATTACGGATGCTAATGGCTGTAGCTTGTTAATTTGATCGTTCTAAATATAAACCGTTACAATTACATCTCATTGAGGCACACATTCACCATGGCTTGCCTTGTTGTTGCGTTGAAATACCCGATCAGAAATGAAAATTTTACTATAAAAAATGCAACTGTGAAGTTTGACTTCTTAGTTTTGTCACGGTTGCATTTAAAATTGGAAGCTAATTGAAGCAAAAAGACAATCTGTACACTTAGCAGAGTTTTTGCCATTGTACGAGTGGCTCTTAAGCACAACTCAACGAGTAATTGGGAGTTCTATATCCTAGTGGCTAGGGTATCTTCCTTATCAGTCGTGGATTCGAAATTCAGCTCTAGGAGACAATTTGTGCCTTTCCCTTTAGCCAGGCACTTAATCCCGCATTGCTTCAGTCCACCCAGCTTAGATCGGGGCGTTTCACTTTCTCGAAAGCCAAAAGAGTCAGCCACTTTTACTTTCTCGAAATTTAACTTTGTTGAAACTTCACTTTCACGAAATTTCACTTTCTCTGTTTCAATGTAGGTATCGAAAATTGATACTTCGAAACGAATGTGTGGTTATTTGCACAGTGCTCATTCCTATCTTGTCATAGACGCCTAGATTAGCATATGTTTTCACTTTCATTAGAAAGTTAAAGTGGCTGACACTTCTCGCATTCGAGAAATATTTTCGAGAATGTGAAAGCGTCCCACACCAGTTTGAGCTGGGAGAATTTAAAGTGAATGTTGCGACCCCTCGGATGGTCAAATGTGTCTGTACATTTTACTGTAATGCACTTTAATTGCGTCTTTTCTATAGAAATTAAAGATTCAATTATTTCGGATTGGGTCTGATTCCATAATTCCACATCACAACAAACTAAAAGAAGAAAAATTAAATGACTAATTGTTTGAGAAGGTAACTTAGATTTTCATGTCCAGAAGATCCAGCATACTGCTTGAAGGCACCAAACCATAACTCTCTATTATTTGATATTATTATAGAACTAATAAAATACACAAATAACAATGAAAAAATGCCACAAAAAGATCTTTAAAGATCGATATAATGAACCAAAAAAATATTGTCATCCCAGAACTTCAGCACCAGATTAGCGCAAATTTAAGTCAAAAAAATATTAATTTATTAAAACTCAGCTGAAAACTATAACAAACAATAGAAATGCTTTATAGTTACGTAAAAAGAAAAGCTTTTATTTGTCGGAATTTTTTAGCCAACTACACTGGCTCGTTAATCAGCAATGATTTCCACAGCAGGATGGCTGGAATATTGCTGCTGCACTTGTTTCGATTGCTTCTGTTGCTGATTAGGCGTTATGGCAATGTCGCTATTATTAACATCTTTAGCGTGGTATTTCATGTGCAGTTTGAGGCTGAGCCTATGAGTGAATCTTTTGCCGCACATCCGGCAGCAATGCGGCCGTTCGCCAGTGTGCAGTCGCATGTGATCTTCCAGGGTGTTGGCCTGGCGGAAGCGCTGACCGCACAGGTCGCACTTGTGCGGCTTGTCCCCAGTGTGGGTTAGCAGGTGATGGTTGAGGTGGGCCAGCTGGCGAAATGCTCGGCCGCACAATTCACAATCGAATGGTTTCTCGTCGCGATGGATACGCATGTGCACCTGCAGTAGTAAGTCGGCAAGTAGTATCATAAAAATTAAATAATTTAATACAGCATCGACAAGTTGATAGGATCAATTTTGACACTCCGTATCTCTTACAACGTCGACACTTCACAACGTCGACACTGCCTAGCATCTACTGTCTCAAGCACGACACTTCATAATGTCATCTCGTATGTCAACACTTCATTTCACGGCATAAACAAATGCGCTTAGCAAGCAGAGATGCTAGGCAGTGTCGACGTTGTGAAGTGCTGTGCTTGTGAAAGTTATTGCTTGTCGACGGTTTGAAGTGCCGTGCTAGTGAAAGTTGTTGCTTGTCGACGGTTTGAAGTGCCGTGCTTGTGAAAGTTATTGCTTGTCGACGTTGTGAAGTGCCGTGCTAGTGAAAGTTATTGCTTGTCGACGTTTTGAAGTGCCGTGCTAGTGAAAGTTATTGCTTGTCGACGTTGTAAAGTGCCACGCTTGTGAAAGTTATTGCTTGTCGACGTTGTAAAGTGCCGCGCTTGTGAAAGTTATTGCTTGTCGACGTTGTGAAGTGTCGATTTTATGCAGCACCCTTCCAAAATCCACGACCTTCCAGGCAGGAGTCAACTATCGTCCTAACCTAATACAAACTAATTTCAACAAACTAAAATAGAATTGCCTTCTAGCTGATTGTGAAACCAACCTTCAAATAGCCCTGATTAGCGTAGGCCTTGTCGCAAACATTGCACCGATACTTTTTATCCGAGTGTTGATGAACGGGCAGATGGCGCTTCAAACTGGTGAGGGTGGAGAAGCACTTGCCGCATTGGTCGCAGTCGTGCGGTTTCTCACCCGAATGAGTTTCTAAATGATTGCGCAGATGGGCGAACAGGTGGAACCGGCGCTGGCAGATGTAGCAGGAGAAGCGCTTCTCCTGATCCATGCTAAATAGGCGAGCTTTCACAGCCGCTACGGACACTTGGTGCGGATGCAGAGGAAAACTTTCTAACGCTTTAGATGGTTGCTTTAATTGAGTCAAATTAGGCTGATTTTGTTGCTTCTGCTGCTGGTGCTTTTCATTTTCTTCAGCGGTTGTTGCAGACATATTTCGATGCTTGTCAGACAGATAGTTAGCCAAGCGGCTAATAGTTGAATTCAAAGATGGAGGAGCCGCGGAGGACGATTCAATTTCCACGACTGACGCTACGGAGTCGGCAGGGTCAGAACTCACTCCCGTCAAGTAGGGATCCTCAGTTGGGGAGGCTTCAAAATCGAGTTTTCCCTCGTGTAGATAAGCTGGCCTAGGGGTGAATTGACGTTTTAAACGAATTAAAAGTTGATTGAGCTCTTCGTCTTGGTGCAAGTGTAGGTATCGGATATTTGTATCGGATGGGTTTGCGGGCTGGTTGTAGCCATTGAAGTCATCGAATACCAGCTCCACGTCGGCTCTCAATGGTTGAAGGCTTGATTTACGAGTGCGCATGCTGGCAATTGTTAATGTGACTTACAGTAATGCTGGTGATGTTGATGTGAATTCTGAAAATAATAAAAGTATGAGTGGAGAGTGGTTGAATTCATTCTATAAATAATGGGGTGTGGGTAGAGACTTGGTGAGTACATTCTATAAATAATGGGGTGTGGGTAGAGAGTGGGTGAGTACATTCTATAAATTTTGAGGTGTGGGTAGAGAGTGGGTGAGTACATTCTATAAATAATGGGGTGTGGGTAGAGAGTGGGTGAGCAAATTCTATAAATAATGGGGTGCGGGTAGAGAGTGGGTGAGTACATTCTATAAATAGTGAAGTGTGGGTAGAGAGTTGGTGAGTACATTCTATAAATAATGGGGTGTGGGTAGAGAGTGGGTGAGCAAATTCTATAAATAATGGGGTGCGGGTAGAGAGTGGGTGAGTACATTCTATAAATAGTGAAGTGTGGGTAGAGAGTTGGTGAGTACATTCTATAAATAATGGGGTGTGGGTAGAGAGTTGGTGAGTACATTCTATAAATAATGGGGTGTGGGTAGAGAGTGGGTGTGTACATTTTATAAATGATGAGATGTGGGTAGAGAGTGAGAGCGTACATTCTTTAAATGATGGGGTGTGGGTAGAGAGTGGATGAGTACATTCTATACATGATAGGGTGTGGGTGAGTACATTCTAAACTAGATAAAAGAGGTCAATGTGGACCTTATTCAAACTTGAAGAATCAGAACACAAGTAGCTAGCAGTGCTTCGTTTCTCAAAAAATAAAATGTTTATTAAAAGCAAATAATAGAGACTAATATATATACGCAGGATAAAGAATGAATAAAATATTTGACTAGCTAGAAAATCGAGTAATCACGTGTTCTACTTAGGTGATAAGAACAGAAAACACAAAGCTGCATTATTGGCCAGACGCGAACAAAATATATAGATAACACATGTAATTTCTTGTTCATTAAATAAAGGCTTTAATGGGAGCTTATCAAATCGAAAATACCGGGCTGCTAATCTACATGAGGATAAAAATATGTAATATAATTTCAATGCAATACTCGTACAATGTAAAACATGAAAAATTGTTTATGGATTAGGAGGTTAATAACGTGACATTTTTTTAAAACCATCAATGAATTTTTTGTAATTAAATTTTAATAAAAATATCCTTGTCACAATTTAATATTAAATGTTTTGAAATATTTAACGGAAGAAACAAAGCAGCTAATATTAGACACAGTGTTATACTTCTGCTAGTAGCTGCACGTTTAGCTAAGTTAAAATCGTGCTGATGACTATTGCAGGCAATCTCGTCTGATGGCAACTGCTCCATAGCGGTACCGTTAGCGACACTTTGACTCGCATCGGCAGCGTCCATGCAGTCGTCGAAGCCGTTGCAATAGTGATTGCTGTAAATACAGCGACCGCCGCTGCTATTTAAAGACTGCGGACCGCACCAAAATCCGTTATAAATCTGACAGGCTTCAATTCGGTCTTTGCGGCTGAGTGCGCGTCGATAGCGAGCGTAAACAAGCACCGATATGGTCATGGTCGATGGTTGAGACAGATTAGCGCGGCGCCAGGACATACGTGAGAATCTGTGGGAAAATTCTATTTTTAGAAGCTTTATGACGTCATTATTTTAATGTTCTATTTTTAGAAACTTGATGACGCAATTTTTTCATTCTTTTAGAAAAGTAATGACGTCATAATGCTATATTTAGAAGTTTTTATTTCGTCATTCAGATATTTAAAAAGCCTATAGGCATTTTTACTCTATTTTTAGACTTAAATGAGAAATCAGCGAATTTAAAAAAGAGCTTTCAAAACTAGACTTACCTATACTTGGACTTGTGCAGATAGGGATAAACCCTATTAGCGCAATTAAACTCCACTGACTCGCTAGCCATATTAATGTGCCAGTGCTGGTGATGAGCTAGCGGGCTGTATTCCGATGAATTCAATACAAGACTATCGCCGCAATTCGGCGCCGAATTAATTCGAAAAGCTAGTCGCCAGGCAAATGAACCGCCAATTTCGTCGCTGTTGCTGCTAACGGCCGCCCATGTAAACGAGCTGTCGCACAGGATGAACGCGTCTAAAATCGAGTCATCTGGCTGTTGCGTGCCAATCAGCAGGCTGTGATCGATGTAGCTTAATCTGCTGCCAGACTTCAGACAACGCCTATGGTCACTAGGCAAAAAGTACTTGGTAACCTCAGTTTGCAGAACTTGTTTAGGCGGCTGAGTCGGTCGCAACGAGTTCAGCGAGTTTTCAGGTTTTTTAGCAACGCTAGCCGATTCCGCTGCTGAACTAGTTAAAACGGCCCAAATAAGGGCAAGCAATTTGGAAGTTAAAACCAGCATCGCACTATGCCAGCTGAATAGCTTTAAACAGCATCGTTTTCCACCTCAATTCTTCACATAGCCTGTACGCTTGTACAATACAGCGTAACATTTGCTGCAATATGGAAAATAAAACAATGTAAGGTGGGACTTAACTTTGGGTAAAAAAATGGAACTATGAGGTACCCTTATGCACGCATACGCTTTTGTATAGGTATTAAACCTTTTAATTATAATATAATCCTGCTACTTACTCGTCTTTTAAAATACAATAAAAGATAAACGAGAAAAAAACCTTCAGTTTAGTTTAAATTTAAAAGCTGAGCAATTAAGCTAAGGAAAAAGTTTATTGTGTAAATTATTTCATAACAGTACAAGCTTTAAAAGTTTTAAGTACAAGCATCATTTTGACTGAAATAGTAAAACAGTGCAGCTGAATTTCTTCAGGACGGAATTTGTTCTAGGAGAGGAAATATAAAATTATCGAGAAATAATCTAAATAAATGTTAAGGCACTTTAAGATAATCAATCAAATAATGGACAAAACTGGTGCACTCATAAAAAAATTCAAGACTGCTGGTTTGGCAACTGTTGAATTGACCAAATTTCCCATCAAAGTCTGTCATAAATTGAGCGCATAAACACCTATTAACTTTGTAATCTCCTAAATCAAAGAAGAAAATAGTTTTTTAATCTATTGAGTTGTTGAAGGCTGCGGCTGGGTTGTAAGCACATGATCATTGATCTCTGGGGAAATTTTCGCTGACTTAGATCCTTGATAAAATCTATTATTAGTAGTATGTGCAGCAGATTGATTCAGATTGCCTGAGCTGCTAGCGGGACTGCTGCCAGCTGACGAGCTGGTGCCCATTGTTGTTTGACAAATGGCGCATGTGCAGCAGTTGCAGCGCTCTGAGGGAAGGAAAGGCAGCATTCTGTTAAAAAAAATTCCAGATACTATAATAGGCGTGGTAAATAATAAAGATAGATCTACATCAAAGCACTTACGCAGGCATGGAAACACTCAGCACATTGACTAGGAGTCAATAGTCTTGGTCTTTTTTGGTCTTGGTCTTGACTTTTGTCTGAAATTGATTGTTTCTTAAGTTTATACACTGTGTTATGATACATTACAAAATTTTGCTGGGTACTAGTGGCACAGCAACTCTAGTCAGGGTAGTCAACCCCATTAAACAAGTAATAACCCAAAAAAATAACATTTAACAAAAATGTATGCTTTTCAGTGTTTCACTAGGGTAGTCACCTGTTACCCCCTAAATGATAATAACATGTGATCAACCAGGGGCAGTAGCCTAGCAGGCAGAGTATCAGCAACCAAATAAGGAATATAAAAACCAATCAGGGTGTACTACTTTTGTCCTATTATTATAAAGTATTGGATGCACATAATATATTGAAATTTTATACTGTGAATATATACACACATGCCATACTGGGTTTATTTTTGTGCTATAGGGATGCTGTAGCATCTTGACTTTGAGAATTGCATCCTAAAATTTGATATAGGATGCAATTTTGCATCCTGATTCTTTTAATTCTTCACAATAAAAGACCTAATTAATAAGACTTAAAAAAATTGTATCCCAAACCCTGAAATTGTATCCTAAAATTAAGAACATGATGCAATTTCGGATCTTGTGCCCAGCAAAAAACCCAGATGCGATACATATTGTAAAACTTGAAACTGTCTTTTACTAATCAAAAATGATATACAAATTAATGGTACTTTTATTTATCTATATCTTGCCAATTTTTTAAAGTTTTTTTCAAGACATTAAAATAATTTTAACTAGGCTATAAGTGCAGGGCATCAAAATATTCAATTCAGAGTTTTCATTTTCATACTTAGACATAAAAATAATTTAAAAGAAAATAAAACTTTGTTTTATCAAGCCATAACCTGTTTTTTAAGCTGATAAAATTCTAGAAATAAAAAACAATCATTTAGCATATTTTTTCACAATAATGATAAACATTTTAAGTAAACTATCACTTTTAAGGAATACCTGTTATATAGAGAATAGTCCTAAAACACTCTTAGCGTAATGAAAAAAAAAATTGTGCCAAGTTGTCCATAGTAAGGATAACAAGGACTATTATAGCAAGTTACAAACTTTTGAATAGTGCAATATACTGCATAGCTGTAGTCAGCATGAATTTGAGTGCACAAGAAATGTGGCTAGGATAGGCCTATTATGAAGGTTGTGGAGTGCATCTGCAGGATTTTTAAAGATCAATGGCATGTGGCTACAATATTTATATAATTTTTCCAATAAAATAGGGACATTTGAAAGAAATAATTTGTTAAGCAAGTAGTAATACTAAGAATTTATTATAAATTAAAAGCTAAGTACTATTGATAAAAGCAGTAATTATTAATAAGCATCTATAAAATTTATCAATTTATTGCCAAATTTCTTATCTTGTATATTTTCTAAAATTACATTTAGGAAAATTTTGTTCTTTAGTATTTATTTAAATTAATACTTAATACTTTTATTACTTTATAAATAGATTTAATTAGATTATAAAGATAACTAAGAGACTTAAAAAATATAAACAAGTCCTTTTTACCAAAGTTACGAGTAAGAAGAGTCTGCAAAAATTGTGACATAAAGCAAAGTGGTCTTACTCTATATTTAAGAAAAACTTTTTATTAATATTGCCTTTTTTCCAACTTAATTTACTATGGCTACTACAAAATCAGAATTTAGCTATACTGAAAATGGCTAAATAATTTAAGTTCAATTTATTATGCCGTAAAAGGCGTAATTAAGTTAGACATGGCAATTTTGCACTTACAGTTTGTTTCTTAGATATAATTAACGAAAAAATTGGGCCTAAGGGCTAAGACGAAGTTAAAAATTAGGTTCACAAAGTCGTGTGATAGCGAGTTTCTCAGAATAATGTATTTTTTACTTTTCACTGCACTTTAACAAACACAGTGTGTAGCTGTGACTTATAATATGTCTTCCTTTGTGAATCTTAAGTACTTTATGTCATTACATATATTTGTTAATATTTTTATATTTTGTTTGCTGTTTAGTTATTAAAGTAGATCCATTCTATTTCAGTTCGCACTCTTGTAGTGCAAATAACAAGCATTGTTATTATAGACCGATTCCGTGGGCTCGCTTCTCGCCCCTGATTGGCTGGCCCTTGGGGCGTTTTGCAAACCCTACCCCCTAAGTGCGTCTGTAGGACGGAATATTTGATATCGCGCCATTTTTTGCCCTCCCTTGCGCTGTACCTGTTTTTGTCGCTCGCTCTTTTCTTGTCCTGTCGTGCCGCCCCTCAATTCGATTACAATATACAGTACAATTATGCAATGCTAATAAGTTAAAATTCGTCACAGTCGGATATTTTGAATGAATTTATGATGTGACTCGACCCAATGGTTGAGTCGCTGCTGCCTGAGCTGAGCTACGAAGGACAACAGGCCTTGCCTTCTCGCTTGACCCGCCCCGAAATGATCTATTGGTACCTTGGATGTGACTGAGCGGCTAAGGTCCTAAAGTACAAATATCTGGCCCAAGGAGTTTTCTAAGGTAATCCCGGGGTGCGAACCCGAGACCTGCCACCATGCAGCCACCTGTGGGAATAGGCTCCTAAAACTACCCCCTGACGAGACGGGGCTCCCGGACGATGGGCCGTCAGCTAGTTTAGGACGTCAGATAAAGTACATTAGTCGATAAAAGGGACTCTGCACAGGGCATAACGATGGGCTGGCGAGCTCTAACAAGGAATTTTCTAGGGGTGCAGGGGGCCTCTTTCGAGGTGATTTGCGGAGGGAGTTGGATTGAGGTGCTACACCTGCTGACTAACCTGGGGCGGGCTGCTCCATGCTAAAAGTACGTCACTAATCTCAAGGGTTTTATCCCATGTAGAGGTTCGTGGGGCGCCTGGCATGATTAAATGAGGGACTCTTATCAGCCCCAGTCTGTGCACGGCTTTTAGAGGTTTTTATGCTTACATTGGCTATTTTAACAGGCCTGGAGGCGCGCTATCTATGACCCTAAGCGCCTCAGGTTTCACATTAAAGTACATTAGCGGCTTCCAATCTCCATGTGGCTCCCCACAGCGGCGCACTAGCTATCTAAGCCAGCTGCTGCATGGCCTAAATGAGCAAATAAACTAAAGAAAGGGGGAATCAACCAGAGATTTCACACACGCGACTGTCCTGAGCACAATCCTCACTGGTTCGGCAAGCTATTATATTGTTATACTAAGCCCTAAGCGAAACAGAGACTGCGCGCACTCTAAAGCACCTAATAAGCAGCAGAAAAGCAAGCAGGGGGAACTCACCAGCCGTTCGAAGTTAAGCCGCAGGAAGGTCAAGGGCAGACGCGTCGCTCGTTCGTCAGCCTCGGGCGTGCCGTGCCAGGTGTCGGACGTCAGGCGTTGATGTCGGGATGCTCGGCCTCGGTTGCTGATCCTAGTCGGAGGGATCCTCGACGACAGGAAGGGGGATGATGATGATGGGGCTGACCGGGAGAGGTCTCGACCGGACAGGAGCCAGTCGGGGGACAGGGGTTTGGGACCTGGAGAGATCCTCGACAGGGACCAAAGGGTGTCACAATATCCCGAAAGGTTGGCTTTTTCAGGGCCAAAATCGGCTTCCTTAAATAGTGCCGATATCACGCGTCACGCGGCTGATTCGTGAGTCTGACGTCATCTGCCCTGACCTTGACCTGCAGCTCCACTCCGATTGGCTGGAAAGCTGTGCATGAGTGGGGTAGGCGATGAGTCATCGATGACTCATGGTGACGACTCATAGGGTCATTTCGCTAATAATGATCGCAGAAAGATAAAAATTACACGGTTAGAAAGAGGATGACGCGCTGATCCCGAAAACCTAAAAATATTGGTGGTCCCAAAAGTACAGGCCGAATAATCTCCAAGTACGTTGCTAATCCCCAAGTTCGTTCCGCTCCAGTGATTCCGAACAATAGAGCGGAGGGGGGTGGATATCAAGGTCACCCGTGGTTGCGCAATCAAGGGGTAGAACGATGAGTCACCCGATGAGTCATCCTATTACAGGTAGAACAGGCTGTACCATGCCTAGCAGGGACTGTTGCAAGCTGGGACACGCATAGCGATGGAGCCTAAGGGTAGGAGGGCGAAAAAGATTCCGGGTTGGCCAAGCCAGGATTCATCATTTATGACAAATGAATTTCCTATGACACATTGCATTGAAATAAAAAGACAAACGGATAACACAAAACTACAAGATGGCGCAAAGTAAATAAACATAATTAAGGTAACTTCTCACGCTTAAATTATGATCTTTCATTTCGTAAGGCTTGCCTCGCCAATTTCTTGCCTTTGAATCGGCACTGAGTTCCACGAAATATAACCGAGTATATAACAAATTGTAGACTGATGAGTAGGGATTAAATGGCGCTTAGTCTGCCAGGTTCTTCAGATGCAGAGGAGCGAGACTGCGCAGACTGGCACAAAGTTTCATTTTGGCGATAGGCTGTCAGTCGCGATAAAGATATTTGATTAAAATAATGCGTCACTCCTCCCTTTTTTACCATTTTAAGTTTGCGTTCTTGCTGAGAAGGAAAAACTGCATGTAATTCAAACAAATCAAGTTATCCAGTATTTAGAATTTGTAGATGCGAATGCTAATAATTTATCATCGACAGTCTTTTTGCAATGGAGTAACGGCTACTTTAAAAGAAAAAGACAAGCGTAACGCAGTATTTGGGACATGAGTTGCAGCGGCCTAATCTTAAAATATCGCTGAAGAAGTGTCACAGAGTCAGTAGAATATGCAGAGAATGCAATTTAGAATGGATGGATACGCATTGCTGATGGATACGCATTTTGCCCCGCTGCAGGTTTTCCCCAAAAGGCAGATCTTTTTCCTCTACTTTCTGGGAGTAGTACGACGCTATCTTTGAGAATTTTTGTCACTTTATTTTTACTAAGTCGAGCCCATAAATCATTACCAAGCCCATAAATCATTTTGCTCGTGAATTATGTTGATCTGCACTGAGTTATGACGTATTGATAGTGTTGGGTTTCGGCCTTGTCGTTTTACCGACGCGGCCTCAGAGCGCCGATCTTATTGCCTATATCGACAACTCTGGCCTCCCATTCCCGATCTCGAGGTCAGCCCCAGGGGTAGCATGATAGATGTGGCGAGCGGCTAGGTCCTATGCTAGGAGAAGACAGCGAGAGACAGACACGGAGATAAAGAAAGGTAGAGAGCCGCCAGCCCCAGAGGGAAGCTGACAGCCCCGCCGCCACCAACTTGTGTGGACTGCATCACCAAACAGCCCTATCGAAACCAAGTTCCCGACTAATTGAGGCCTGATTTCCACCTAAAACTGGTGTCTTTAAGCTGTCAATCTCGAAGTCATAGCCGACAAAGGGACACTGCAGGGACTAGATCGCATGACCAAGGCAAGCTCAGAGAGGACTTTTGCAGGGGGTTCTTGCATGGATCGGATTATGTGGACTCGGAAATGCACCATTATATTACTAAGAGGAGTGGATAGGGAATATCCCAGCTTTTAGCCTCGATGCTTCAACTAACTGCCGCAAAGCGCTGAAATGACCCAATTAGACTCTTCCGAAAGCGCGCCCTAACTAGTCTAAAGATTACATTAAGTTAAATTAATAATTTGGCTGCCGCGCCGCCCCGAGCTGCACTAAATTACAGCCGAAGCTGAGTCCTCAATCTGGACTCTGATTGCATGAATTACTGACTGACTGACTGCATGACTGGTCCGCCTTTGGTCCACCATGACCGGCGCCAACTAATTTAGACCCGCTTTATTGGCGAGTAAATAAAGAGTCAAAAAGAGTATAAAAACTGAATTATTTAGCTTTCACACCTAATCACTTTCAACGCCTATGAATATCAGAGCAATGAGCTACTTTAGCGATATATTATGACTACTTAATATTTACTGCCCTAAATCAGCACAAAATAAGCAAAGAGAAAAATGCGCTAATTCCTATTAAGCTGCTAAGAAAGGTGACCGATCTAGAATACACCCGAATAGGCAAGATCAAGTGACCTCTCACCAGACCAATCAGATTACTACACTTTAGACCGTCTCGTACTCCACAGTGACCGAGGTAGATCTCGAACTCGACCGTTAGTACGTGTCGCTCTCGCCTAATCTCGACAATTGGACAGTTGCAGCTGTTCTCTAGCTGTGCTGATATTAGCGGCTGATGTTAATCGTGACGAAGCTGATCGATGTTGCTGGTCGCTGATAACTGTAAGGGGACTTGCTGACTAAAGGAAAGATGTTGATCCTAATAAACTAAGGGGCCGTCTGAACCGGTTGTCGAACCTTCAGAGCGCCAAGATGTCAGAACGTGACGCCGACTTGCCAGAACGTCTGATCCTTCGAGCGCGCTCGGCGGCGCTTTAAATAGGCGCGCCCCGCGCCGATTTGTTAAACTGATCGCCGATTTTTCCAATTGGTCGGGCACCGTTTGTTATAACGGTCGTGTAATTTTCTGGTAGGCTGATAGTCTGATCACGTGACCCTACCCGATCAGGGGATCCTAACCCAGTCTCCGGGGATCATAAATCACACGACAGATGGCGCCAAAAAAAGACAATTTACGAGCAAAATGATTTATGGGTTTTCGCAGCAGAGTGTCCTACAGAGACGCAAAAATATACAGATTAATCCTTTTGACGCGCAGAAGTTGAAGAAGTTGAAGAGAAAGTCCTAATCCTAAATCCCAAAGTACTTTTAGGGGTCAGAAATCTAGCTGTCAAAAAGTATCGAAAAAACCAAAAAGAAAACAATAGAATTAGGGGGGAAAGGCTGTCTAGCTGTCAAAAAGAGAAAAAAAAAAGTCGCCACAGTCACGTGTCCCGCAGACGCCACCTGGCGCCTAAAAGCTGTCAGAATAGGGGTCATACTGTCTGGGAACAGTGATTTACGACTCTAGACATAAAGGACCTAGAGACCTTTACTGGTCTGTATGAAAATGAGAAAAGCCGGGGTTGAACGGCACACTACTGCCCATAAGTAGAGGAAAAGAGTGCGGCCGAAAAAGTGAATGCGGCGCGCGCGAAAAAGTGCGTCCCCAACAATTGTCTGTCTCTCGCTGTCGTCTCCTAGCACAGGACCTAGCCGCTCGCCACACCTAGCTCGTATCCTGCTACCCCTAGGGCTGACGTCGGGATCGGGAATGGGAGGCCAGAGTTGTCGATATAGGCAATAAGATCGGCGCTCTGAGGCCGCGTCGGTAAAACGAAAAAGTTGAAAACAAACAAAATTAGTTTTTAACTTACATTTTCACATGCTTATCCTTGGCTCTTTGTCAATAAGACAGGGCAAAGCTTGTCGCATTAAAGTAATTTACCCACGCCAATTATTTGACTGTACACAAATAGTAAAATCCGCAATCTCACAAACAAGAATAGAAGTTTCTAAAGATTTTGAGCAATTACTCGTATTGTAATTTCTGGTGGATTGGTTTTTATTTCTGCCAGGTACTTTTTTAAAAAGCCGTAATCCACAAAATTGCAATGTTTTATCAACTACTCTTGTAAAGTAGAGTGCACTTCAGAACAAAGAACAGAGATTAAAGAGCGAATTTTACCATACATGTATGTCCTATAGCTACACAACGAGACAAAACATTTCCGCCGTAAATATTAACCCAGGTTGTCAAGAATTTAGATAAGTAAAGCGCATTAATAGGCAGACTTTGTAATTAAGTACGTCTGAGGTAAACTTCTGAGCACGTGCTACCTTGCATTGATTAGTGGTGATTAACGTGGCGAATGAAAATATTCATATAATTATTGATAATTCTCGCAATACAAGTATTGCACGCCATTTTGATATACATATACATGTAATAACATGTACACATGAAATACAGCCGGCTAAACAAAGGGCTAGACAAATATTCGTATCTATACGAACTATTTAGTGACTTCAATTGTCCTTTGCTAAACTTATGGGTTTTTCATGGCCTATCGCTGAGCATCTGGACTCAAGACAATGTGCCAGCTTGTCCACGCTAATAAAAAGGCAGATTAACTAATAATAAATGTCATGTTGCTGTCGCATTTTTTTGGCTAAAAAAGTATGTAATAAAAAAATCCGCATATATTTGTGAATTTTCGAGCGTTTATGAAAAATATATCGACTTCAGCAACAGAGTCGGATTGTCAACCCACACGTTGTCAGAGCTGCAAGCAGAAGCTGAAAAAAACAAACAGCCAAAAATAAAAGCTGATTGGCTTAACACCAACTGCAACAACTCTGCCCAAAACCTGATAAAGATGCCATCTTCTTAGAGTTTTCCCAGTCCACTGCTCTGCAAAGTGCTCAGCAAGTTCATCGAATATGCGCCGCGCAGCAGGGCACATTCTGCCGCTCCTTCTGCTCCTAAGTCTGGTCGCCTGCAAACAGGTGCTGTTTACCTACCTTGGTTGCTATCAGGACTTTGTTGGTGGAGTTCGAGATCTTGACGGTCTGATTGGAGTCACTCGTTACGGCAAGTACTCGAAGGATGCTGCTGGTGCATACATCGGGGCCCCGCTGACCCACCAGCTGGGCAGCGAGATCTGCTCCATCGGCGGCTTCGCCTATATGGGACTGCAGGCAGGCGTTGGCTGCTACTGCGGCAACTCCTATGGAAGGCACGGCGCAGCTACTGGGTGCTCCGCTGCGTGCGCGGGGAATTCCTCCCAAGCCTGCGGAGGCAGCAGCCGCAATTCGGTATTCCGGCTGACCTACATAGGTGAGTTAAAGTCCTCAAAAGTGCACTCCACAGTGTATTAGCTCTATTGAACAAGAAACCACACTTGCCGTTGACGATGTCACTCCAGACGACTTCAAGCCGCCCAGTCGCTTCACCCAGGCCAGCCGAAGCACCATCGAGCCGGCCAGCGTCGCGGCGAAGCTCAGCGGACCGCCGCTCTACCGAGCCGTGTCAGCTCAGAGCCGAATCGTCTGCGCCAGCCTGTGCAGAGCCTCAGGCAGAGCCTGAACTTCAGTAGGGAAGACTTCCTCATCCACGAAAGTTGAATGTAAGATAGGATGGCAAGGGCCCTCTCTGATGGTATCGGAGAAAACTATTGCTATAAACCTGATGCAGAGTTGACGGAACATAAGCACTTTTATGTGAAAACCTTTCTTTATGACAGACAGCTTTTTAGCCCCATTATTTTCGGCCTCTGAGGCACTTTAGTTTTGGACCGGTCTTGGTCACGTGTATTTTTGCCTTTTTCAGACCCTGACATGGTCATTCAAGGTCATATTTTCAAAGTCAAAAGTTCTGCTTCTTGTTCTCAACGAGATTGGCTGAGTAAGGTTTTACGTAGTTAGTCTAGTATAAGCGTGTTTGTTGCTTTTGGTTACAAAATGCATCAAATTTGGGGTTTGGTTTGATAGTTTCAGGTCAAGCGCGTAACTTTTGAATTGATTGTTTGTTAAAAATAGATATCAGCTGACTTTTTGATTGATTGGTCAACGCTTACTGTACGTGCTGAACAATAGTTAAATTTCCATACAATGTGCTGCTCTTACTACTAATTTACTTTTTTAGGTAGTATTGCTCGCGTTTAGAGTCCTTACTTGTAATTTCAGCATACTGCAGATGTCTTTGAGTTCTCCATACGAGCTACTTTTTCACACATTACGCCATATTCATTAATATATGTTAGGTGCATTTTTCTTTTTTTCAGTGCAATACGAGCGTATGTTACGCTCGTACCTTTTTGTCCTAAAACTTCCAAAACTGCAACAAGGTCAGCAAAGGTCCCTCGAAGGTCAACCCAAAGAGTATAGGATTCAACAGTCGTGTTTAGTGTTAGCTGATTTCGTAGCATCGGCGGGCAAATGGGGGCATCCCAATCAATTTTGATCGGGATAAGGAATCTATAAAGTACCCAGCTGAAATGGGGATCATAAGTCGGGCGACCTGTTTCTAGCCTGCACACCTGGGAATTGGGAAGGACCCTTGAAAATTGCAAGAGACATTAGGGAATCACAAAATGCCTTACATACGTGAAACTTACTGCTTTACATACAGTCATGACTGTGATTAGCTTCTCTAAACCGGGTTAGATTAACGAAACGAGGGCGTACATGTAAAATAGAAATTAAGGACCGCGCAAAATTATCTGACAACCAAGAGCATCTGCCTTATAATCGGGAAGTAGTGGATTTGTTGAAGGCCAGTTGTACACCCTTGAGCAAGGCAATTTGCTCTGCATTGATCAGTCCATCCAGCTGAGATCGGGTACCAGTTTGAGCTGGGAAAGTTTAGAGTTGATGCTGCGGCCCCTCCAGCCCGTCAGAACTGAGCAGCTATACACAACCTTCGGATGCGCTGCGCAACTAGCTGCGGCTGTGCCGTGGGCTGTACATCTGGTCAAAAGGCCGGGTGCCTAAATTTATTTTTCGTTTTACTATTAATTTCTTTAAGAAATTTTGATCACTTCTCAAGTTGTTACTGATCTACAGATCTACCTGCCCCCCCTGCGAGTCAAACACAACTAAAATTCGTTATACCATGCCAAGGGATGCACTAAAAGGACAATTATGAATAATCTACATTGATTGTTACTTTGCCATTACTTAATGAGGTGCATGATTCTTTAAAGTGCAAGGTATTGCCGAATAATACGATAGAGACCCTAGTAAAAAAGTCCAAAAGCAGATAGGATGCGGTTTTGATAGCGTTTATAACCATGAACTATAATTCGAGTGATGAGGTAGCTAGCTCGTGATAGATTTCATGATCGATTCTTATTTACAGCTTGCATGCGATTTACGAGAATTTTTCTCTGCGGGTAGTCATTATCTGAATTAAAAACAATTGTATTTATGACGGCCATTTACTAAAACTAATGGGTTTCTTATGGCTTATCCCTGAGAATCTAAACATAAAACATTTTGCCATTTTGTGCACGCTTCAGCTTAATTAAAAGAAGATTAAATCACTATAAATGCAATGTTGTCATTGCATTTACTAAAAAATGCAATTTTTTTAGTGTTTTTTACTAAAAAAGTATTTAATGACATGAGCTTTTGTATACAAATAATTTATTTTCAATTATAGTTGAAAGAAAATTGCATCAACCTCAGCTACAGATTAGCACAGTAGCGCTGCGAACCTACAAGATCTCAGAGCTGCTAGGAGTGAGAGCGCTAGCTGGAATGCTTTAAGGCTGCTCAGTAACAACCTAAAATTCACTTGCTGCAGATTTAACTCAACTGATTGGCTAAGCAACAACCAACTGCAACAACTCTGCCTAAAAACTGATAAAATTGTCACTTTGCAATTTTCCCAGTCCGCTGGTCCTCGAAGTGCTCAGCAATTTCATCGAACATGCCCCGCACTGCCAGGCAATTTCTGCCGCTTCTTCTGCTTTCAAACCTAGCAATTTGCGTTGCCTGGCAACAGGTGCAGTTCACGTACCTTGGCTGCTACCAGGACTTCGTTGGCGGAGTACGAGATCTTGACGGTCTGCTCGAAGTCACTAGGTACGGCAAGTATTCCAAGGCTGCTACGGCACCATACGTGTACTTACCGGCACAGCTGACCCACAAGCTGGGCAGCGAGATCTGCTCCATCGGCGGCTTCGCCTTCATGGGTCTGCAGGGAGGCGTTGGCTGCTACTGCGGCAACTCCTATGGAAGGCACGGCGCGGCTACTGGGTGCTCCTCTGCGTGCGCGGGGAATTCCTCCCAAACCTGCGGAGGCAGCAGCCGCAATTCGGTATTCCGGCTGACCTACATAGGTAAGTTTAATTCCTCAAAAGTGCACTCCACAGTGTATTAGCTCTATTGAACAAGAAACCACAGGCCTTTGACGTCATCACGCACTCCAGACGACTTCAAGCCGCCCAGCCGCTTCACCCAGGCCAGCCGAAGCACCATCGAGCCGGCCAGCGTCGCGGCGAATCTCAGCGAACCGCCGCTCTACCGAGCCGTGTCAGCTCAGAGCCAAATCGTCTGCGCCAGCCTGTGCAGAGCCGGCTGCCGAGCTGTGCTGTTCAACTCGCGGCTGCGACTCTGCCACCTGCTGCGCCTGCCTGTGCTGGCTGGGGACCTGCTGAGCGCCGAGGGCGACTTCCTCATCCGCAATTGAACTAGCCTTTAGTCTGGATAGAAGATACAAAAAGGGCTACAATCGTTCGAGTATGACAATTTGATAATCAGGAAAATGTCTTAGTCAAAAATCAATTGATTCGTATATGATCACAAGCATAAACTTTGATGACTGGCAAACTTTCAACGATGTTTAGTTTTCAATGCCCATCACATTTTACTAACGCCGAAACTAACGCAAATTCAAATAGTTACATCTGGGATTGGTTTAAATCTATCGGCCAGAAAAGGTAATTAAATTAAGGCCTCAAGGCACGAATGGGAAAGATGTTTTCTAGCAAGGGTCCAGAAATCTTTACATTCTTAATTTTTGTCTCGTAAAAAGCCATTAACCTTGAACCGTTTAAATCCTTTCTTTTTTATGCACAAGCCACATGCAATTGCAGATCTAGAGTTCAGTTTTTTTGCTAATTGGATACATTTTCTTAGTAGAAAAGTTCCACTAAACATTGTTAAAAGCTCTTTTCTGACGTTTTTGTTCTAAATAAAAGTGCAAATGTAAAGAAATCTCTAGATTAGGTTTTTAAAATAAAATTTTCACTGGCTGCAGGATGTACAATTTCCGTTCAATAAATTCATACAATTTAAAAAAAGAATGCAAGCCTTGTGATATTGCTATACGTTTTTTTCTAAGTAGGCCGAAAAATCGATTGTCAAGTCCAGCATCCACAAGTCACACAACATCGGAAACAGAAACTACACTGAAATGCGTGGAAGTAGTCTCAGAGGCGGCTTGATTGATGTGTAAACTGTAAAACTCAACACAAAAAATTATTTTAAGGTTAGGGGGGTTAAACTATCCGCCTCTCTTTTAAAGTTCGCCTCCGAAGGTGCAACAATGGTGGAATTATTTTGCGGTGAGAGCAACATTCTGCAGTTTTCTTTGATTCAAAGCAATATACGTGAAGCCATTGGCTCTCTCTGAGCTCCCCTCGTTTCCTTGGTGGTGTACTGTATTATTTGTTTGTGGAGAACGAGATCAATACAGGATTGGGAGGTTGTGATATTAATAATCGCTGTAAGGTTTATAAACAGGCGCAAATGTCCTTGTGTCCTTGTAATCAATCCATCATGCTAGATCGTCACACAGTGCAATTCCAACAGTCAGGAAGCAGTTTGGTCCATTTTTGGTCAGCGCTCTCGCTGCATACATGTACATTGTAGGGGGAGGGGGTTAGCCCACATGGGCCTTACATGGAGAACCTTGTAATCCACTACATGTGAAGCCCCCAAATGAATACGGTATTAGTTTAAATTTTTTGTTTTTCTTAATTTTTACGCACCTGCGTTAACAACTTTCTGCTTCACGCAAGTCTGGACTTTAGTAGCTAAATTTTTTTTTCACCTCAACAATAATGTTGGTACAGTACTTCCTAAATTAGCAAGACAAAACCATTAGATTGGTTCTACGAGCGTATGCGTATGACTATTTTTTTCCAGGTTTTGTCATCCTCCAGCTCAAAATTGACCCCCGTCATAGGATCTACTTCATATTATGTCAATATGAACTTTAACTATGCAAATTTTGACTACAAGAGATGAGAAAAAAAGATTCGAAAAAAGACATGTTTAATGCTCTTCAAATCAACACAATCGATTCTGGAAGGAAATTTTTTGAGAATACAAACTGTAGACAGTTAATAGAAATTTTAAGGTGACAAAGTAAACTAGAGAGAATCATTTTTGCTGAGGCTAAACATTGGCGAGGATAAAAAGCAGATCTTGACCTAATTCGTTCTGACCGATTTAAAAAAATTTTTGGGTCACATGATCCTTTTTGACGTCTCTAAACATTTACGATTTTAAATTTAAGACTTGAAGGTATAGGCACAAGGATAATTGTTTTAGCTGCTTGGTTCCACAGTAAGACGGCTACATAATGGATTTAGTGAAAGCCGAATAACCAAATCCTTGAAGAGGAGTTGTCAGCTAAACTACCTTACAAAACCAGACAAAACCATGGTCACTAAAAGTATTAATGCATAAATCGCGACTAGAGACTAGGTAGATCTTTTCTTTTATCGTTTTCCATATTCAAACTGATTAGCCACTACTTAGAGTAGAAGTTATGACTTTAAAGAGCATGGTTTAATTCAGAAAAAAATTGGTGCTCTTTATGAGTCTCACAAAGATTGAGACAGATTTTTGAGAATACTTCACAGTGAAGCTTTGCTGAGTTAAAAATCAATAAAACAGTTATTAAAGAAGGTCTGTTTTACTCAAAACATATTTGAAAGATGATAACGATTGATTCGTACAAATCTGCGCATTACATATTTTATTTAATAACTAAGTAGCACAATGTTTATTACTTAGAAGTGGCACAAAAATTGACAATAAAAAACGACAATGCTTAAAAAGCTTCTACAAACGCTTACATGTGTATTGCAGATGAAGTTCTACTTAAAGCAGTATCGCTTCAGGAATGAAACAAAAACAACAAAAAATTTGTTTAACTAATTAGCTGCTATCTTAGTGCACACGACCTATGCCAAGAATTCACAACCGTAACAGAAAAAAAATAACTTGAATTTATAAGCCGAAAGCATATTCGAATGACTGGACTTCTAACAAAAAAGTTCAAGAATCGAATGTAAAATTATGTGGAAATAAAAAAACTAAAATAACATACAGTATTAAGCTTTTCAAAGGCTAAAAAACCAAGCGCTTGCTTACTATTAAGTATACGAAACTTCAAATAGAACTAACTAGTCAGCAATCATTATTCTAGAAAACAACTGACAAGAAAATAAATGATGATACAGGGAAAGGTTCCTTTAAAAAAAGAATAGAAAGATCTAAGAAACAGGGAAGAGTCAGCCTAAATTGAGTGAGAAAAAAATGGCTAAAGCTGGTGAAATTGATGAAGCAATATTTAGAGATCATTACTGCTGGAACAGAAAATCATCATCCAATAATTTTAATTAACTTATCATAAAGCGTTAGTTTAATACTTAAAAATCATTAATATTTGTTAGTTAGTCCAAGCGGTAACATAGCCGCTCCACGGCAGCTTAGGCGCTAGAAAAATCCGTCGACCAGATTTAAACACGGACACAACGCCTTCATAACCGCAACGGGGAACGCCGTGTTTAAAATCAGTCATAGCGCCTAATTCTTTGGTGGCAGTTTCGTATTGTTTCCTATTAGAGTACTCAACTCTGACTGACGGTCTGTCTAATAGACCAATGCTGAGGTTGCTAGAGTTTATTTGGTTGCTGCTACTTGATGGTAACAACAATGGCATGAGCAGTGCTTGGTTAATATCGGCTGCTAGTGGAAGCCTGTAAAGATATTTTTTGCAATGATGATGTCATCTGGTTACATAGTATGCTTTATTTCTTTATATTTTTTATTGATTTGTTCGATGCTTGCATGCATGAACAAAGATTTTAGCTTAAAATGTTGAAGCATCATTCATTCTTTATTTATCAGGGAATATTCGCGAGCATTTTTTGTTTATCCATCGATTTTTATGATTTTATTCAATCCGAAGCTTCAAATACTGACGTCATTTATTCAATCAGTCAATAAAAAGGCTATTTATGTTGCACAAATTATTACTTACCCGTAAACTAAGGCCAAGAACTGAGCATCGTAATGAGCTTTAGTGAGATGCTGAATACCAATCCGATCATAGTGAACATCTTTAGTAGAATTGTGCAGCACAATGTGACGCAAATATTTATCAAAATGCTGGCCGTGGCTGACCCCTTCTCGACCAAATGTATAGCTGCGCGATATCTCCGGCCTAATGCATGCCCGACCCAATCGAATATTCGGCTTCCTCAAATGATCATCCCAATAAGCCGCCGGCCATTTGGTTCGCAATTCAAGCCACAAAGAGCGCCTTAACATCCAGCCTAGGCCGGGGAAAAAATCTGTCCGATGGAAAAGATCCGGTCGGCTTTGATCTATGAGACTGGCTTTGCCATTATCGTTCCAAGCTGAGATGCACCATATAGTAGGATCGGTGCTTAACAATGGGCTTAAATGATGAAAATAGGCGTAGAAGTCTGGCGCAATGTCTAAATCATCTTCCACAACTATGGCGGCACTGTAGTTTAGACGAAGAAATACCTACAAAATTGATAAATATGAAAATTGAAAATGCAGATTAATCTAATAAAAAATCATAATGAAGCGCCTGTAAAAGCTTTCCAATCGATGATTTCTTACCTGATCTAAGGCCCACTTAAAGTGCCTCGATATTTGATAATAACCAATTAATTTGCGCTCTTTTAGAGGCGTTTTAATCTTTCTCTGATCCGGTTGTTTAAGTCTGCCAGCTAGCCTGTTAGCAAATCGAGCTACAACTGATTCAGTTGCCGAGTTGGCGCAGTCCATGGATACCAGCACTGGGTAGGCGGCTTCCCAACCAGCTGGTCTAAGAGCTAACAACTGGGACAGACTGCGCTGCACAGCTTGCGGCCGGTTGCAGGCTAGTAACAGCACGGCAACTGGACTGGATTTGAGGAGTTGAGCTTGGCTGACATTTTGAGGTAATCTAATTTTTTTAAGCGAAAGAGGAAACGATACTGTCAGAAGCATGAGTAAGGGTGCAATTGAAATAGAACTTTTACAACTTTTTAATCAAATTTATTACTGTTTGCTAAGTGTTTTTTTAAATCAACGTCAGATACGGGCTGTGCTGAAATAATTGATTCAAGAAAAAAAGCTGTTCAACTTGAAATAAGTAAAAAAATCTCAACCGAGGTATAGCAATTCGAGACAAAATTTAGTGCACATTTAGTATTCCCACAATTAACGCCAAGAATCATTCAGGTAGTGTTTGGTAATCATTGCCTAACAAACGATTTTGTGAGTTTCTGGTTACGTGAGTTTAAGAGGGGCAAAACAGACATTGAAGACAAGCTCCACTTTGGAAGACCCATGGAAGCACCAATGACAGAAAATGAGGATCGACTGCAGCAGTTCGTTAACAAGGACCCATGAATGAATGAGACACTAAGTGCATGATTGATGTTGCAAAAATTCAGCAGTGGATCATCAAAACAAAAGAACAGGTGGACAATTGACTATAGTTACAGCTGACAAATATTGATCTAGGATGATGACCTCAAAACAAGGCAGCATGCATTTCTAGACGAAATTCAAATCGCGAAATTCAAGAGGCCCAAATTTACAGTGCGTTGGTTTTCTCTTCAAATCCTTTTTTGTGATCTGTGGATTGGTCCAAAGTCAACTCTGACTGGCGCATTACCGTTTACTTCCCGAAAGTATTTCAAGATCTTTGCAACACGAAATTTAAGAATTGGAAAGCACAAAATAAAGCAGCAGCACGAAAAAGACTTTATCAACAAAGCAGTAGTAACTGTAGACTTTTTGGCCACTAAAAAGTGTCCAGCTTGTCACGCAGTGACGCACTCACCCTATTTTCCTGCCTGACCCTCCTCTGACTTTTGGCTCTTTCTAAACGTCACTGACGAGCTCAGAGGATAGCAATTTGAGTCAGATTCCTAAACAGAATATTAAGAACTATTGCCAGTAAATTACTAGGACTGCTACAATAAATAATTAAAGCGGATCCAGTCCCGCATTTGCTATGTTGGAGAGTACTTTGAAGAACTCTAAATTACCAATACTTCGTGTGCTGTACTTTTATCTCGTCACTAGACTTTTAGCACAGCCTTTGAATGGCTACTAGTATAACCAATTAAAAGTACAAAACGATTAAATAGCTTACCCAGAATCCTTATGCAAAACATGAACAGGTTGTTGCCAAGTATCTAGCACATTTTGCTGAGTTTTCTGTGGATTTGAATCTTTCATTAGGAGTAGTAATACTGTGAGTGTTAGCCAAACTAGAGCACCAGCTATAAATAGCATTCTCCATGGTAATTTTCTTTGCAGAAGTATCCTCATTATAAACTGCAGCAATGACAAAATTTAGCTATCTTTCCATTCATTTGCTTTAATGAATTGCCTGATGCAATAGCATTTCCTGTAAGTTTATGGTGACTTTGTTTGATGGGAGATACACTATCAATAATTGAGCAGGCCTTTTAAAAGGTATACAAAGATAAAAAAATATTAAAATAAAGCTATTAAAGCAATAAAAAATACTTGATTGGTTACTTATTGAATATTTTTTCATAGCAAAAAGAAAAAAGTTAATAAAAAATGGAATATAAATAATACTTGCAGTAGTTACCTTGTACAAATTGAGTTACTAGCTTAGTATAAGCCTACTAGCTATAGGCTCACTCTTAGCAACTATGCCTCTTGGTTTTTCTTGTTTCTATGCTAAAATGAGCTATTATGGTTATAGTTTTGCATTTTATATCTATTTACAGCAGCTGCTATTGGTCTACTTTGCCTTTCCTAATCATTTTTCCTTACCTATCCAAATACATAGTTCTAGGCCTAAAAGTCACTTGCTTATTAGACTTCTACAAATTTGGGATAGGTAGACTACCTTCATTTGAAGGTATTGTAAAACCTAGCCCAATTTATAGATATACTGAGTGGAAATGTTATTTTAGACTAGTTAACAGCCAAGAAATTCAGCCAGTGTTATATTTTGGTAACTAAACTAATTATTAACTTTTCTAATTTATAATCCAATTTCTATTAAATTAAAACCTCTTGAACTATATATTCTTGTCTATTGTATTAGCTCTATAGGCACAACAATAATTAAAAACAAGAGCTAGGTCCCTATTGGAGCCAATTTTAAAACATTGTGGATGCCTTTTCTTCCCCATTTCAGCGCGCCAGGGTTTCTAGTAAAAATGCGCCAGCACACCAAGCATTCAATCAGGAAGTGTGCCGCTTTTCACTTCATTAAAATGAAGTCAAAATGCTTGTCTTTTGTTTAAAATCAAATTGAAACAAACCAAACCAACATTCCCAACAATACAAAAAACGAATGCTTATGAAATCACAAACAGTCGTAATCTGATTCGATTACAATTACATTACAGTTGATTACACTCACAAGTCATCGAGTCTCACTTGTATCATCATACATACATACATCATACCATTTACATTTACCATTACCATGGCATACGGCCATGGCAACTGCGTTTAAGTTTCATAAAAAAATAAATAATTTAAATTTAAATTTTAAAATAGTTATGTAGTGTAATGATGATGGCGTAATATAACTACTACAATTAAATTATGCATTTACAAACGTGAACTGTCGGAGTCGGACCATCAAACCAATTTATGCGATACAATACAATCCATTTGCTTTTTAATTAAATAAATCTAAATTTAAAATGTATTAATGTACATGCATGAACTATGACTATCATTTCGATCACAGATAATTTAAACCTTTAAGATTAGTTGTATATCATGTATATCCGAGACTTAGATACTGTACACAGCACAGATGCCATTTGTCAATTTTAATTAATAGTTAATGCAATGCATGCATGCTGAATGTTTCTATGTATTTATGTAAGTAAATTTATTTCTCTTGCACATTAGGTCAACCTATGACCATGACATGGCCTCCCACCACCCACCCGCGCCCCACGGCACAAACTGCCCTCTTTCCTGCAGGAATCCTGCCCTTCCCTATCGAGCGTGCGCGCCATGTCAGTGAACCAGTGGTGAACCGGCTTGCCACCCAGCAGCGGCGCACCAACTGCGCTGATTCGGCAGTTGATCTTTTGGGGGAAAAGGGGGGAACCTTTTGGTGCCCCCGTCCTATGGCGCGCCACCCCGTGGCGCGACCTCTCTGGTGCACCGCCTGCGCCAACCCCCTGTGGACGCTTGATGTCTTGCGTGCCAGCATGCCAGCAATTTTTCAAAAGTGCGCCGGACGCTGTCCACGAAAAACCCTATTGGCTCCAATAAGGAGCTAGGTCTAGCTCTAGGTCTAAGAACAAATTTTTATTATTACTGTTTATTAAGCCTATGCAATACAAGGCTAAATCCACAAAAGTGAACTTGACATGGATCAAAGAGTAAAAAATCAAAATTGCTCTAAAAAGTAGAGACCATATCTCATTATTGGCCTTTGCCTTACATTAAAAAAGTGAGAAGACCATGACCTTATTTCCTCTATTCCTATGCCTCCAACTAGCTCTTTAGCAAGGTTAGTTTTAGTTTATCAAGCTATACTTATTATAAAATAATCATAACTATGAATGCAAAATTTAAGGCTCATAGCTAACTACAGTATAAATTTCAATAGCTAACTATGCAATAAAGTTAACCTAGGGCTAGGCAGAGATCAATTTTACTAATAAGAAAATTATAACTGGACCTACATTTGTATAAAGTAAATAGCTAGACCTATAAACACAAGTGTTTCAAGCTTTAATTTTAGAAAAGACTTATAGTAGTGTAATAGGTCTTCAAAAAAGCTTTAAGCTTTGTGCAATTTGATTTAATGCCATTTTTGTTTTGTTGTGTGCGAATATAGTATTATTCTAGTAGTATTGGAGTAGTATTTTGTTTAAACATGCAAACATAAAGTTAGATTATGTATACAATAATGTAGTATTATTATGATTACTAAAACAAATGTTAATAAAATAGTATACATAGAAGCATTCAGGCAAACAGAAAAAGTATAACTTGTTTGCCTCTGGAATTGTTCTCAGATAAAAAGCAATTGTTGCAGACCTTTCAAAGACTTGGTTATTTGAGTGAGAGACTTGAAGGTAGAAGTATTGAATGCATTTGCAAATTGATACTCAGATTAATACTTAGATTGATATTCAGATCCAACATACTAGGTGCAAAAAGTAGATATGAAAGCAAGTGTGATAGTAGAGTGATAATAGAATAAAAGACCGTGACCCTCTGATCCACAGTATACCTTTCAGGCTAGGAATCAGTGCTTTCTGCTTGGCGCTATGTTGAACATTACTAGATCTATGTTAGTAATATAGTTAGTAATATTATAGGGAGAATAACATTGCTAGTTAGAAATTAGATATCAGCAGTAGGAGAAAGAGAACCCTTCCACAGTAAAGCCTATAATAGTTCATTTTGATAATAGCAAGGCTTAGTCAATTAGCTAACACAAATTTCAGGCTAGGGTTTATTGTTAAAAATTGACTCAAAATCAAAAAATATACTAGCTAATTTAAATAATTTGAAGGAATTAATATTTTTCTGCTAAAACTACTTAAAACAACTTATAGACTATAGAATATTAGCCCATAGATAGCCTATAGAATACAAAAATATAAACAAAAAACATACAGATAGACTATTTGTAGAAAGGCCCAGGTGTAGATACATGGGCATATAGCCAATGTATATATATATATATATATATATATATTATATTATTAAGAATAAGTAGGTTATAAGTACTAACAAGTATGTAAACCAATGACACCTAGTCCTAGATAAGATTTGCATCAGCTTCCAATCGAGTGCAGTCCCTATCTCTGTAGAGTACTTTTCGTGAAAATTGGGCTACAAAAACTCCCAGAAACAGTGTCCCATTCTTCTACCTAAAGGTGTACATGATTAGTAGTAGTAATGATGTTGGCTCAGGCAAGCAGCCTGTTATGCCAATAATTAACTTCAGTATATCATTAGTATACGATAGTAATAACATGCATTATATGCGCTACGAATGCAACCATACGAAAGTTACTTAACTGAGCAAAGTAATATTAGATTTAAATTTGTGCATAATAATTAGTTGACGAGCATATAACGATTTGTAAGCGAATTCATAAAAAAATGAATGAGAAAAGATAAGTAATGTAGTAGGCCTATTTTCTTAGAAAGTTCAAATTCAAAGTTATGCATATTTTGTTTTAATAGTCATAAATATTTTTGTGCTTTTTTTAAATTGTTTGTTTAAATAAAAATAAATACGATCATTAAAACAAAAAAAATTTTAGTATATAAAGGCACAATTCAGAGCAAGGAAAAGCAACCGTTTGGCAGCCTCGACTCAGCCATAAATGCTTAACTTTTGATGTTTTAAAAATATTTACTCACGCAAAGCAAAAAATTAATAGTCAAAGATGCGAAAAGAAGAATACAAGGACAACTTAAGTAGGAGGACGGGACACTTCTATTTCCTGGAATATTTGAAGTCTCTTTTTCGCGAAAAAATACACTACGGAGATAGGAAAATTGTAACTTTTTTACATAAAATTGGTGATAGTGTTTGATTCGAAGCCTAGCAAACGTTCTTCTTTTAATGAAAGCTTCGTGTTTACTTGTTGCATTGACTTCAATAGACATTCAGTTATTTTTGGATTTCGTTTTTTGGATTTTATATCTTTTATATTGAAGTCCCCAGAAGTCACAAAGTAGTACTATGAAAACTTTGAAGTTCACTGTCAAGTTTTGCTTTGTATTTTTCCATTTCACTTTATATCATTACCTTATTAAGTATATATACGAGTATGAATACTGCAGCTAAGCAAGCTATTTGGCAGTAGGATTGCCCTATCCAACTAAGCTGAGCATATAAATTGCTATGCTGTGGAATACTACTGACCAAATAGTGAAGCATTCTGCAAATGCAACACTTTGACTTATCTTATCATTACATGCACCAGCCAAGTAGACTTCACCCTATTCAACCATTTAGCCATTTAGTGTTGTGGAAAACATAAAGTTAAAAGCAAAATTCTAAATACTTTTGAATTTAGAATATGTCAATGAAAAAAAATTGTCTTATTTAGCTAAGCAAGCTATTTTACAGTATTAGTGCACTAGTGACTAGGCCTATTTGTAAATATAAATTATTTATGACATCATTTTAATACAATTAAATATGTTATAGAGTATGTATTTCAAGTATTTGTAAATAAAATATATTGTCTTATTGATTTTAAATGCCAAAGTATTTTTTAAATTGAAAATCAATGTTGAATAAAATAAACTCCTTTTCAGTTTCATGAAAATCCTGGCACCTTTTCTATTCTTACTAATTAACTTATATAGCATAGCAATTTATATGCTCAGCTTAGTTGGATAGGGCAATCCTACTGCCAAATAGCTTGCTTAGCTGCAGTATTCATACTCGTATATATACTTAATAAGGTAATGATATAAAGTGAAATGGAAAAATACAAAGCAAAACTTGACAGTGAACTTCAAAGTTTTCATAGTACTACTTTGTGACTTCTGGGGACTTCAATATAAAAGATATAAAATCCAAAAAACGAAATCCAAAAATAACTGAATGTCTATTGAAGTCAATGCAACAAGTAAACACGAAGCTTTCATTAAAAGAAGAACGTTTGCTAGGCTTCGAATCAAACACTATCACCAATTTTATGTAAAAAAGTTACAATTTTCCTATCTCCATAGTGTATTTTTTCGCGAAAAAGAGACTTCAAATATTCCAGGAAATAGAAGTGTCCCGTCCTCCTACTTAAGTTGTCCTTGGAAGAATATTGGCCAAATTTAGTAAGATGCAAAGAAAATAAGCATGCAAATATATAATGACATTGAAATCTATAAATTATCAATTTTTAATGGAAAAAATCTAACCGCACTCTAATGCGGCAATTGACCTTTCGTCATATATTTTAATGATCTACAAATATCCAAGTTAATAGAATTTAAACACAATACACTTGTAATTAGGCCTTCTAAGAGTTGGATGAGCAAACAGAAAATATAATAAAGTGGACTGGCTATTTTAAAATGATTACAAGATCGATATGGACTACATTGTAAAGTTGAAACCATTCTAGTTTTAGTGTTTGTCCATTGACATACTTTAAGGATTTATAGTAGCAGAAAATGCAAATATTATATTAAAGCATAGAAAATGTTAACAGGGCATTGAATGTGTGGATTTCAGTTGGCATAACACAGCAATATTAACAAAAATGTTACTAGTACAATTACCAATTACAGAAAGCATAAAAAGTAGTCACATGGGCAGCCTCTGGCTCTGGCTAAACTACTGATTGACAGCCTGAGAGAGGCCAACATACGGGTTTTTTCGGTAATGAGGCGAGAGCAAGGCGGTGGTTCAAATGTTTACAGAAGAATGTTATTGGAATCTAGAAAAAGAACTCGTGAAGAGATTCCAGTTGAGCTTCTGTATATTTATAGTGTTGAGATGATCTTCCGGAAAGTTCTAGAAATATATAATGCATTATAACAACATGATTGTTAAGATAATACAGCTACTTATTTATCGCTAGGTTTACTCACAGACTGAGAATACTTGTTAATTATTAAATATGTTGAAATGCAGTAAATGACTAATTGTTTCAGACACAGAACTTTCTAGAAAACATACGAATAGAAATTTCTCGAAGGTCACTACAACAGTCCCCCCTGCGGAAGACGGAGTCCCTATGGAAAGTACAGTATCTATGGTTTCAAAATATGCGATGAATGCGGTACTTAGGATAAGTTACTGTCAATTCGAATGGATTCGGCGATGGAGTCTGGTATGATGGCGATCGATGCACTCGTGTCCTCGACTGGTGCTCCCGGTTGGCGGATTGTCGGACGTGGAACCAAACTGGGTGCTGCCGGATGCAGACAGACGACACCCTGGATGAGGTGCACCGGAGAAAGGCGGGTTGTCGCTCTGCGGCCGAGGGTACCAGGCGAAGCGCACGAGACGGATGTCGATGTTGGTGGTTTCGTGGTGATGATAGCTGGCTGAATGTGGTGATGTCGCTTCGCGGTAGATGTGTCGAATGGAACGGCGACTGGTCCACTCGTGCGTCCTCCTGCGTTGCTCCAGAATGGCGGAATGGCGCTGGGGCTGGCGCGACCTACGGAAGTTGCCGAGTTGCAGACAGACGACTCCCTGGACTACGGCGGGGGATGACGGCGGGCAGTCGCTCTGCGGCTGGGCAGCACAGAGGGAGCGCATGAGATGGACCGGAAACTGCGGATGTGATGCGACGGTGTGACCGGGACGATCATCGGTTTGTCGGCTGACCTCGTGTTAGGCCTGTGAAATGGTGACTCCCCGGTGATGTTGGTCGGAACTGCTTCGGTTGAAGGCTCTTGGAGATGCTGGATCGGTGCAGGAAGCTCGGTCGATAGGCCTTTGTTAGCCCGTGTTGGCGTGGTTGATTGGTCGTCGAAGGAGTCCTGCGTTGCTGTGGAGTTGCTGCGGAATCGGATGATTGCTAAGTGGATTGTGAGGCGTTGTTAACGATGGTACATGCGATGTGCTGATGGTGCTTCTCTGGTGATGTAAGCGATGATCCATGGCGATGCTGATGACGGTAATGATGACGGGCAAAAGTTCAGGCGATATTTTTACATGTTTGTTTGTTGTCCTGCCCCTGACGGGCATCCGCCTCACCGGACCAGTTGTAACGGGTTTTTTCGGTAATGAGGCGAGAGCAAGGCGGTGGTTCAAATGTTTACAGAAGAATGTTATTGGAATCTAGAAAAAGAACTCGTGAAGAGATTCCAGTTGAGCTTCTGTATATTTATAGTGTTGAGATGATCTTCCGGAAAGTTCTAGAAATATATAATGCATTATAACAACATGATTGTTAAGATAATACAGCTACTTATTTATCGCTAGGTTTACTCACAGACTGAGAATACTTGTTAATTATTAAATATGTTGAAATGCAGTAAATGACTAATTGTTTCAGACACAGAACTTTCTAGAAAACATACGAATAGAAATTTCTCGAAGGTCACTACATAGTCATAGAGAACACGTAGTTGACGTAACATAAATATTAAGATCTCTGGCCTAGCAGTAAACTCAGGAACTATGAGATAATTGAAAAACTTAAGCCCAACATGGGCAGTAAACTATGAGAATATGCTAAGCTATGGCGTTTAGGCAATCAACATGATCAACTGCAAGAGTATTTTAATTTAAAAATTACCCTAGCTATTTCAGTAAAACACAGAAGCATTTAAAAGTAACACCTAACAAATCGACAAATCTAATTTTGGCAATTATTTAGAACAAAAAGAAAAAATTACATTGAAATTACTAGATATTGGAGAAAAAATACATTTTACTAGGATATAATGTATTTCGGCAGCTTGCATATCTGAAATGATCTTGCAAGATCGTAAAGTGGCCGGCAGATCTGCTAAGATGTACAAGGCAAAACAGATCTGTTAAGATGGTGTGAGCAGAATGTTATCTAGGGCAGTGTTATAATTACAAAATGACTCTGATTAATAGTTTTAATCGTTAAATTCAAACTCTAAAATCGACGCAGCGGGTTTTTAATTTTTAGGTTAAGTTTCTCTCCAATTCCTAAATAATTGGAGAGAAACTTAACCTAAAAGCGTAACGGTTTTCGGTCGTTTTTATGTATTTAACGGAATTTGCTTAGTGTTATGCTTTTAATTGGGGGAACCCCCATTAGCCCAGCGACGTTTGCCGGGTAGAATCTTTAACAAAAAATTTCAAATTATGATAAAAAATTCCATCCAGCAAATTTTTTTGGGATAAAATTAATATTATACCATTTAGAAAAATTCCTATCGAAAGTTTTAAATCCAGCAATAATTATAATGTGAATAATTACTTTAAACAGTCGTTTGCCAGATACCGCCGCTTTTTTCGCTCTTAACTAACCCTCTGCGCCCCCTCTACGATCGCCCAAGGCGCCCCCTCTACTCCCTCAGTCCCCTGCGCCACCCCTGCGACAGTCTGCGCCTATAATCTACCGCTATAATTTTATTGCGTGTCTTGATTCTCAGCGTTAGAGCTGGGTGATGGTGTATTTGGGTGCCTTTGGATGTTTTGTTTGAGGAACGCCAAGTCAACGAAATATGGTAGTTTGAAATTAAGATATATTTAAGCGGCAGCGCGCTCCTAAGGTTCTGCGTTAATAAATGAAAAGATTCGAAGCTTAGCAAACAAAGAAGAGTACTGTATCGCGTCGCATGAACTATAGACTATTCCAAAATAAAAGTCTAAACTTTGCAGCAGTCATAGCAATACGTAACATGGATAGAAGCTTTGGATAGCTTTTTCGTTGCAAAGATGCGAAACCAAAGCATTCGGTAAAGCACCATCAACGAAGGTAAAGCTGATGCGGTACATTTTTTTGCTGTTTATCTCATACTGTAGGTAGGCGCAGGCCGATACTAGAATTAGAACGACGGCCAATCACCTGACTTTAGTCTGGAAATCCAAATCTATAATTACGACGTGGAGAATCAGAAATTCGATAATTTTTGGACCCTTTACGAGAGTGAAGTGCAGCTAAATAAATCCAAGAAGGCACCCACTGTACTTCCAACGTATTTATGGTTCCCGCTGGCTAAACTTTCTGCACTTTAAATGGGTTGGCAGTACAGATATTTTTTGACGGAATGATGTCTCGACGTTAACTTCTAGTCAACTGAATCTATCGAAGCTGAAATATCAAAACAGGAAAAATCTTTCTTTACGAGCGTATAATTCGATGACATTATGATGGCGAGCATCTACATAACTGCATTACTTCATATTGTTTGAAAACTTGTTATCTTGTTCTTCTTCAGAATTCCTAGAATATGTTATATTTGTGTTCAGAAACCTCAATGCAAAAAATGGTGCCAAAAATGGCCGAAAGAAACAACAATATGGAAACGTCAATGAGAGGTCAGGCGTAGTGTGCTTGGACGGGACAATTTTTTTGGTCGGAATGGGATTATGGTTTGTCGGGACGGGATTATCCATTCTTGGAAAATGGGCATTATTAACGGCATATTATTGGTTGCTAATAATGACTTAAAGTTATAATTTCAGTCTAAAAAAGAGCTAAATCTAGTACAGCTAATAAAAATAAAGATGGCACGTTTTTTCTGTTTTTCCACATACTATTTTGTCCTTTTATTGGCATCCTTATCCTATTACTGTCTTGCTTTGAATGTTAAGTTGTTCAACAACTTGAATAATTGGATTCAGCAGACTGGAGTATTCAATTCCGATTTTTTGTCTTAAAAAATCAATCTCGATTTCAGTGTCAAGAATTGGGATTCGTGAATTGGGGCGGGGTTTCCCCGAACTCGGGTTTCGGTACAGGATCCCGTCCGAGCACTGTCGTCAGGGTCACGAATGCGGGACGCAAAAATTTCGCATCACTGAAGCTCACAATGCTGAAACTTCACCGCAGATAATTAAATATTTATGCATTCGAAATCAACAAAAATGAAATCCCAGTTCAAACCAAGTCAGAAACTTTAGCCCCATACTCAGTCAAGCTCAAACAAGGATGTATTGTACCCAGTGCAGGCTCCTCACGGCAAGATCATATTGCTCAGTTTCTACATGAGCCCGTTCCTACTTATATAAGTACGAGCTACTTATGATATTAAAGGACTGTGTGTGTATAATAAAGTGCTAATTCGAGTTAGCAATTCGATTTTCTCGAGAATCAGATCGCGCAAATATACGAGCGACATTGATGCTGCAGCGAAAAGATACATGAAGTAGTATGGCGAATTATGATTCTGCCGCATTAGCACTGCGGAGATAGGCGGCAGTGTAAAAGGATAGGAAAGCGTGGTTTTGGCTGTCTGGCTGGCTGGCCGGCCAATTGGGGAGCATGGGGGTGCGAGGGTGCGCACTGTGCGATAAGAGGTGGCTGGCTGTAAAGCGTGAGGATGGCTCGGATAGGCAGCCTATCCGAGTTAACACTGGAGACAGCCAGGGCAGTCCGCCTAACCCCCCTGCGACCGGGGCCTGGTAACAACATTGTTGAGTTAGGAGACGCAGCCTATCTCTTTTCTCTCTGCATATGGTTAACACTTAGAAGATATAATCAACACTGATGCACTTGCAAAGCGAGTAGATGTGCTCATGATACTCTGTGCTCAAGCAGGTAGGCAGATGGCCTGTACAGTAAAGACTATCGAGGGGTCAGTCAATCCCTCGCAAGGCCCTGCATTGGAGCCAGTAATACTGCATAGTAAGGCGGCCTTCCTCTTTGACTGGATCGGTTAACAGCTGCAGCGCAGTTTAACATTGGGGACAGGGCCAGTCAGGCTGCCGCTTTACACACGAAAAAAGTAAAAATTGCGGATAATAGTAATGAAACATTTCTTTTCTGTGAAAACAGAGATAATAATACACTAGTAATAATTTTGTGCCGCATGCGATTGCACAGCTATTTTAATTTCAATGGAGATCATGTAATGCTTTCGAAATGCAATGAGGTACACTAGGAATTTGCATTGAATGCCAAGGCCAAGTCATTTTTTATGCGTGCATTTTTCATTTTAAAATGGGTTAAATAGTCAAAACAGCGACTAAAATGGGTAAATCCAGGGGCCATTGTGAGACCCGCGCTGCCTACCTAGATGGAGGTGTTGCGTGTGAAAAAAAACACCATAAAAATCCAAAAACTGAACCAGCTTCTTATCTTGTTATCATCAATGTAAAAAAATAAAAGAGATTCCGACTGCAAGTATCACGATAAAATTTGTGTGGGGTTTTTGGTTGTCATGGTATCTAAGTCCAGATACAAAGCAGACGTAATACATCTATACAAAGCTATATGTGCAACTGTACCTGAATAGGTAGGACTTGAGCTTCAGCTTCATTTTTTTCATTTTATCCAGGGAAGCTAATTGTTACTTGATTATAACTGGACTCTCCGACTATATAAACCCCGTCATTTGAACAGACCAGGCAAAAGTTATTTTTTCTTTAAGCGCTGATCAGCCGCAATTATTTTGAGCGAAAATTTCTTGAAAAGAATGGCTTCCACTTGGCAATATCAAGTCTGCACAGACTGCAAAAAGTGTCAGCAGGGTGGACTGAGGTCTGACCGTCATGAAAGCTGCAACGTTACTCGATGGAGTGTTTGCTGGCAGTGTTCAGAGGTAGTTTTTTTCTCTGGTGATGGAGGTAAAAAAAAGACTTCGAACCGGCACCGAGGGCATCAGCTGCTGCCTGCCAACAAAAATGCTGCCCGCGCATTCAACCGGCTAATCATGGCTGCAGCCAAGCGTCATGTAGCTGAGGCAGCCGCCGCTAAGCAGCGCTGCACCATACTGAGCCAGGTTATAAATGGCGTTATTGGAGGAGCGGCAACTTCTAGAAGCGACAGCATCAGCTCTAGTGATGAATTCGTTGCGCCCGCTGTTACAGCCATGGGAACGACGAGCCAGTGTCAGCCTGATGGAGACGAACCTGCACCGGTCGCTGTTCGTGCGCCTGTCATCAATGGCAAACAGATGCTGGTGCGGCCAGATAGTTTGGAGGAATGCAGCGACATGAGGATGGATATTGGATCTGCCGAGCATGCTCCTCTTGCTGAAGATTTGGCTGCCGAGGCTCCAGCTGCGGCCCAAGCTATCTATGGCAATACTGACGCTGACCCGATCAGAGCTGATCGGGATGAGCTGGCTGAGCTGCTGGCAGAGTTGAATGCTCCAACACTCAGCATCCCTGATGAGATGGTCAGCAACAACAACAACAACAACAGCAACAACAACAACAACAACAATACCAGCAGCAGCAACAACAACAACAACATCGGTACTTGTGACAACAACTCAATTACTATCAACATTCTTCTACCGTACGTAACTGGGGCAGGGTATACTGCTGTACTTGAGGGGAACAAAATTACCATCACTCCAATTTAATGTATCTAAAAGCTATTTTTGCTAGTGCAGTGATTTTTGAGATTGTTAAATTTTACAATATTGTCGGAGGAATCAGTAAGCTGAATGCAAGCATAGTTACACTAAACGACTACTGCTTTTTAATAAAAATTTGAAAAAATAATTACAGTAATAATCGTAAAATTATTCTGGTTGTTCTACATGCACCTGTAGTTGCTTTCATGGCTTTAAATTATCGGTCTGAATGATTGGAACTTGATAAAATAAATGAAACCATTCAGTCTTTGTTTTTGAAATAAATAATACCTAAATCTTTTTGTTCCTCTTCGTAATTTTCAGCAAACTTAAACTGTAGATTTACTGGTTAGGCGGTACGTGCAGAGTAAAAAGTATCCAAACTTTTTCGCAATACAATAGTATATTAGGCAGTCTAGAGTCAATTTGTAGCTGTGTGTAGCTTCCAGTTTTCGATTGCTTTTACTGAGAATTACTCTTGCCACTACCAATGATAATGCTTTTGCAGTCTTCTCCAATAAGTCAAACAATATCGGACTACTCTGAGTCAGACATAACTGACTATTCAGAGTCAGAAAAATCTGACTATTCTGAGTCAGAAAAATCTGACTATTCCGAGTCGGATGAGGACCTTTCAGAATCTTCGTGGACAAATTTGTCAGAGACGTGGGAAGTCAGTCTCTCTGATTCTGAGTCAAGCAGCAGGCATGGCAACAGTGACAGAGGTCCCAGACGATTAAGCGGCAGCAGCCCGGCATGCAGCAGCGGCGGCAGCTCGGTTTCTGGTCCCTTAGAGCAGCAAGAAAATTATTACGGTAAGCTCCTTAATTTTTTCAAGTTGGCTAAAGTAAGACTAGCTGGTGAAAAAAATTATTTGAATGAATTTTTGTTAAAAAATATTAATTTGTTAACAGTTGAATAAATTAGAGGTTTACGCTTTTTTAACTTATAATTTTTAATGGGAAAATGCTAAGCGCATTAAGAGTAAATTTTCCCTTGGTTCTACGTAACTCCAAACAGTTAATGACATGGCAGTCAGCAATCAGTCGGAGGTCAGCAGCGAGGCGGCGGCGGTCAGCAGTGATGCGGCGGAAGTCAGCTGTCAGTCGGTGGTCAGCGGTGAGTCAGAAGGTGATGCTCAGCCATCTAACTATTCTTATTTATCCACATGGCTGTTTATAGAAGGTTTTTTTTAGCTGCGATTATTTTTCAGATGAATGCTACTTAACGAGCATATTGTATTCGACTCAGGCAGTATTAACCAATACACATGAGCTAATAGACTGCTTTTAAAAACACATTTTAGGCCAGGCAGTCAGTCTCAGCAGAGTTGCAGAAGCCTATGACCAGACACTAGAACTGCTAAGACTAAGACCAAGCGATTCCGACACTCTACCATCTGAATTCTTTGCCCAAGCTCGACATCTAATAATTGACGCGCTAAAAATTAGAATTTCAAGGTATTACTACAAGATTCAGCTGAAGGCGAATGTCCACATGGAGAGGATAAGAGATGGAGAGAGGCTAGCTGAAGAAGATAAATGGATCAGCTGCAAGATGCAAGCAATTGATCAGAGCGATGTCGTTGAACACCTAAATGACTGGCTCAGCGGACAGGAGCAAGAATTTGAGAAAATCTGCAGCATGCTCAATACAAATGGCAGTGGCTGGACAATTCGTCGAATTAATTTTATTGACATTAGTTTAGCTAAGTACAATCCAATTCGATTTCACCGCGGCAGAGCCGTAAGATTCAATCTTCCTGCAAGTCTGAAAAACAAAAATGCAGTTATAAATCCACCAAGCACTGGGAACGACTGTTTCAAATATGCTTGTCTTGCTGCTCTGCACCACATGGATCCAAAGGTTAAAAAGTCGCCTGGTAGGATATCCTCTTACGATGATTGGATCCATGAGCTTGACTTCAGCGGTGTCTCAATGCCTATGGCTGTTGCCGATATTGATCGTGTTGAAGCGATAAATCCGCAAATTTGCATCTCTGCATTTTTATGGCAGCAAGGCAGCGTAAGCCTTATCCGTCGTGTCAAGCATGGTGCAGGTGACCGAATCCATCTATTGCTTTTACTCGTCAAAGACAGCTACGGAGAGAAGCATTGGTGCGCCATTAGCAATTTCGACAGACTGATGAACAGTCGAAATGGTCTTGCCATGAGAAAGTGGTGCACAACATGCTTGACTTCATTCTACTCTAGTGATCGACTTCAACAACACTTGGCTGAATGCAAAATTGATGCAGAGTATCCGGTGAAGGAAACGCTTCCTATTCCAGGACAGAATGAAATCAAGTTCAAGAACTTTCAAAACACGATCAGTCCACCATACGTTGTGTATGCCGATCTGGAGGCTATTTTGCGTGAAAATACTGAATCTCCTGATTTAGTTGCCAAACATGAGCCTTGTGCCGCAGCTTACCTCGTGGTACCTCGTGATGGCATGCTAGGACCTGCACTTAGGCCTAAAAAGGACATGTACCAATCGTTTTGCGATTCGGATCCAAATGAATGCATCTTTAGTTTTCTAAAATCTCTCGAAAACTTGGCCCGCGAAGTTTTTCATTGGAACCAGATGCATAGCCATCAACCAGCAGACAGGTTGTCAATCACGGACATGGCAAATTTTAATGCTGCGAAGTCTTGCCACTACTGTGATCAGTTATTCATCAATAATACCGACAAGCACTATGACCACGACCATCTAACAGGTCTTTTTAAAGGTGCAGCGTGCCAAAATTGTAACATGCGAGCTCAGCTTAAGCGCCGGTTTCTGCCTGTCATTTTCCACAATTTGGGTGGCTATGATTTGCATCTTCTGCTTGCCACTGCCCTAGGGAGCATGGAAAATTGGAAACTAAGTGTGGTTCCACAAACTTCTGAGCGCTATTTGTCATTAAGAGCGGAATTCCCGGTGGCTACTTACATAAAGAATGGAAAAACTGTGCCAATTATGTTCACAATTCAGTTCATTGACTCACTCTGCTTTCTGAAAGGAAGCTTGGCAAGCCTGTTTTCTAATCTGTCAGAGAGTCAATCTAAGCTTACAATGCAGATGCTTGAGTCCAGACCGCTTATTCCAAAAGAACTACTTCGACAAAAAGGAGTCTTCCCGTACGACTACCTAACAGGGTTTGAAGTTCTCGAGCAGACTTGCCTGCCGCCAAAAGATGCTTTTATTAATCGGCTTACGGAAACCGGTATTTCTGAAGAAGACTACAATCGAGCCAAGGCAGCATGGGAGGCATTTCAGTGCAACTGTCTGCGGGACTACATGTTAGCCTACCTAGAAATGGATGTGCGCCAACTTGCTGACGTTTTTGAGGTGTTTCGCCAAGCTAGTCTGACAGAGGATGGGCTCGATCCTGTCCACTACCTGACTACACCCGGTCTGTCTTATGATTCTGCTCTTAAGTCAACTGGAGTCGTGCTCGAACAACTAACAGACCCCGACATGTACCACATGTTTGAGAAAGGCATCCGAGGAGGCATGTCTTTTGTGAATGTCCACTGCGTCAAAGCTAATAACCCCAGCCTGCCAGATTATGATGAGAAACGAGACAGCGTCTATCTCATGCCGATAGATGTTAATAACTTGTATGGCTATGCTCTCTCCCAACGACTTCCATGCAGCGATTTCAAGTGGGTTGCTGACCAGGAGCTGCAGAATTGGAATGATGATCAATTCCTATCACTTGATCCAGAAGCTGAGCAAGCTTATCTCGTTCAGGTGGACCTGGAGTATCCAGCCACGATTCACGACGCGACGCAAGAGTTACCTTTTGCACCGGAGAAAGCCAAGCCACAGACTGATCAATTCTCACCATTTATGACCGAACTTTGGAAGCAGATTTCAGAGCAGCGCATTGGCAACGCCCAAGCGAAATTCCAAGGAACAGAGAAACTTTTGCTAACATGTGGCGACAAAAACGACTACATCGTTCACAGCACTATTTTGCGTTTCTACCTTCAACAAGGAATGCGAATCAAGAGTGTAAAGAAAATGATTTCATTCAAACAGAAGCCGTTTTTTGCACCTTACATTGCCAGCAACAACAGCAAGAGAGCACTCGCAACTTCTGAATTTTCGAAGGATTTCTACAAGCTGAAAAACAATGCCTTATTCGGTAAAACCATGGAAAACGTACGAAAGCGGTGTGACGTGCGAATATGCTCAAACCAGATTCAAGCCGAAGCTTATGCCGCCAGACCAAATCTGACTGGATTTTTCATTATCAACGATTCGCTATGTGTCTTTCAATTCAAGAAGGAAAAAGTGAGACTTGACAAGGCTATTTTTGTTGGCCAGGCAGTTTTAGACCTCTCTAAGATGGCAATGTACAGCTTGCTCTATGAGAAGCTCCGACCTCTCTTCTGTGCTCCGGATGGCTCCAAAGATATGATTGTGTGTGGTGGTGACACAGACTCGTTTTTTCTGGCTTTCAGAAATCACCAGCTGGCATCCTACGTGATTCCCAAGCTCAAGGAAGAAAAAATCCTGGATACTTCAAACTACCCCAGAGATCATCCGCACTATTCTGAAGAACTGAAAGGCAAGCTTGGCTGCGTCAAGGATGAGTCCTGCGGAGGCATCTACCGAGAATGGATCCTGTTGCGACCGAAGCTATATTCTTTTCTTCCCTCGGAGAGTTCGAATGCGAAGGCCAAAAAAACTGCCAAAGGTGTAAAACAGAGCATCATCAAACTGCAAACGACGCACGCAAACTATGTCGACGCGTTCAATTCAAAACAAGAGCAGACGGTTGCCATGGCAACAATTGTCTCCAAGAAGCACACTGTCTTCACGTCAGTTCTGAGTAAGCGAAGCCTTTCAATCTGGGAGGATAAGCGAGTGTGGCTGAGTAACAATAAGAGTCTGCCGTACGGCCACTACGCTCTAACGAAGCCATTTAATGACCAGCAGAAGCGCATCAGACTTGGCTAGATTTCTGACAGAGTTTTACTTGATGGAGATGAGCTAATAAAACAGTAACATTAGTTTGTCAGCGTTATTTGTCTATTAGGTTGTTTAAAGGCCGAATAACGTCATCATTATTATTCTCCATTCACCATTATTTTTTTTCGCGGACTAAATCTGTCGCAATTGAATTGGCTGTTGCATTATAATGAAAATTGTTAGATTTTGATTTTTTAATTGCTGTCATCCCTTCATCTAGAATGCGAGCGTCCGTTTCAACTTGGTTTTTTAATCGCTTGTTCTACTATTTACTTTTATTGCCAAAACTTCATTATTAGTCCTGACGTTTTTACAGGATGCCCCTCTCTCTGTTATAGCTATGCTTTTTTAATCCAGGCAATGTAAGCGTACTGAACATTTATCATGCTTTTCTTTTTTTTCTTCTGGTGCTGGGTTCCGAAAATCTTTTAAAGTTACTTTTTAAAATAAACTTTTATAATTAATAATTTTTTTATAATTGTTACTTTTTATAATAAATTCAACACAAGCTCCCAAAAAAACTTTTTTGAAATTTTTCTTGCTCAAAGGCTTTGGAGCAACAAAAGTACACGAATTTTTATATTTACTAGGAAGAAAACAAATAATTTTGCAGACGCGTGCAGTCAGTATGCAGCTGATTCATAGACCGTGCACCACTTAAAACAAATGAGCCATTGTGAAAAAGCAGACATTTACAAAAGTCAAGTTTAAAAACCAAAGCAGAAAAAGATTCAGGCTCATATTCGGATTTTGGGATTTTCTTTGACAAGTCTGACAGCGACAACGACGAAAAAAGGGAAAGCTGTCCATGCGCAGTAATAGTTTTAATTCTAACGCTGACCGGTTGATGAGGCAGTAGTTGAGCCGGCACTCTGCGATGCAGCATAGCCACAAAGCGACGGGCAGCCCTGACTGAGTCCAAGTAGTTCCGCGCGCCACAGATGCTCAGTTGGCCAGTGGGATAGAGCAGCAGAGTCACTCGGGGTTTCCGCATTCTCTTGATTAGCACCCGGGGCCAGACGGGCCGGTAGATCACATGCGCCATGCTGAGAGCCAGTTCCCGAAGAGGAAGCTGAGCGCCCCTGCTTCCAGCTAGTTTCAGATCCACTCCAGCGACTAGGTTGGTAACTCTTAGGGCTGTAGCTGGTGCATTCATTTTGGATGCCAACGCTGCCGCTGCTGCTGCTGTTCTTGTGCCACGGACAGTGCTCGCTTCTTAAGCTGATACAAAACTTTGGCTTCAGCCAGCTGTAGTACAGCAAAGCATTTCTCACAGCACAACCGCTATCTGATTCTTTGCCTGTAGGCGATCCCAAGTCTTCTATATTGTAAACCTGTCTACCAAGCAGCTCAGTCAAAAAGGCGGATTTTTTCTCCCCATTTGTCCAGGTTGGCCCGTACGCGATTCTCGGCATGTCAGTTGGCAACTTCATGTAGGGTCGGGTTCCATCAGTCCATTTCATTTTATGCAGCTTGTCAGAGATTTTTCTATAGGAAAATTGCCGGTCAGGGGAGACTCTCTCCCACGGATATGGTGGGGCGTACACATGATGAGCGATGTGGTAACCTCCTGCCCTGACTTCAACTACTGCCATCTCCTTCACGATGAAATCTTTGACACTGCTTTTGCACGTGAAGCCTTGTATGTCGATAAAGTACATATCGAGTCAGTTGAAATTCAAAAACCGACTTTTTTTACCTAATTGGATAATTTTTTAAGTCGTTTAGCTTCAACCAAACTGTTTTGCTGCCTTACTGTGAATAGAGCTTCAATGACTGGGGCAGGTGGTTTATTACTTCGCTGTCTTAAAGATTTTCCCTATTGCATCACTTTCTTATATAGTTTTTTTTCGGACTTAGTTTCATCCAGCTCACCCTTCCACCAAATCCTTTGACTGTCTGCTGACTTTCAGTATCAGGAATAGCAATTTGCTTTTTAACTGTTTTGCCAATTGCAGTAAGCGGTACATTGACATTTTTCTGACGCAGCAAATACATGAACTGCGGCCACCCAACTGGCTCTTTTTCACTACTTGAATCTCTCACAGCATGCTGAATTAAATCCACAATGTTTGAGGAGGAAATAGGCCTACCAGAAATTTCCACCTCACCATTTTCTGTCACCCGAATTATTGAGGGATCTCTTGATAGGATGGACCACAGACTGCGAGCCCTGGTTTTGAATTTTTGAGGCACAGACTGACAAATCCTTTCTTCCCAGCTGGACCGCTGTTGTTCATCATCATATTTTTGTTTTTTTACTTCAATTTCCTTTCCAGTAGCTTCATTTTCAACCAGTTTGCGCTTCGACAGCAGGCTTTTCATAGCGCTCTGATACATTGCGGATTTGACATCCTCTGGATAGTTTTTATTATACAAAATATTATCACATTTACTCTGTTCCCTCTTTATGGCCACTTCTCCTGCAGGCTCTGTTGGTTTCAAGTTCTGCATCAGCATGTCGTACTCCGATTTGGAAATCAGGACCATTTCAGAAAACTTGTTCATGGTCCTTTTTCTTAACCAGAGTTAATAGCAGCGGTAGTATTTTCAAAAAATTGGTTTTAAGCAAATCTGATTTTTTTCTCTGAGAGCTAATTTTGCGGATTATAATCTTTGATTTTGTTAGGACTGCTTTTTCAGAAAGAGAAAATGGTAAGTTATCGTTTAACAAATTGTAGCAGGCCTCCACCAAAAAATCGCACACTTCTTTTGGGCCGTATTTTATTAACAAACGCTTGAAGCTGACAGTGTATTTAGTGGAAGCAAGAATTGAAAAAAAATTTTTGTGGTTTTTAAAAACTTCCATCATTAAAAATATGTTTTGAAAGTCTATTGCACGTCATTCTTAAGCATAAACAAGGTGGGGTCGCTGGCTGGGCAGAATTCTCGCCCGCACTCGCAGCTCCTCCGGAGTTGATGGATGAAAATCTAAAAACAGATAGGCTCCCCTGTCCTTGGATGTCACATGCTTGAAGACAGAGAGTATGAATCTTGGTTTCTCCACAAAGCATTGCCTGCCCAGTACTGCAATCTGCTGTTGGTCTCTGGGGTTTTTCAAAAGAACATAGTACATCACATTCAGGTTCATCGTTCGCGTCTCCTTTCCCTTGAAGAACAAGTTCTGGGTTAGCATTATGATGAAGCATGGCAAATGATGAGCGATGCCAGTGAAAAAATTTCGCATCGAAGCTGAATTGCAAGTTTCCTCAATCAAGTCATCAAAGACAACGAGGTCATTGGGTCTCAAAGCTGCCTCAATGTTATTAGGAAATCCCTGCTGCAGATGCACACCAAGTTTGCTTAGCTCATTATGGGCTGGCTGTGAGAGCCCATAGTACCACAGAACTCTCCCAGGCATCACATCAAACATGGCTTCTCTGTACTGAATTAGATGTTTCACAAAGGTTGTCTTTCCAGCGTTGGTGGGCCCACAGACAATCATGCAGCTTCCCTGACGCAGCCGAACATCATAGCACACTCTGTTTCCATCCATAACTTTAGGTCAATCTCATAAAACTTTTGAATCATTGCGTTTTCTTAAGCTGCCTTTAAATCGCCTCAGTATAGTATTATTTCGATGGCTTCTTTCCTCACTATACAGATGATTCAGAATCCATTTGAATGTTTTGTTGAAAAAAAACTTTTGATACGCAAAATAGATGCAAAAAAGTCCACAGTTTGTAGATTCACAACTTTGCACTCGACTTACATTACTGCGTAAGTGGTACTGGGGAGTGAAAATCTTTTTAAGCAAGTAGGCAATTATTTCCAAAGTTTCAGGATCCCAGCCTAGAGAATTGAACAATTCGGCAGAGCGTCCTCTACCAATATGGCACACGACCCAGTGACCAAATGAGTCACTTTTTGGAGAAGAATGAAAATGAATTTATTTTTAATCGAATTATCCAAAATATATTCTCTTTGCAGAGTTTCAGCATTAAGCTGGGCTCCCACATGAACAATGGAATAGTTTTGCGGGGGCAAAAAGTTTCTAATAGCATTGAAAAGTTCAAGCGTATCCATGATGTCACTTAATTCGAATAGTCCAGCAAAAGCTCTCTGTGTTTTGTGACCTCAATCAGTGAGTCGTAGATGCACATCACAATCAAGGATACGGCCTCAATCAGAGCCTCTCGAAAGCGAATCTCCAGCCGCAGGTTTCCCTCTTTCTGGCCGTACCACAAAGCCGCTCCTTCGGGTGTGAGATCAAATGCAAAAACAGTATTGTCGTTCAGGAATAGCTGGTAGGGAATCCGTGGGACTGAGTTAGTGGCGCTTGCGGACTGACAGCTTTTCAGGTAGTGCAAGTACTCTCGCACAAACGATCCGTCTTCGGGTGTGAATGCTCCATGGCAAACATTTTCACCACCTTTCTTTAGAGCTAGCTGGCTCAGACCGAAGCTTTGGAACAGAAACGGACAGGAGTGATGATGGCCATTAACCGCCCGATGGTCAACGAAAGCCAGCATGATGAACTTCGGGAGCTTGCCGTGGGTGAATCCTTCAATGTTTTTTGATTGAATCCCCTGGGGTAGAATAAAGTTTTGCATTTCAGTGCGCTCAATTGGATACAGGGCATTCTGATTTGTGAGCCCCTGCTCATGCGCCAGGCTGATGTGGGGCACGACTTTAACTCGGCGAAGATGCAGAATGCAGTGCGAGATTTCCATGCGGTAGGCTCTGTTATTTTCAGCTGGGCTTCTGATGGCAAAAGCTCCACTACTAGGTACTAGTTTGATATGCAGGTGTAAATTGTTTAGCAAAAACACTGGACATTGAAAGATATCGCTAAAGAGTGGTCCGGCATACTCCATCCAATGGGATTCCCTGTGGCTCTCTGTGAGCTCTTCAGCAGCTGAGTCGGGCTCATAGAATCCGGCAGGGTGAAATTTTAGCAACTGATTGTCAGTCGAGCTCATTAGCGCTTTGAAATATGCGTGGTAGGGGTAGAGCTGGTCGCCTCCAGAAACAACCCGCTGGTTGATGCTGACAATTACATCGGAGAAGGCCGCTGATAGAACAAAGTTTTCAGGGTGCACATCACTATCTCTGCGTTCGGTAATGACCCCATCATCATCTCGAACATCTTCTCTCAGTAAAGCCCCATCCAGCTGCACAATGCGACAGCGAACATAGAGAAAAGAATTCAGAAGGTCAGTGTACTCATCAGCCGATTGATGGCAATCAAATTCAATGGGTGCGTTTGCAGCAATATTGTTCACAGGATGAATGTCAATGTAAGCAGATTTTTCAATACAAGCCTGTAGTACAGGTGCCTTAAACAAATCCAGTCTGGGGTTGTATCCGTAGGCCATGATCTATGATAAAGAGTCAAGCACTTGTTTCACGGTTTTCCTGTTGACTTTTTGCTTCCTTTTAGCTGTCTTCTTTGGTTTGCTTTTCTTTACATTCTTAAGTTTTTTTCTGCCAAATTTTATCTGGTTTGCATTTTTTGTTCGCTTTCGGCCCCTTTGACCCGTAATATTTTTTGTTCGCTTCTTCTGCTTTCTTGGCGGTCTTTTGTTTCTACTACTGGACCTGTTTCTGGTGATGTTACTTGCTGGTGAGGCTGGTACCGGTGGGGGCTGATAGGTCATAATTCCCGGAGAACTACCGCAGCCATATAGCGCAGGCTTTTCAACGCCTGTTCGAGCCCCAGTGTACTGCCTGATCAGTTGCTGATAATTCATTGAATAGCTTTCTCCCTTATTTGAATTGTTAGAAGAACAGGGTTGCAGGTCTGCAGAGATAGCGGGCAACCGTAGATATCCCTCAGCTGCATTCGAATAATGTGCAGAAAGTTGATTCTTTGAATAGGGAAAAAGATCACTTTCTTAAACACTTTGCTCAGATAGCATCCCCACTCAATTTTTTCATTCACTCCAACCGTTCTTAGGAGGGAGCTTGAGTTGCAGTTTGTTGACTCAACGATGCTGCAGTGCACATTAATTAGGCTGGTGGGAGAGCAACCAATGCAATGCTTTGACACATGTCGCCCAGGTTGGATTTTGACAGCTTGATTTCCGAATCCCAGCCAAAATAAAATTTTATTAGCTGGGAGAAATAATTCTGCGCGCGCCATGTTGTTGTTGTGTACCACCGTTCGTGAGTTTTGAATCTCAAAGTGTATGCCATGAAATTCTCTTCCACGCTCCATTAGACCAGACTCATCCGCCTCCATTTCAGAATCCCTATCACCTTTGGCATCAACAAAGTGTAAGTTTGAGCTGGCCAACAACGCATTCAGGCATTCCACCAGCTCCTCAACTCTTGCATAGCGTCCGGGTTGAAGAACCAGGGTCTCATGCTCTCTTCCATCTGAGACAGAGAAGCAGTAAGGCTCGTCAACATTGAACCATGCAGCAGGCAGATGGATTTCAACCAGACCTGCCTCATAGTCCACATTTCGATCCAAGTAAAGAGGTGAAGACAGGTGAAAATCAAAGTCACAAGAAGTACCTTCAGCATTTTTACTATTGATCACAATATTTCGCATTGTACAATAAGTATTATTATTTATCTATCGCAAACGTCATCTAAACTTTTCTTAAGTCCTTTTCATCCACCCAGCCAGTTGAATCACAGCCGGCCCACTTGACAAGATAGTGAATTCTCCCGTTCCGCTTCTTAGTTTTCAATATTTTGTCAATCACATAGAGCCGCTGTGAATCAGGCACCGCCTGCAACTCGTGCTCATGAAAGAGGCCTTGAATCTCCTCCCCCTTCATGTCACGAATCTTGTACATGTAGGGGTAATGCTTGGGGGCCATTGCCACTACAGTGTATACCTCTTCGCTCCAGTTCGCTTTGTATCCCTTTCTGAATAGCCTAGGTGCGTTAGAAATTCTCACAGACTGGTTTTCACGAAATTTGGGCTTTCTGATTTTATCTAAAGTTTCTATCGCCTTGCCATCATACAAGTTCATCCACACTTCGGACTCATTCTGTTTACAGACATCTTTGGGCGCCATCCGGATGCTTCTGTGATAAGTAGAATTATACGATTTCACTAGCTTTGGCAGCACATCAAGCCAATGCAGAGTGCTTTTGTGAGTGAAATATCGCCACATTTTATTCTTCAAAGTTCGGTTCCATCTCTCCACGATTGCAGCCTTTTGCTCGCTGTTGGTTTTGAATGCCAGAATTTCATTGTCGATGCAGCACTGGCGAAAGCTGGAGTTAATAAATTCTTTGCCCTGATCTGAACGAACTGTTCGTGGCCTGCGCTTTGCACTTTTTAGTATAGCTTCGAAAGCGGACCTCACTTCGGCTGCTGATTTATTTTTCAGCGGCTTGGCCCACGCAAACTTAGACAAAACGTCAATACAAGTGAGAATGTATCTAAATCCCTTATTGTATTTAGCAAACGGGATCATTTCAACCAAATCCAACTCCCATTGATCATCCATAGCTCGAACTATGATTGGTGCTCGGGGATAATTTCTGCGTGCAGGCTTGTGCAGTGTGTATACAGTCTGATCATGGAGCCATTCTCCTGCAGCTTGATCGCTGACTTTAACTCCTCGTCTTCGAACCTCATGCAAAAATTTATTGCAGCCGGAAAAGCTGGCTGGCTGCTCTGGATTAAAATAAATTTTGTCCATCTGCCAAACCTCATAAAGATATAAAGAAATTGTTTTCTTAAGAAAATCAACAATTTTTAACCGTTGCCAAAATGTTTTAATCAAGGTTTCAACCTTCGAGGCGGTGTATTTTTTTAATTTTTTGCTTTTAACATCATACGCAAAATAGAAGAATGCTAATTCGATTATAAGAGTAGCGAAATAAAAAAATTACCAATTTTTATGATTTTGAAAGTTTTAATGAAAGATAATTACATACGTTGCAATTACGAAGTCAATAGCTGGATAAATAATAAGTTTATTGCAAGCGCGTGATGCAATGGGTTAGAAAAACATGGAACAACAAACAGTCAGCATGGAATTCAGTAATTCATTAATTATCGTAGCCTCCAATCTTGGGGAGCTTCACACCATCCTGCCTGCGCAGAGGCCATGGAAGCTTTCGCTTGCGACTTCCAGTGCTGCTGCCGTCCTTGCCGACTCCTGAAGCCGCTCGAATCTGGTACCACAGAGGATCCTGTGATAGGTCGCTATCATGCTTCGAAATGCGGCCAAAAGTTGATGCAGATGGTGAGACAGGAGTCGAAGGCGCTTCGAAATTGGCGTTGTCCGACTGAGCGATTAGTAGCGTGTTCTCCGCCTCACCGTCAGCCTCTTCTCCAGATACACTCTCTGGATAATCGACTAGCGCTTCATTTTCTGTCTTAAGATCTTCAGCCTCCAGTTCATACTCGCTTTCTGCAGGCTTTCCCCGCAGCTCCTCATCGATCCAAGCAGCAGTTTTCCAAAGCGAGCGCCACAGGTTTGGCGTCAGTGCCACTGAATTGCGTCGCAGGAACTCTTCTGTGCAATCTTCAGGCAAACGCTTTAGCCAAATGGTCCCTCCGCTGACAACAACGAGTTTGTCGAAGCCGAGCTTTACGGTGACGTTGTGCCGATTGATAGCAGAGCGCACAAGTTGAGCCTTCAACTGCTTCAGCTTCTCCCATTGGTGGGCGTTTAAGTTGAAGCCAGGAATGCCAGGTTTTTCTCCCTCAGCAGAATAGAAGAAGCGCCGGATCGCAATAAATCGGTGGCCTTCATAGTCTTGAATCTGCACTTTAAATCCGTCGCTAAGATCCATGGCGAGTTGTGACAGCGAAATTTCAGTTTGATTTAATCTTTGAGAACCAAAAAATTTCACCCTCTTTTATACCCTCGAAGTGGAGGTGGGGTGGGTGCATTATCAATGAGTAAATGCACGCAAACATGTAAATATTTATTCAAGCGTTACTACAATTACTGCTTGAAATTTACGAGTAAATATGCCCACTCTTTCTATTATGCCCATCATCCTATTAGATACCAAGCACATATGCTCTCTACTAAGAAAGCTGAAGTAAACTGCTCCCTTTCAATACCAATTAAATTCCGTTTATATTGATGCGTACGCATCATCAGAAACAACCCATAATATCGTTAAAATATTGAATATTTAATGCCATTTTATTTTGTAAGCAATGAAAAGCCAAAATTATCCTTCAGTTAGCATGAATTCAAAACAATTGAATTCTTCATTTACAGCGAGTCGGAACCATGTTTTAATTCTCCAATACAAAAAGATTGGCCATCATATTCCACCCTCACCAGTTTCTCGTGTCTGAGTGCGTGCAACTTAGTTGCGCAGCCAGCTAGCTAGACGGCAAAAACCCTGTTGGCTTAATAGCGCTAGGTGTTTATTTCACTGTTGCTTATTTCCACAGCACAAATTTATGAACGATTAGTATCATGAGCACATCCACTAGCTTTGCACGTGAATTAGTGTGGGTATTATCTTCCAAGTGTAAACCATATCCAATGAAAAGAGAGTTAACTCCACACCGGCTTCAGCGCAAACGGATAGGCGGACTGCCATGGCTGTCTCCATTGCTAACTCGGATAGGCCACCCATCCGACCCTACCCTCACGCTTTACAGCCAGCCACCTCTTATCGCCATGCGTGCACATTCAGAGCACGTCAGCCAAACACGCCCCCCTCCTATCCTTTTTACACTGCTGCCTATCTCTCAAGTGCAAGTGCGGCAGACTTATTTTTCTTTTATTTACATTTCCATCCCCAGAGCGCGCTTTGTAAGCCAGTTAAGTCATACCAAAAATTTGAGTTCCACTCATTGACATAGAGCTATAGAGTGTACAGACCCATCCCTAACGACAAAAAATTATTGTGTTAGCAGGCTCAAGTGCAAGGCACGGATAGGGTACGCTCGTGTCGTGACACAGGGTGTTAACTCGTTCGCCCCGCCTGCCTGCCCGCCTACCTTACCTATACTCACGACTAATTTCACCCCAGCCAGCCACCTCTTATCGCACAGTGCGCACCCTCGCACCCCCATGCTCCCCAATTGGCCGGCCAGCCAGCCAGACAGCCAAAACCACGCTTTCCTATCCTTTTACACTGCCGCTTATCTCCGCAGTGCTAATGCGGCAGAATCATAATTCGCCATACTACTACATGAGAAGCAATCTAATTGATTAAAAATCGATCAGCAATCTTTGTCAGGATTAATGCAAATCCTGTCATGAGGATCATGCGACGCGACCAACATCCATAATTAGATTTGATTTCTTTAATCAAAGCGAATCAAAACACTTTCTTTACTGCTGCTTTATTGCCTAAGTAAAGGTAATAAAGCAGTGCAAATCAGAAGAGCAGAACTGAAAGTAGACGTACCATATGAAGCTTAGAATTTTTTGTGAGAATCTCAATAATCAACCTTTGGCTTTGAAAGAAATGATTATTTTGCTTGCGTGATTGCTTTATATCTTAAATATTGGTCATGCTTTGTTTTCATCTTCATTTTCGGATCCTGGGGCGAAATATTACAGAAAGGAAGCGCAGTCCTAATAAGGCTTCTCGATTTCACATTCCAGCTTAAATGTATCTGGGCGAGACCAACTTTCACTGTCTCTGCATTCGTGCAAAGATCTAAGGCCGAACCAAGGAAGTGTCTCTTAGGGCGGCCATCTTCTTTCAAAAGCAATCCAATTTCCTGGACAGAAAGGCCCGAAGCAACTCGGACAGGATCGTAAAGCATAAACAACAGGGGTTCCTTTGTCAACTTAAAAAAACTTAATTAAAAAACGATTTTTTCCTAGGTCTCAGGAGGTGTATTGTCTTTTAAGCGAAAAACTGACAAAGCTCAATCAGCATATAAACACCATGTTTTTTTTACATTTTTTGTTAACTATCTGACTGCTAACATTCAAGTTACAACTCTTTTTGCCGTCTTTTGAACTCTTCTAATTTACTTATCCGAATATGCATTAATATTTAGCCCTATCTGTCCTTCTGTTATTTGTTTAGCTAATTTCAAGCAATCTCAGTCTCGCCCTTTTCAACCATGGGTAGCGATCTAGCTGCTTATGGTAAAGTGCATCGCACAACAATCCATATCACATGCGTGTACTTAAGATTTCGTCGTGCGTTAAAATAATATCAGGTTTCCTTTCTTTCAGACTTTCTTATTTCCCCTCTAGCAGCTTTTGAGATCCCGAAACTCTGTATCAAGCAGAAAATTTGGAAAGGCCCTCGGGGCCATACCATGAGTAAACAGTCTGAGAATGTCACTCCTTATAATTTTACAAGACCATCTGCTTCTCCATATCAATCCGAAAGAAACAACGCCTCTTGCCAGCAATATCCGGTTTTTTAGGATTCGATCTCTATCATTTTTTTTTCTTGTCGGACTGGACTGCAATTTGATGCCAGAGAAGCTGGAGGATTTTAGCCTGTCAGTACATAAGGGGAGACACAGGTGCAGACTCGCAGAGGTAACACAGACAACAATCGCGTTACACAGCAAATACTAAGTATAGGACACATGCGTGTCAAATAGCGATTCTCATCTACATAAGAGAAGTGAACAAACTAAGACAAAAAATACTGAATGATGTCAGCAATGCAGGGTAGCTGTACTTGTGGCAAGCTATTAAAATAAAGTCGAATCGAATCGTTCTGCAATACTTCCGGACAGTATTAAAAAACCAGATGGAGTAGCTAAAAAAGATCGAATATGATTGAAAGTAATTAAAATTAGACAAAATGCTGTTGTTCTATTAACAATTGTAACTCGTATGTAGCTCAAAGTCAACATTTTAATGACTTGACTTTAATTCCTAATGACTTTAATTCCTGGCAAATCGAAGCTGTAAAAGTTGGAACAGATGTGTAAGAAGCGACAATTACGAATACTTGCAGAATACTTGCAGAAGAATCAACAGAAGGTTTACTACACAGGAAACAAGAAAAACTATCGTTTTAGGGGTAGCAGGTGCAAAGATGTCGCGCTGAAGACTGTTTAGCAAGTTAGTAATAATATGTTTGCTCACTTTAACGATATGCCGCTCACGTTTGCTCGGAAAGCAACTGGGAAAAAACATCAAGCGAAGATTGTGTTTAAAAATCAAGTTAGCCATCCAGGCTGCTTCAGTGCGATGGATTCAACTCGACCAGCTCAATTTGAGCAGCTCTGCTTGCGCCCGGCTTCGTCTGGTTGCGACCGTTCGCGCCATCGTCTGTGAACGGCGAACCCGTTCGTTGACGGCCCGTGCGCCTTCTTCGTCGCAGAAGCATCAGACGGACAAAGGCGCAAGCAATAGCTAGAGCATCGAGCAGATTCTTCAACGGGACAACTTTCTTGTGCATTGTCTGATAAGTTGTAACGTCAGATGGTTGCCTGTGAACAGCTATGGCTTTGTAGATGCCGATAGCTTCTAGCGGCAGGTAGCAGATAAAAGCCAAGGCTATGAACAGAGCTTCAACCGTGGAGTTCACCTCATTCACAAATCTGGCCCCTTTGTTGTTGTCGGCTTTGTCTTTTTCCAATCGGTCTCCGGATACAGCGACTGGGGCGGCGACAGCGGCAGCGCCTGAGCTGTGCGAGGCTGAAGCAGTGGTGGTAGAATGACGGTTCAAAGCAGCAGCTCTGTTACCGAGGTCAGGCGGGCCTCTTAGAAGTCGAACAAGGAGTACAATGATACCGCAGACATTCACAAGGAGAACGGGCAGATAAACGTCGAGAAGAACTTCGGCAATTTTAACAAACGTATAAAACGTTTCGAAGCCAAAGTCAACCAGGCAAACCTGTTGGTAGTCGGGCTGCCTGCAAAGGAAGTTGGCGACCTGGCTGATTGTTTTTGATGGGACCATAAAACAATAAACGAATTACAAGCTAACTTTGTGTCTGTATTTTTAGAAAAAAATGCTACCTGATCTTTTCTCTTCTAGAACTATGTGAAGCAACTGTAGATTTTTCAACCTTTGATCATAGTGTCCATCTGATCTAAATGAACAGTGTCAGTTTATTTACCAGGCAGTTAAACCAGGATGCACCAGCAGATGCTTTAAATAATTAAATTTCTTAAAATAAGCTTTCTACTGCACAATCGAATCCTGTGCAACCGAATCCGTCTACTCTTTACAGCATTGATACTCAGGATCATTACTAGTGCGCCAAAAGCAAAAGATGTTATTGATTAGAAGAACCCTTTGACTGAATTTTCTACACGAGTGGAAGTTTCTCCTGAGACAGTAACGATCCTTAAAATTTTTTCTAAGAAAGTAATTTCAGCTGTATAAGTTCATGAAGAATACCAGCTGATCAATCTAAGATCTAAAACTACACAAGCAAAGTAGATACACGCTGTATCTTTTTGTCTTTTGTCTATTTTTCTGTCACGAAAAGAGGAAAATAAAGAAAAGGGAGCTAGGGAGCATACAGAGCTGTTTCTCTGTCGGCCCTTATTTAGGAATTTCAAATCAAAACATGGCTTCTCTTTGCGGTTGACCTAAAATTTAAGGGCATATATTTAAGCCACACTTATATTAACATTATGGATAGCTCTGTGCGAGCAAACCCATTATTACTGTTTTCGTGCTTTTTCTTAAGCTAGATAATTTTGCAGACTAAGTATGCACGACTTGCAATGTTGTTTTACTTAATCGCTTCTTTTTAAATTATTTGGCTTCTATGGATTCAGCTTAATATAAAAGAACTGGCAACTCACATTGGCAAGCCATTCTCTTCATTTGTAGAGTTGCTAGCAATATTGGTTCCATTTCCGGTTAAGTTGGGCTGATTTTGCGCCGGCGGTACAAGGTTCAGCATCGGCGCGAACACGTAAATGTAATTGATGTGCAGCGAGAATGCCAGCACACTAGCAATCGCTAAACCAATACGCAGCCTAAGCTTGCTAAAGTGAACCAAGCCAAGAGTTGGGTTTAACCGTATGGTAGTTCGCTCTAATGCCAGCAATACTAGCAGCCAATTCTGCAGCATCATTAGTAGCGACTCTATTGCGTGATAGAGCTTGCAGGTCCACGTTGTGAGCAATCGGCTGTGTACAAGCGGCACAGTGTACTCCAGCGCAAGAAACGCTGCCCGATGAATTAAAAAACTGGCATCGACAATGCACACGCAGCGTAGGATGAGCAGGCAGCTTAGCTGGCATCGACGGAACCGGTTGGACCGAGATACGACCAGTACGCAGGCGATCAGCATTGCCAAGGTTAGCAGGGCCAGGCCGTACCAGACTGACAATGACCAACGCTCTCTGAACAGCTCTTGCAGAGTGTCATCGGGTTGCATAGCTGTAGAATGCTTATCTAGCAAGGATGCAGTGTTAGTCTCCCTGTTTGTGAGTCTGAATATCAGATGTAATTATCGCACGTTGCCTTTAAATGGTCAGGGAATGAAAGAGAAGACAAGAGGGATCAGTGCGCGTGCCTAATTGGCTGGGAAATTCAACAACGAATAGACATGTTTCTGACGCTACTGACGTGCCGAAAAAATAGAAAGGGCAATGGGAATGAAATGATGATAGACAGATAAAGTTTAAGTAAGTCTACTAAAGAAAATCTTAAACCCACTGCGTTTTATGAAAATTTTAATGAAAGTCGAAGTAAATTTCTATTATACGAGTAGCAATATTAACGATATTCTCAGTAATTACTTTCAGTCACCGTAGCTGACACATTTTTGAAAAAAACAACAATGGCTGTTTGAAGCACAGCTGGCAAGAGCTTCTCTAATCAATATGCATTTAAATATTTCGGAGATATTTATAGCACTATTATTTCAGACAAAAATGAACTAGGAGCTGAATGGGTGGGTGGGGAGTAGCAGAAATACGAATACGCTGCGTTAGAAATTCCCCCTCATTCAATGCTTGCATATGAGATTCTCGATAGTGGAAAATCCCATCGAATCATAACCTCAGCCTAGACTAGAATGAATAGCTAAATATAGCAAATTAAAGCCAAAACCGAAATTCGTTTAGAACCGAAAATGCGAAATTGCAAAAATGACTACTGCGTTAGGCAGATGTTCAAATGGATTGCGGCATGCAATTTTCATTTTCTTCTTACAAATCTGAACTAAACTTCAATGTAAAATTTATAACTTTTTTTCACATACATTTGACCATTCAGACCGAACGTTTGTCATTGATAGTCGAACAACTGGTTTAAAATTTAAGCGTAAAATTGTGCAGTGAATATGTGGGTTTAAATTTGCTGGGCACACTTTGAATTCAGTTTTTGCAAAGGTGCATTACACTGTACAATTCAGCGAAGCATGTACGTGAACATAATGCACTAGCAGTGGAGAGATAACACGAGAAAGAAAATCTCGAGACTTTAGACACAAATTGTAAAAATGAACGCATGTGTTGTGTTTCTAACTGGCTATTTCTCTAAACCCCAGCTTGGTTTTTCTAGTATTTTCACTGAAACTAACTGACACAGAGCTGTTACTTTTATTGAGCTAGAATACAAGTTTTAGTCTATGCAGACTGAATTGAAGTAATCTTGAGATCTCGAATATGTCTAGTGGTAAGTGATTTTTGTATTATCACTAGTATTATCATAATTGTGAGTGCCAAAATTGTAAACGAGATATTTTTATGCTAACTCAGTAGTTAGAAAACTATTTGAAAGACAATTGACTATATTCGATGGGTTTGTACGGTCTATATAAGGCCTCTAGATAGTCATCCTTGGAAATTTCAGTGTGAGACGGACCTACCTGAAGAAACATAAAATACTATGTGTTAATGAATGTTTCAGAAAACTTGACTAACTTTGGCAGGAGTGCCCTGGAAAAAGATTTTCCCCACGTGGCTGCCACACAGGTAACTATGCTCAACTCCGGGTCGTTTGGCCTCTCACCAAAGTCAGTGATTGACAAGAAGATGCGGTGAGTTCTCTGAATAGAGTTTTTCTTTTAAGCTTGCCTTTATAGCAGTTGATTGTTGCTTCGGAAAAGTATGCTAAATAAAGCCTAACACAATAAATTAGGAAGACTTAATGTCTGCATGAATTAAACCTAGCTTGGACTTGTTTAATATAGGGAAAACTAAAGCTATGGCTTTGAAGTAAGTTCTAATCGAATAAGAATTCGATGAATATATTACCATTCGTGAAAGCAACGTTCATCCAATTGTTATTCAAAAACGGGGTGCCAACGCAAGCACAAAAAATGAAATCATCGAAGCAGGGTTCCCTCACAAGCATGGAAATCAGGGGCCCGAAATATCCTAACGTCGAAAAAAATCTCCAGGGTGATATTGAGTGAATTTTTGACCGAATCATCACCATTTCGAAACTTTTAAACGATATGACTTTTCCTGCTTGTGACGGGTTATGATTTTCGACGATGTGATTTTTTGAGCTTCTGATGGGCCCCCATCGAAAACATGCAGATACATCGAAGACTTTGAAAGCTACGGTGATTACTACGTCCGCCAAAAGCTGCTCAGTCAAACATCCGACAGTGTCCAAGCTGTAGCCGAGCTTCTAGGCCTTCGTCCCGAACAGTGTGCCATAGTTGACAATGTTACAACCGGTGTGTCGAATCTTCTCGACAGCATTGTTAAGCCAGGCGATGCCATTCTGGTCAACTCGTGGACTTACGGCTCGGTGAAGATGGCCGCTAGTTTTTCCTCAAAAATAACCTCGAAAGATGCTAAAGGAGACATCAAGCTTAATGACACCGCTAATGTCGTGGAATTTCCAATCAAACTCCCGATAAAATCTGAGGACGATATAATCGATCAAGTGAAGGTCACACTCGATCGAAATTCGGATATTCGAATTGCTATTTTTGGTAGGTTCGTCTACTAATTGTAACCTACGGCTTCTTTTTTTAAGTTTAAAGCTAATTTGGAACTTTCGGTAGCAATTAAAAAAGAAGCATGCTGACTTTATAAGTTTGACTTCAAGAACAGAGATCTTCGCGCGCCCCAACCACGGCAGATCACATCACCAGTTCGACTGCATGTCTGATGCCGGTGCAGCGCCTAACCCAGATGTGCCGCAGTCGGGGTATCACGGTGATAATCGACGGAGCGCATGCAATCGGCCAGATTCGAGAACTCGACATCGAATCGTTAGGCGCCGATTTCTACATTGGTAACCTGCACAAATGGTGCTTCGCGCCCAAATCGGCAGCCCTATTGTGGGCCAGTTCAACGAGAATTGACGACATCAGACCGGCCGTGGTGTCCTGGCTGGCGCAGGATCCATTGGCCTCTATGCGATTCGCCTTCTTGGGCACCCGGGACACGAGCAGTGCCTGCGCAGTGAGCGATGCGGTTCGATTTGTGCGTGACACCTACGGTGGACTGGTGAGCAATTGCGGGAGTCTGTTCACTAGCTCATCATTGTTTTGTTTGCGGATTGCAATATACGTGCTTTTTGTCATTTGAATTTTTCGGTCGAAAGGCTCCTTCGTATTTGATGTACTTCTGAATTTAGCTGCACTATAACAACTGCTTTTTATAAAAATTCTCTGCGCATCTTTATTGGACTGAAAGTATGCTACAGGCGTATCTTGTGGGACACAGACGCTTAAAGCAACATCGTCCCACAACCAGCGATGGGGTATGACTATCCATTGCGCTGACTCTTGAAGCGCGTTCAGTCACACTAAATACGGTATGCAGGCATTGACACACACACAGGTGGCACCCAGTCACGCACTCACATAGTGTGTACAAACCAGTAATTCCAGGCATGTACACTCTCTATGCCTTGGAGGGTTGCCCTTATGGGTGTAAATTGAACAATTGGCCTAGAGTCTAACCAATTCGTGCACAAGGCCCCCAAATTAATGTGACCCTGTTCACGAAACCGCGCTAGGGAAAACAGTCAACCTAAAAACGCGGGGTCGAAACTGGACCAGTGGCACACAAGTCAGACGCGCTAGACCGCCGAGCCACTCGCCCCCTAAAGGCGTATCTTACGTGCAACAGTAATTCTTTTAATTTGATGGGCTTTAATCTTAAAACATGTTCAGAATAGTTAGTGACATTTAACTGTACGTCGCTTTTGGACTTAAATATAGAACTAAACTATCTTGTTAGCTACTAGTAACTGATTTCGATTCTCCTTTTGCTCTAATGACTCAAATTGATTTAAAGGAAATTAATGTTTCGAATCTATTTTCGGAATTCCTGTTGGTTAAAGGGCTTAACTTAGCTACTTAGCTTGGATTACTTTGAGGCTAAAGAGCGAAAAATAGACTAGAACATTTCAGTGAAATATCACCTATAAAATCAAATTTGTTCAAGCACATTAAATTGTTAGGACAGAAATAGAAAACTACTTTGAACCTTATCAAAAAAGGTACCTTATGAAACTTACTGAAACACAGCAACGAAAATGCGTTAATTTGATTCGCATCCCCTCAAGCTGCTTGGCCAGAGGGACTACTTTCCTTTGTCAGGAGGTTCATCGGGGACAAAGTAAAAAAATTATGCATTGCAAAGGCAAAGCATTGTCTTGTCATTAGCTTAAGACAATGGAAGGGTAGCTAACGCAATTACACGTTCCAAAGTCTCTTGGATGCCAGCTTTTATTTTCTGAGACTTAATTGTAGGCCTAAATTCTGCATTGCAGATCCGTGGATCATATTAATTAGATGGTTTTTTCTGCTAATCTCAATCTCTTGATCTGCAAATACATGTTAAGAAGTATTTTTCCGGCAAGAGGCTTCTCCAATTTAATTTGCCGTCTCATTCTCTTTTACTACGTAAAAGAGATTTTCGTTACGCTTGATAAATTTCTTTTGCTTCTCGGGCAAACACTTCTCACTGCCTCAGATGCTTTTAGAGATGCTTTTTGTTTTAATTAATTTACTTTTAAATCCGAAAACCGTCACATTTTCCGAGTGGAGAAATACTGGAAGCCATACATTGCCCTATGGAAATAGAAGAGCGCCTTGAATTACGTCATTAAGCTTAATTTCACACAATTGCTTGGCTTCAAATAATGGAAACAATCTGAAGTTTCTGTTCTGATGCATATAAGGTTTAGGTAGACTGGCCTGTGTAGTCAATTTAGGCCTATTACTATTTCTAACTAAAGAACACCTAAATTTTAATCCCAAAAATGAATTGAATCGTTAAACGCCCTACTTTCTGGGCCCACTATTTTTTAATTCCGTATAATATTCGTACACACTCGTACTTATTCTACCATTACTTAGGTTGTATTAACTCATGGACCCAATTGGAGACAATTTGCAAAGATCCATCCAACAATTCTATTCCAGATTCGGATTTACAAATACTGCAAGGAACTTGCTGACGAGGCCTCGGAGTATTTAGCGACGGCATGGGACTCGAACAAACTGCCGATCCCACCAAATATGGAGGCACCGTTTATGCGGCTGATAGCTCTGCCCAGCCATCTGCAGTGCCGCGAAATTCTTGCCATGGTTTGTTCACTAATATAGAATTTTGAAAATTATGTTAATAAAGCATAATAAATTTTGGTGAAAAGAACAGTCTAAAATTATCAAAAACACTAAAAAATTGAAACAGCGCATAAAAATACTCAGAAATTAGGACTGTACAAAGAAAATATAAGGTACGAGTAATTGTGTACAGCGTAAAGAGCCAAAGTCTGGTTGTTTTAAGTTTTTGTCAAAATATTCTATGGGTTCTTAAATTCAATCTGTTGCGCTGCTTTGATAAACTCGATATTTGACGCTGAAGAAATCCAAAATTGGCACTATTAGAGATCAAAGAGTTCTCTGACTCAAGATTTAGTGATGCAAGCAAGAATTTCGAAACAGCACTGTGTAGGTTTTCAACCAAATATGGGTCAAATTTTAAATCAGTTTTAATGTGACCTTAGGCGCTCCGCTTTATTATGTCTATTTGAATCTGCTTTTGTGTCAATGAAATTTCGATAATTTATAAATAACAAGACGCACCATTTTCAAGAATTATGTAAGGTCATTTGAAGCAGAGACCACTGGGAGGACAACACCCTTGATTGACAACGTAGCTATAGGTGGCAGTAGCACAGGTAACCTGATTTTTTCAAGGGTCACGATGAGGGTCTACTCTTGGTTATTAGGGCGTTTCTAACCTTTCGGAGACAAGTGTCCCGTGTGTAAAAGAAATGGCAGCATATTGTAATGAAATTGAACAAAAAGTCTTGTCACAACATGGTTCTATATGTAGGGGATAATTTGCTTGTAGTACGATACATAACTTTTTGCTCTCAATGGTGAATCAGTAAATAATATTGAAAACAGAAAATATTCAGAAATATATTAAAATCGATTTCAGACAACTGAATACCGTTTAATGAGTCCCATGTGGCAGTTTCTACTAAACAAGCTCAAGATGGACCTTCTTATACTGAACATTCAGGAGACTCTGTACGTCCGTATCTCCTGCTCGATTATTGTCGACATGGAAGACATAAGGAAGCTGGGCGAAGTCATGGTGAAGCTCACGAAAGAAGACTTTTTAAATTGTTAGTTCGGTACTAACAAATTAAAAAAAGTACTTTTACATTAAAAAGATTCGAATTCTGCAGTAAATGAAGTACTTCAGACATTTATTAATAAATACACAAGTATATGAGGAGAAATTTTTTTGAATAAATCTATTTCATTAAATCTCTATGTATTTTTTTCGCTTACACTATTAGATATACTGTAGCATAGCTACAATGCTTGTAATAGCGTGTTATTTATCTAAATTAATGTTTGGCTCTGATTTTATAGAAATTCTTTTTTTGCTCTATAAAATTATTTTACTGAGCACAGTAGCTTCCCAATACTTTTGATTTACCTATATTTTTTACGCCTTGTTACGTCTAGAGTAGCTAAATAATCTTTAAAACTACATGTACGTGTACGCCAGTTTAATATGCAAAACCAGAAAGTGGCAAATTTGACTTCACTTAGCTGAGTGACTTTCGATCAATCCATGTATTGATTTCTTTCGAGTTAAATAAAAAAGCTCGAATAAAAATGCTTGAAAGCTTAACTTTATATATAAGGAAATGAAAATAGCTATAATGATGGTTATCTAATTTATTTATACTTGTTCGAAAATTCAAATTTTGATCAAAATGTCTAGTCGATTTTTATACAGTAAACCATGCATCAATCTAAAAAAACTTTAACCACTGTCTCAACATATAGCTACGACTAAATTTGATTGATTATTATAGAGACAGAGAAACGACAGCTTAAAAATCTCCAATTAGGACTCTCAGTTATTAACTGTACTACTATGTAGTAGCAAAGCGGGAAACTTTTCAAAATAATAATTTGAAAAAAACCTTATTTCACAAAATGGCTACAACACAAGATTAAATCATTATTTGCATATTATTTGAGGATTACGCTTATCAATTAATCTGTAATAATTCGTATAGTTTCGGTAGGTTAAGTTTGACGGTTAAAAATCGAGTAGGATTTTGTTCTAAAGGCATTAAAAAGCAAACCAAAAGAAATATTTTCAAGCTTTTGTTAAGAAAGTGACTTTTTTCTAAAAATAATCGCACAGTGCGACGCCGCTGATGCTGCACTTTTCATTGCTGCAACGGTCGCCTCGAGAAAAACTATTATTGCTACGAAGAACATCTTCACTGCTGTTGCCACCACACTTGGTCGTGCGAGTTAGATTGCTGCCATATGCTGAATCAGAGCAGTCCGAAACTTTCTTGCCGGCCACAATGCCAAAGACACTCCGGCCTTTGTTAATTTGCTGTGAATTTTTTCGCTCTCGTCTAGATTTAATTCGCAGGAGCAGCAGCTCGTAGGCAGCCTCAACTAGCTCAAATATTACCATGATCGACATGCCTAAATACAGACCGAGAATACCACCAGTGTCGCTGACAAAATTGCCAAATTTGTAAGCTTTCGTGTGAATAATGCGTCTAAGGCTGCCACGGCTCACGCTGAAATGTAATCGTACAAATGCCTCGTCAAGATAGTCGCTCAGAGCTTGCTCGTCTCGGCTGGTATTCCATAGGCTTTGATTGGCCAGGTGCATCAGAAAAGCCAAACCCGGCTTGTCGGTCAGATCTTGGTGCTCATTATGAAGGTTTTGCACGAACCGGGCGGATGCTTGGCGGCCGGGGTATTTGGCGCTTGATATGTCAGCTTTGTATCTGACCTGAAAATGATCACAATATACTGGTAAGATAGCAGTGGGTCGATCAGTTCACTATAGAGTTCATGAGCTCCTGATTGTAAGTGAGTGTTGCACATGTAGTGGGAGTCTGTGAAATTGCACTAAGACCTATCAGCGTTGTAGTACATGTACACATGCCAGGTCATTTGAAACACAAGTCTGAGAAATTTCGAATATCATGCGAAAAAAATCAGAGCACTTATTGCGTTAAATTTACCTCACTGCAGGCACTTTTACTCCGACATATTTCCACCACTTTTTTACCGATTTCAAGACTAAGAGCCGAACCACTTTCCATAGTCATTTGAATTAGTTGTTTAGTGGCTTTTTTGGACATTCCAGTAAGATTTTTAATGTGCTCCAACTCGTTAGGTAGAGGGATTAGGCTTCTATTGAACAGTGCTGGTAGTTTAGAGCACTCCCGCTGCCACTCGGCTACTATGCAGGTGAAATAGCTGTACTTGAAAGTTCGCAATTCGCCAGTGTACGGATCTCGAAATCGGGACAGTGTCAGTTCAGAGGAGTCTTCGTTAACGCACTCGTTGCGAAACTCTTCATGGTCGCGAAAGTCTTCTTCGGCGTGCAGGCTCACGCGGTAGTAAGCGCCCGGGGACAGCAGAAAGTTGGCAACAAACTGGCTGGGATAGTGACCACGCGGTGCCAGGAAAACACGGAGTCCAGAGCTCAAAAATACTGGCCATTCCGAAAGAGACCTTCGCATATGAGTGGTCGTGGGCTGCTTACTGCATAATTTACTTTACTCATCATAAATTTACAAGTTATTTATTTCTAGTAATTAAAAATTCAGTTCTTACCAGTCCCAGGGTAGTAAATTCTGGCTACCATCGTGCATGTAGAGCTTTTTTACTCGCTCTTGACTGTTCCAAATCGTCTGGAGCTTTTCGTTTCGCGGATCTAGAAATATCAGCGTTTCCACACCGGTGTTAGAATCAGAGCTGGTGCAACGAAGAGCGTCTGCAGCTTCCTGCGACAGTTCAATTCGAAAGCAGGACGGATTGGCGTGATGATGAAAGGGCGTCACGCGCACGCTGTCCTCAGGGTTGCCAACGACGGGTATGGTGCTTTGGAACTGTGCGTATATAATGGTCTGACTTTGCCGAGCTGCAAGCCAATCAGCCCACAGACGATACGGTAGAGAGTGAATCGCGTAGCTCGACGCCATTTTTTTGTATTTCTGATGCGTTGAATCGTTTGTCAAATTTTCCAGAATTGGTTGAATCATGCGCACAGTACGGTCCAAACGAGTGTTAATCTCTTTAATCTTAAAGAAATTTCGTGAACATTATGGATAGGTTCTCTGGATCTGTTGACAAAATTCGTATACTCGTATCATATAAAAACGGTGTGATCTTACCTGATTGTCATTCAGCATTGTGTGAAACGACCCGGCAACTGGATGATTGTTGCACAAGTAGATATCGGGAAATTCGAATTTTCTCGATTGATCAAAGTAAGTAGCAATTTCCTGGGCCCACAAGCGCCTGCAGATGACGCTTAAGTTGAACAGAAACAAGCAGACACACGCAAAGCACACTGCCGCCCACATTAGCCTGATACTGGTATGCTTGGCCTGAACTATGCGAGCCACGCCGTGAGCGTATGAGCGTCTCATTGATGCCAACATGAGCGGCATAATTTCTGGGCTCAGCATTTTCTTTACATCTTGCTGAAGTTCATTGTGTTGGCTTGCTCGCAGACTCTCATCCGCCTTTTTCTCCATCATTAGACGTTTTGATCGTAGGTGACTCCAGCTTCTCCTCGTTCAGACCCCGTTTTTATACATTTTGATCGCAACTCTACTTGGCTAAATTAACTGATACGAGCAAATCAGTTTGCTGAAAATTACTGATTTTTGGTTCCAATATTTGCTTGATAAAAAATGCTTTTCTTCAGCCTCTCTATATACGCTTAGTACTATTTGCTTTAAGCCCGAGACTGTGGCAACATACGGTACAAGTGCCAGAAATAACGCTGGGGTACTTCGGAGCTCAAACCAGCCGTATTGGCTCTCGGAAAAATGTTTGATAAAGCAAGGATGAAGTGTTGAGAGAATATTATTATTGAAAGAAAGTAAGCTTAATTTATTATTTTACTATTGCGATTGATTAAACCCCAACGTAGCAGCGACAAATTAAACAAATAAGCCATGCCGACTGACCGTTCTAATTCTAACGTATTTTTTCTACATCATTCTGCCTGCCTCTCGTTTCGGCACAGTATCAGATACGTCTTATCGTCTTCATATAGGGCACCAGAAATTTGCGCAAACATTGCGAATGGGAACTTAAATCTATTTCACTCTAGATTAAGGAGCTAAGAGGGTATATTTTCATCTAACTTCGTTTGGACATGCAATTCCAACCAACAAACTGCTGGACAACGATAGCTAATAAAATCAGGAATATTTGCACTCCAACAAAATCGTAAATCAAATGTGACCTTTTCTTCTGAAGTAGGAAACTTTTTAACGAAATAAATAAGGTGCAGCACCGCCTCGAAATTCCTTTTTTTAGCTGGAGATCTTCGAGGTACAAGCGTATCAGTCTATCAGTTTTTGGGCACTTACATTAAGTTGAGCCTTTAAACTTAAGTATGCATACTTTCCATTCGAAATCAAGCCATTAAAAAACCAACAGTATTGAAGAAAAACTGTTAGTTAAGCACCAAAAAGGACTCATGTATGCCATTAAGTATGCATAAACAACGTCTTCATGCATCAAAAGTGTAAAAATATAGTGAACTGCTAATTCACCTAGTTGCTCAGTGTGTTCAATGTATAGCAATCATGTACAAAAAATGAATAATATAAATTAGTAGCCAAGATACTCAGAACGCCCCTTAAAATTGAAAACTAGGGATTTCTTCCCTTTATGAATCTATTGCTGTATTGGCTTCGAAATTACTCGTAAAAATGGCAATTAAACCATAGATAGTTGTTTTACAAAAGCAGTCCTACTTCATCTTTTTAGCATTAGAACACAAATAAGCTGTGTTACATGGTCGGCATCACAAAAGAAACGTGAAGCAAGGGTGTTTTTAGAATTTTTCGAGAGCGCCAAAGCGAAAATAGTCAGGGAATCATTTTCGGAGCTGTTTTAGAGGCCGGCATGGATAAAAGTCGACAATATTTATTTAGCAGCGATCAGCGCAAAGCGTTGTTGTCTCTGTTCGACCAATTCGACGACAATAATAACGGCAATCCGAGTTTCATTCGCCCCAGCCCGGTGGACATCGACTATCGTGACGAACTAGTTGAAAATGACGATACCGAGCTGAGGGAGACGAATTCGGCAGCTGAATCAGCTTCATCATCAACTATTACGAGTACGGACTCTAGTAGAAAATTACGAAAACTTGAGGATCAAGGATTGTCAATTGGCACTACAAATAGCAGCTGGCGAGTACCGCCAAGCAAGGCGGCGGGTTGGTGAGTTTTCCGATCAAAATCGCATTCACGTTATGCTTTGGAGTGTGGTCTCATTATTTACCAATTTATTCATATTTTTATTCTTTATCTTTCACACCTTTCTACGCCTCCACTTAATTTTATGACACTTTTGATTGATATTGTTTTATTCAAGTACCTCCTTGATGACATAGGTTCGACAAAATCTATTATAAAGAGTTTAGGCTACAATCCACAGTGTAAACTATCAAAAAGTGGAATCTAAGCTCTGCTAGGACTGTCGCAACCGGTTTCTGTTCTCTTAAGCGTCTTCAGACGACCTCACCCAACAACTCTGTTGTCTTAACAGAAGGGAGTTGTAGCCTAGTGGCTAGGTCGTGGGTTCGACTCCCGGCCCCTAGGAGACAATTTTTGCCCTTGAGCAAAGCACGTAATCCCGCATTGCTTCAGTCCACCCAGCTGTGATTGGGTACCAGCATATGCTGGGTAATAACTGATCCTGAAGCAGGCCTATCTTATCCTGTCACTGTGTGGCTTTGTGAGTGAAGATTCACTGTTCGCCAGGCAGGTTCAAAATAAAAAGATGGAGCTGGCAGTGGGGTACGTGTCTACCATGCCCGAGAGTGTTTCAGGTGCAACGGGTGTGCAGTATTCACCTGCATCAGCACCCGCGCTACAGGTTTACCTATCAGCGTCTGTTACTATTATTAACAGAATTCCTACTTATGCTCATAATCATTATCATCACATTGCGCAATTTCTGAGTCTTTCCTGTAAGTTTGTAGCACTATTTACTAAATTTCTACTTGTAGTAGACTATCTCTTATCCACGGTGCCATAAAAAAGCTAGCAGCAATCTTAGAGACTTCGAATCGAAGTAAGCAGCCATAATTTTTCCATTGGGCAGCGCCACAGCTTCGAGCAGCTCGTTCAGAGTCTCCAGCTGGCGTCCGGACATGTCAGTCCAGTGCCAGCCGCAGCCGCCGCAGCCGACAACGCCGCAGCTGATGGACGCTCTGAGCTTCAACAGCTCGGTAAGGCCTCAATCAGCCGTAGACTCGGTGTCCACACTGCAAGCGACTGAAATTGCTGCTCAACCAGTTAGCGCGTCTAAAGCTGCCATCGGAGCGTCGCACGAGCTGAATTACTCTACTGTCACGGACGACGGCTTGGACACCAGTGACACACCCTGTCCCAGGAAGCGGAGACGCAAGCGCGGCGGCAAGGGCAACAAAATTCGACAATTTCAACCGCAGCAGCAGAAAAAGCAGGCGACCTTAAAAGCGGAGCAGTTTTCTCAATATTTGCGGCCTGGATTGTCAACTGAGGACGATGAGGATAGTCTCCAGTACTTGTTGAGAACACCGCATAGTCGTAGTTTTTGGATCAGGGTGAGCGAGAATGCACTTAGTTAAAATTTTGCTTTATAGAATTTCAATTTTGTGATGAGATCTTCTGATTTACCGACTCGAACCGTGTGTTGAAATATTAATAAATTTGACTCAGTAAAATGTCTCAATGGGACTCAGGCGTCTTAATAGGACTCAGTGAGGGGTATCAACAGGACTCAGTAAGGTGTCTCAATAGGACCCAGTGAGGTGTCTCAACAGGACTCAGTAAGGTGTCTCAATAGGACCCAGTGAGGTGTCTCAACAGGACTGAGTGAGGCGTCTTAGTAGGAATCAGTGAGGTGTCTCAATTGGACCCAGTGAGGCGTCTCAATAGGACTCAGTAAAGTGTCTCAATTGGACCCAGTGAGGTGTCTCAACAGGACTCAGTGAGGCTTCCAGATAATGCTTAATAGGTCTTACAATGGAGTCAACATTGCCCCCGTAGCTTATTTACCTACAAGCTCATAAAAGCAAACAACAATCCCTCCATGCCAGTCGGATCAGCGCAAGGACTACCAGGAACAGGAGCTGCTGGCTAGAAGAAGAGAGATGCCAATCCGATCAAATCGAACCACTCAGCTCCGGCTTCAACGCTTAGAAACGGCTAGAAATCAGCAGCGACTTCGGGCGATTCGACTCACCAAACAGCTCAGCGAGAGTCGGCAGAATCAGCTGCGACAGCAACGCCAGCAGAAACTCCAGGCCGAACAGCGGGATAGGGAGCGTCGACGAAAGGCTGAGGAGGATGCTCTGCAGGTGAGAGAGATTGTTGATGGATGTGAGAACTTTGAAATAAGTCGTGGCATTAATCGATGGATAAATTGTGGAATAGATCGATGAAAAATGGTCGTTAAAGTTAAATAAGTTAAATCTGCAGGAGGGCTGCAGGCAGTTTGACGCTTAAAGCGACATCGTTCCACAACCAGCGACTGGGCATGACTGTCCATTGCGCTGACTCCTGAAGCGCGTTCAGTCACACTAAATACGGTATGCAGGCAGACACAAACACAAGCCGGCATTCCAGTCACGCACTCACATAGGGTATACAAACCGGTAATTCCAGGCATGTACACTCTTCATGCCTTGGGGGGTTGCCCTCATGGGCGTAAATTGCACAACTGGCCCATAGCCCAACCAATTCGTGCACAAGGCCCCAAATTAATGTGACCCTGCGCACGAAACCGCGCTAGGGGAAATAGCCAACCTACAACGCGGGGTCGAACCTGGACCAGTGGCACACAAGGCAGACGCGCTAGACCGCCGAGCCACTCGCCCCCCTATGAAAAATGGTCGAATAGGTCGATGAAAAATGGTCCAATGATTTGATTGAAAAATATTTGAATAGATTAATAGAAAAATGGTCAAATAGATCGATTAAAAATGGTCGAATAGATCGCTGAAAATTGGTCGAATAGGTCGATGAAAAATGATAGAATAGATCGATGAAAAATGTTCCAATGGGTCGATTGACAAATATTTGAACATATTGATTGAAATATGTTCGAATAGGTCTATGAATTAATTTTTGAATAGATCGATAGGTAAATGGTTGAATAGATAGATAGATAAATTTTTAATAAACAAATGGACGAAAACCCAAACCACCACGGAGGCCGAGCGGGAGCGCAACGACATGCGTCGCCGAGCTCTGGCGCTGCAACGGCAGCAGCGCAACCGAAGCGCCCTGGGCGTGCCGAGCAGCAGCAGCACCCGGAGCCGCAACACCACCCTGACCAGTCCGAGTGGCAGTCGGACGCAGGACAACTGCACAGATCACGACGCGGAGACCACTGTGTCCCTGGCGACGGTCACTATGCCGTTGGACAAGGATGAGGAGGAAGTCAGGTCGGCAAAGGCCAGGCTGTTCAAATACAAGGACAACGCGTCCACTCAGTGGCAAACCTGGAGAAAGCAGCAGCAGAAGCAGCAGAAACAACAGCAACAACTGCGTTATAGTTCGCAGGCTACCAGAGCGAGTGACATGTACGACCGAGGCAGTGACAATATCCTGGAGGATCGGGAATCTCTTAGTGGATTCGGCTCAGGTGACGTCGCTGCTGCTTCTCCATCGCCAAAGATACGACAGGAAACTCGTCTGCCAAAGGAAGAAGTCGAAAAGCAAAACCAGGAGAAGCAACAGCAACAACGTAAAGTTCAGCAAAACATTTTCAACGCTAAATTAGGCGGGTGAGTCAGATCATTGTTGTCTTCAATTGTTACGCTTTTCAAAAAATATCTTAGCAAGGAAGCTGACTGTAGCCTAGTACTTAGGGGGTCCGACCAACGACGGTAAGGTCCTGGACTCGATTCCTATCTCTAGGAAATGATTTTTGCCTTTTAGCTCGTAAGCAAGGCACTAAATCCAAAATTACTTTATTCTAGCCAGTTATTCTCGATGATTATCTTTAATTTGCATGGGGCAAAAAATTGGTTCAATTTTTTCGCTTGAATGTCTCACTAAATAGCTGAAAGTTATAGACAAAAAATACACTTTCTTTTAGAACTTTTAGGATCAATTTAACAAGGGAGAAACCGCAGCAGGAGCGACGACCGCGTGCTGAACATTATCAACAGCAGCAGCTAGCCATCACGGATGAAACCCAGGGGCAGTCGGAGCAGTTGCAGCAGACTCAGCAGAAGCAACAACAGCAACGCCAAGAGGCCGGTCAGCATGAACAAGAAAACAAGCGAAGCGAATCTCAAGAACAACCGACATTCGTAGAGGAAACGCAAAAATCGCCGTTTGACAGACAGGCCACTGTTGACTCGGAGGAGACCCTGCAGCGCCGAGCTATCGGTGAGGGTCTTCTAGCGGACGAAAAATACAATGCTTCCAAATGCTTAGTTTTCATTATCTATGATATTATTGATTTCTAATTTATCTAGCTCTGGAACGTCTTCGAGAAGAGTTTCTTCAGGGCGTTGAGACTCGCCTATTCGGCACCGGTGACCAGCTCGAGATCGGCGACTCGAACGAGCCAGCGGCGCCCTCCGCCGCAATAGCCGCCGTGGACGAGTTGTCCTCTTTGGGCGGCCAGCTGTTTGCCGAGTTTAGCGAGCTCAAGAGCGACTTGGCCAGACTGTTGGACGTCAAGAGGCAGGGTAGGTGCTGACTGAGACACATTGACTGACTGGGTGAGTGGCTGACTGACTGACCCTCTCATGAACATACTCTTCATCACACGTCCACTCAGCGTTAAACGCCAACGTAGAAGCTGGACAACTGGCTGAGAATCAGCGCCAGTTGAATGCCAAAGTGCAGCAGCTGGACAGCCTAATCAAAAGGGTAATGCAGCACATTGATAATGGCGGCAGCAGCAACAGCGGCGGCGGTTGCAGCGGCATCACAGAGGCGACCGATCCTGCAAGCGTTGAGCAACGCAAGGTGAGGAATCAAGTTACAAGTCATTGTTAATCCTATGAGTAAAATGGATTAAACCTTCTTCACATTCAGTACGCCGAGCTCATCAGTTTCGACACTTCGGCCAATGCGGTGGCTAGTGAGTTATCACCATCGAGGTACCCGCCAGCAGCACCAGCTGAGCAGTTGTGTCAGCAGCATCAACCGCGCTTGTCGCGTGAGTGAAAGCATCTCAATAGTCTGATGTAATTACTTAGAAAGCGATTAGTTTATCATTACCAATAAATACATTTTACAAAACGATATTTTTTCAGCCTGCAACGCAACGAATGAAATTTATCGAAAAATTGATCCTCCTTGTCGGCACTGTGCAGCGCCGGTGTAAGTCTATTTGTGCAATCGTATAAACAGAACCATCTCGCTGGTTTCCATACTAACTTTAGCTTCACTCTTTAAATTTAACCTGTTACAGTCAGCTTATTTCGTCTGAATAGTTTCCTCTGATCTTATAGCTCCACAACAAGCATTATTCGCAATGCTTACACACTACGAGCGTATCATTTCAAATTTACAGGCCACACTTTGATACTTATCTAATTTTATCTACTTCACTTCAAATGTGCATTGTGCTGTGATTTTAGCTCGTAATCAATTCCTAAACTCCTTCAGTCCGAATGTACACTACGCTCCTATCTTATCTATCGTTACCCACCTCACCAGTGGCGGATCTAGGGGGGGGGGGGCGCAAAGGGCATGCGCCCCCCCGTCAGGGCTGAGCATCCCAGTTGGTTAGTTATGGTCACTAAGTTTCTAAAATTCTAGTCTAGTGTCCAATATTCATTCTAGTGTCTGGCTAGATTCAGCTAAAATAGGGAATAGGAGAATAGTATAACATGTATGTACTGTAGTTAATATTGTTGATACTTAGTTCACCACCCCGCAGTAGTGTAGACTTCACCCACCCCGACACCCCTTTCCCCTCTCCCCACGGCCCGCCCTTTCTTCAGACTTCAGAGTACATTCTCCCTCCTGCCCTGCCCCCAGACCCTCCAGCTCCAGACCTCATTCTCTCCCTCCCTTGTCTCAAACCCTAAATACGAGTATTTATGACCGCTTATCAGCTTCAGACAGGCACCCACTTCTTGCTAAAATTAGCTTGCATCTAACTGCGTGCTCGTTTATAAGTCACATTCACAACATTTACATGCACATCATTAGACAAAGACATTGCATGAGACAAGTATAGTTTTGTCAATAATGAAGAAGTTGTTCGAGTTTTTTCCTCGGAAACGCAAAGTCGCAGAATCTCATCAAGAATCTGAAGTGCAGCCTCTGCATCTAGATGTACAGTCAGCGGCAGACACAGACACTGCAGAAAGAGCAATTAGCAATAGCCAGTCTGAGCACATTACTACATCTGAGTCTGAGTCTGATATCAACAATGCAGCTAAGAGACTAAAATCACAACATTCTGTCGAGATCAGAAGCACTGGAACTGCAGAGACTAGCAGCTCTAACTCAGAGGCTCAAAATCAGTCTATGAAAAGCACTGCAATCGAACCGCGAGACTTTGGGCTGGAATTTGATGTACTGCGTGGACCAGATGCAGCTTTGCGTAGCAGCCTAACCCCAAAGCAGAGGCTTGACTTAATTGACAATTTTTGGCAGCCAAACACAGACAGCCACCCATTTCCAACGACTAAAAAAATGAGCGGGAATCGTGTCAATCACCGCCGAGTGACTCGAGGACACTTTCAAAAATATCCATGGCTGGCCTATTCTGAGAAGTATCGAGGTCTTTTTTGCCGTTTCTGTGTTCTTCACGCCAAAGGACGAATCAATGGTACTGACACTGGTCCATTGGTGCAGCGTCCACTGACCAACTTCGGTGATCTGGATGGTCACGCCAAGGCCAGCCTGCTGAACGTGTCAGCGACAGACTAACAGGGCAAACATTTCGGCTACATCAGCTGCTGAGTATTACCGTTTGGCTGTCTACAATACCTATCTCGACTCGATAATTTCTCATCTGCTGTCGCGATTCGCATCGCATGAATCGCAGGCATCGCGATTGGTTGCCCTTGTACCAAAGTATGCTGTTGATTCAAGCTTCGAGAGTCTCAGCCAAGCTGTGGAAATGTATGCAGCATATCTTGACGACACTATCACGATTGCTAGTGAGTATACCTTGTGGTCTCGCAAGTGGCAGCGTGCCAAGGAGGAGGGTGCTCAGTTGCCAAAGACAGCAGTCGAGACATTGAAGATGATGTCAGATGACAGTCGCTTTTCCAACATCCAGACGCTTCTAGTAATCTTCGCAACTTTGCCAGTCACAACAGCTACAAGCGAACGCTCATTTAGTCACCTTCGAACGCTTAAGACCTACCTTCGAAGCACCATGACTGAAGATCGTCTAAGCAGTCTCGCCGTTGCTTATGTCCACAGATCCATTGACATCCCCGCTGAAGATGTCGTTGACCTCTTTGGTGCCAAGAACAAGAACCGTCGGCTCCAGTTCTAACTTTGCGTTAGCCTTAATTTTATTCACATTTTGTGCAATTAACTAATACTTGAACTAATATTTGCTTGCGTTTAAGTATTTGTTTATGTCAATTATTAATTTGAAATTGTAAACTGAATACAATTATTATCTACTTCTCGTAGCAACCCCACTACCAGTAACCATGCAGTGTCAATGCAAGCATGCAGAAAGCTGCTTTTTATTAGACGATCAGACGCCTTAAGTGTTACAACTACAAGAATGTAGTGTATTTTTCCTTTATGTTACATTACTTACTTGTCATTTTCTTCATGCACTCATGTGGCAGCTATGTCATTTATTTTTTTCGTTTCTATGAGACTGTACTTTGTACCTACATGTAAAGTCTATTTTGTATTTGCATATGATCTATTTATAAAATAAAAAAATATGACGAATGCATGAAAATGTTCTTAGAAATTTTCTAAGAAACCAACTTTCACACTGATAAATAATATAGTATATATGACTGTATGAGTGAGTAATTAGCACATGCGCCCCCCCGTCAACCAATTCCTGTATCCGCGCCTGCACCTCACCCCAAATGTAAAGTACTTTCTCATCAAGTCTATCTAGCCACCTCACTCCTAATGTACAGTTCTCTCTTATCTAAATTAATCCTCGCCTACATTACTGAAAATGCTCGTAAAAATAGCATTGTAATATTATTACTACTCACTGATATTTCTAATTTTGCTTTATTGTACGATTGCCACAGTCACAACTGCACAATGTCGTCATCGGAAGCCGGGCCGCATGCAGTCAACCTGCATGATAAATCAATCAGTTCAATTCAAAACTCATTTCCGTCGGCTGTGAGAGACTCTTCGTACGAATCTGAGCACGCTAGACGCATTGTTGCCCAACTAAGAAAGCAGCTCGACATAATGCGACGCGCCTCCGAGGGTCTGTGGCAGCCGCCGCGACTCGAAGACCAGGAGCCCGAGCATCAGGCGCCTCAGCACAAGCTGCAGCCGAGATTCAAAAGCTTAGGCGACCCTATTGGCACAATCGAGCATCGTCGTAGGGTTTCTCGTCAGCGCGCGGTGGAACGCGATCCGTCGCAAGCGCGTCTCCTGCCGGTGGTGCTGCGGCATCGGAAGTGGCGCCCTGGGTCGCCAAAATTTCAAGCTTTCGCTTCTAATCGGTGCAACTGGTGCAGTGAGTTTGGTGGCTATTAAGGGGATCATCTAACCAGTGAGGTGAGAATCTAAGTGGCAAGTTGCATCACAAACGAATTTTCCCCTTGCCAACTACAGAGCGCTACCGCGAATCCGTCCTCCCGTTGTGGACGAACGCCATCCGAGCCGAGCTGTCATTCGACGAGCCAATCGGCGACTCCCTCCGCCTGCTGGGCAGCCGCCTTGGCAAGCCGCTGTCGCCCGACTGGGTGCTGAGCACCGCCGCATTCCCTGACGATGGTTGTCCCGGTGAGATTTGAGCGACTCGTGGAGATAATCACAAGGTTGGAGACAAATTCGAAAAGTTCTCTAACTCCCTCGCTCTCAAGGTCACGCCTCGATACTGGACCTGACGCAGACGCCTCACCAGGCGGGCCTAAAGCCCTGGCAAACGATCTTCGTCAGCGAAGACAACACCTCGCAGATGCTGGCCGAGACTGCAGCCGCTGCCACGGTCGCTGCGGCCGCTCCGCATTCGGTTGCTGCGACGGTAACTGCCGGCGTCGCGGTCACCTCGGCGGCCCCAGCGACTGGACCGTCGACTCGAGTGTCGGAACTCGGCACACTGCTCGCCGATGACAAGCAGCGAACGTCGCTGAGCTCGCCGCCGAAAACTGTCGCCGCGGTGCAAACGCAGACTCAAACGCCGCCGACTGTGTCATCCACGCCGACCATGTCAGCCGGGGAGGAGGCCGGGACTCTGACGGTGCTGCCGCCTAGACTGGCCAGAGTTTGCGAGCAGAGTAGGGTTACCCTGACAACCAGAGCCGCCGCTCAGCAACCCGAACCGCTGCCGGTTACCGCGAAGGCCAACAACGGAGTGGAAAAGTCGATTTCGGCGTCTTCGTGTCACAGCTGCCAGCAGTGCGTGTGTCGGCAGCCGCAGCTGCAGCCGATGGCGCCCCCGGCTTTTGTCAAGGGCGACATCTACGGCGACACGTTCGCGTGAGACCAGATTTTGATAGAGTTTGCGTGAAATTTTAGTTCAGTTTTAGAACCAGTTTGAGTTGGATTAATTTAGTGCGGTTTCAAGTGCAATTTTTTGGGCCAATTTTGTTTTGAATGCTGTTCGAGTGCAGTTAAAGTACATTTTTAGTTTTGTTCAAGTTCAACTTAAGTTTGGTCTGAGTTTGGTTAGATTTTTAGTTTAAGTGCTGTTTGAGTACCAGCCTAGGATTGATTCGAGTGCCGTTAAAGTATTGCAGTCTGAGTGCATCTATAATGAACTTTATAAAAATTTGGTTTGACTCTACCTTCATTTCAACATCATTTTTATTTCGTATAAAGTCAGTTTATTTGCACTTTTAGGAAATTTATAAAGGGCAGTTTAAAAGTGTATTTTTCGCGAACTTTCCCTACCGTTTGACAATTGCACTTCTAAGCAGTTAAATTGTAGCTTGGAGTGCATATCTTAGCAGAAAGTACGCCACCTGTCCACACCTTTACAGGCGGTCCCCCACAACGGCGCCCAAGTCAGCTGACGGTCGCGACCTGCGCACCTTCCAGACGGGCGACGGCGGCGACTGCGGCCTGCCAGCGAGCGGCCAGAGGCGTTCGCCAACCGCCAAGCCGGCTCAGTCGCCCTACACGCTGCCGCCATCCAATCCGAGCAACCGGGAGAATCAGCTGATAAATGCGGCCAATATTCACGGCGATTTCAATCTGGAAAGGAAAAAAAGTTGTAAGTGTAAATGCTTGTTGCGTGGGATTCAAGCAGCTCACAAATGGCACTCGGCTCTAATTAAACGCGAGTTATTTAATGGCTCAGTTTGAAGGTTAAATAGTGATTTGCCTTATTTGTCCCAAAACCCATGCAGCCCCAATGCCCAGCCCCTCTCAAGTTGGCCGGAACAGTCCGTCAGCTTGCTGGCACTACCGACCGGGAATCTACTCCTTCGTGTCCTCCTCGGACGCCTGCTTGAGCGGCGCCACCAATGATTCCTCAGCCGCTGTGAGCATTCAGTCTTCGGTGAAGTTGAACAAGCAGCCGGAGCAGCAGTGTCAGCTGCATGCTCGAGACGATATGCTAAGCACATCAACTGGTCTTGGGAATTATTAATTGACAATAAAACTGTCCCTGCCTGTCGATCATTTTTCAACTTATTTTCAAGCCATGCATCATTTCTAAGCGTACATCCATCATTTTCGTTTTTTTCAATACTGGCCGTTTGAAATCTCAAAGGCTCAAAATATAACTTTGCCAGCCAATCAGGTATTAGAAGTCACAGACAATCAGATCTTAGATATCGCAACCAATCAGGTATTAGAAGTCACAGCCAATCAGGTCTTAGATGTCTCAACCAATCAGGTCTTAAATGTCCCAACCAATCGGATCTTAGATGTCGCAATCAATCGGGTCTTAGATGTCACAACCAATCAGGTCTTAGATGTCACAGCCAATCAGATCTTAGATGTCTCAACCAATCAGGTCTTAGATTTCACAACCAATCAGGTCTTAGAAGTCACAACCAATCAGGTCTTAGACGTCACAACCAATCAGGTCTTAGACGTCACAACCAATCAGGTCTTAGACGTCACAACCAATCAGGTCTTAGACGTCACAACCAATCAGGTCTTAGACGTCACAACCAATCAGGTCTTAGACGTCACAACCAATCAGGTCTTAGACGTCACAACCAACCAGGTCTTAGAAGTCACAACCAATCAGGTCTTAAAAGTCACAACCAATCAGGTCTTAGAAGTCACAACCAATCAGGTCTTAGACGTCACAACCAATCAGATCTTAGAAATCACAACCAATCAGATGTAATTGGCTGGCAGTATGTTATCTGTGACGCTGAAAAAATCGTCCTTATGGCCAAATTAACATGCTTCGTCTTTCTGGAAAAGACTTCGTAACTATAAGATAAAGCATAACATTGTAACTAAACTGGAAGTTCTGTTTACAACGTAAGCAGGATTATTTATTTTCATTTTACTGAGGAATCATTTTCTTTTTCTATAGTACATTAACAAGTGCAAGTCACTCAAAATCCGCAGGTGAATTCTATTCGATGAACTGTACTAAATGTTTGGCAAACATCCTTCGAAACTTGTATAGCTGTTTTACAGCAATTTTTATGGAAATAATTTTTATTTCTCTATTTAAATATTTTTTGTTTATCTTCTATAAATGCGCTAGAAAGGTTTTATGGATGCAGGTCTTTTTAATTGTCAAAACGCGGTTCCTAAAATTTTCTGTTCCCACTTACTTTTCAAATCGATTCTTAGCTAAAACCTTTAAGTTGATTATTAGCTTTTTAGTTCCCATTTAGTTGCTATTGTCAAATAGTCTATAAAATTGGTTAAAATTCAGTTAATAAAACTTTATTTATTGCAACCAAGAGAAGATGCCACACTTTAAACTTTGCTCGCAAGTGTCTACTTATCTGCTAAGTAGTAAATAATTATATAGTAAGGTGTATGGTAATGGTAACTAAATTCGTTGCACTAAATATCTCTATCCTTATATTCCGTATCTATCTATCTATCTATTTATGTATCTTTACATGTACTTATTTTTACTCTATCGCTTTATCTTTCTATAACTGCAGGGTAATGCCAACCTAGCTTCAATGACAATCAGCCAAAAAATTAACAATTGGTCTTTTTGATTAGGGTAAAGTCCCAGCTGCCTTGCATTTTCAATGCTATTTAAAGCAATGGGATTCACAAAATGTTTGAGCGCTGACTGAAACACAATAGCTGATGGGTGCCGCGGATCATCGCGCATTCATTGTCTGTTCTCCCACTTTTCATCACTCGACGACATTTCAGTTTTTTATCAATCTTTTACAAAAACTTGCTTATTCTAGGCTGTAGTATTTGCAGGAAGCTGTGCCCCTGCCACATGAAAAATCAGAGGTAACCACTAGGCAATTAAATTGTTTGAAATTAATGCAATAATTGCATAGTAAAAGTGAGATGATGAGATATCAGAGTTAGATGATAAGATATTTGATTGAGATGAAGAGATATTTGGGTGAGATGATGAAATATCGTAGTGAGATGATGATAAATCGGAGTGAGATGATGAGATATCGGAGTGGGATACTGAGAGATCGGAGTGGGATACTGAGAGATCGGAGTGAGATGATGAGATATTGGAGTGAGATGATGAGTTATCAGAGTGAGATAATGAGAGATCGGAGTGAGATGATGAGACATTGGAGTGAGATGATGAGTTATCAGAGTGAGATAATGAGATATCGGAGTGAGATGATGAGATATCGGAGTGATATAATGAGATATCGGAGTGGGATACTGAGATATCGGAGTGATATAATGAGATATCAGAGTAAGATGATGATATATCGGAGTAAGATGATGAGATATCGGAGTGAGATGATGAGATATCAGAGTGAGATGATGAGATATCGGAGTGAGATGATGAGATAACAGAGTGAGATGATGAGATATCGAAGTGAGATAATGAGATATCGGAGTGATATAATGAGATATCAGAGTAAGATGATGATATATCGGAGTAAGATGATGAGATATCGGAGTGAGATGATGAGATATCAGAGTGAGATGATGAGATATCGGAGTGAGATGATGAGATAACAGAGTGAGATGATGAGATATCGAAGTGAGATAATGAGATATCAGAGTGAGATGATGAGATATCGAAGTGAGATGATGAGATAACAGAGTGAGATGATGATATATCGAAGTGAGATAATGAGATATCAGAGTGAGGTGATGAGATATCAGAGTGAGATGATGAGATATCGAAGTGAGATGATGAGATATCAGAGTGAGATGATGAGATATCAGAGTGAGATGATGACATATCGGAGTGAGATGATGAGATAACAGAGTGAGATGATGGTATATCAAAGTGAGATAATGAGATCTCAGAGTGAGATTGAGATTCAGGAGTGAAAATAGCAGAACCTTGGACTAAAAGGATGAGACAAAAGATCAAGATAGAATCCTTGTTGCAGCCAGTTGCCAGCTAATACACAAGCAAACAGCCGCCGGCCATGTGCACGAGGTACGGGCCGCACCTGCCTTCATCAATTTCTTGTCCATGTTTTTGCCCGCAGGAAGGAATCCACGTGGCCGATGTTTTTCTTGGGGCAATTCTGCCAATCCCCCCAGAGCCGCCAGAAGGTAAGGCAGCTGGGCCTGTCTGCGGGATGCCGCATCAGGCCTTTGTATAGTCAGTGTTGCTAGCAAAAGTACGCACAGATGCATTTGCGCAGCTGCTTTGTCGAAAGCTGCCGCTAAGCTACGGCTAGGGAATAAAACAATTTTTTTGCGCGCGTGTCGCAGGGTTTTTTTACGCCGACATCAAATTTCGGACTGCAATTTTAACACCGAATGATCAAACGCTGCGTTTCTTTCTATTCTTTGAAGGCAAATTTTTCTTTAAATTTCCCTTTACTGGGTCATCTGAAATTTTAGCCTCTGGCTGTCATAAAAATTCACCGCTTTTTCCGACGACTTCGAAATGGTTCATCCAGGATGAAGGAGCGGCGATGAAAATGATTTCTGTCAAGATAAATATTCATTTCTACTTTACTCTCCTATCCTCTCCTCTCGTCTCCTCTCCTCGCCTCTCCTCTCCTCTCCTCTCCTCTCCTCTCCTCTCCTCTCCTCTCCTCTCCTCTCCTCTCCTCTCCTCTCCTCTCCTCTCCTCTCCTCTCCTCTCCTCTCCTCTCCTCTTCTCTCCCTCCTCTCCTCTCCTTTCCTCTCTTCTCTTCCTCTCTAATCCTGTTGCCTCCTCTTTGGAATGAGTTGGCAGGTTCATTAATACCATAGCGACCATACCAAAAAGTTTTTCAACTTCTTTCCAGCCCGACCTAGCAAATTTTTCATCTTCTACAAGAAGCGGAGAATTGTTTACAATGCTGGCAGTTCTGTCCATCTGGAAAAGCCCCAGTTCATTGATTTTTCCAAGTCTTGCATAGCCACACACACACACAACTGCCCCTCACTTCCTAAACTGGGAGAGACTTCCTTTAGCTGCTGTGAGGGTCAGACGGACTTTCTGTAGCTAAGTAAAAAAACGTAGTCCATGCCATGATGTCCATTGACTAGAGACCCGTTGGAGAATTAATTCATCTAAAATTAACTATCATCTAGACACTCTGAAAAGTTAAAAATTATTATTAAAATATAGTAATGTAATTTATGTAATAAATCTTTCAAAATGTTAGAAAGTGGATTATTAAGTTCAGTCGAACTCGTACGATTTGAATTTAATTCCATTTTAATCTAAATTAGTTGGCAAGTCACGTGATGAGGAGATTGGAAGATTGCTGCAATTATAGAAACTTCCTGCATTAATGCAAATGGAGTTGCTCGGGGAAAATAATTGCTTAGGATTTTTCAAGGTAGAGGTGAACCTGATGAGGATTTAGCGATTAATTTACCAGCGCTTCCTCAATCCCTTAATAAATAATTATAGAAAGACTGTAGACGAAGGGAAGCTCGGATTAACATCCCTAACTCATTGGCTATGGAAATTTCTAATCACCCTAAGGAAAGTACTTTATGCATGCATTATCAATGCACTCCAGGGAGGCACTTGCTGAATAAAAAGAAGAACGCACAGTAACGATAGACATGAGCATACGGTAAACAGGGGCAGAACACAGGGTGAATAGAGAAAAAGAACACAATTTGAATAGGGAGAAGAACACAGCGTGAATAGGGAGAAGAACACAGGGTGAATAGGGAGAAGAACACAGTGTGAATAGGGAGAAGAACACAGTGTGAATAGGGAGAAGAACACAGGGTGAATAGGGAGAAGAACACAGCGTGAATAGGGAGAAGAACACAGGGTGAATAGGGAAAAAGAACACAAGGTGAATAGGGAGAAGAACACAATTTGAATAGGGAGAAGAACACAGCGTGAATAGGGAGAAGAACACAGGGTGAATAGGGAGAAGAACACAGGGTGAATAGGGAGAAGAACACAGGGTGAATAGGGAAAAAGAACACAATGTGAATAGGGAGAAGAACACAGCGTGAATAGGGAGAAGAACACAGGGTGAATAGGGAGAAGAACACAGGGTGAATAGGGAGAAGAACACAGGGTGAATAGGGAGAAGAACACAGGGTGAATAGGGAGGAGAACACAGGGTGAATAGGGAGAAGAACACAGGGTGAATAGGGAGGAGAAAACAGTATGAATAGGGAGAAGAACACAGTGTGAATAGGGAGGAGAACACAAGGTGAATAGGGAGGAGAAAACAGTGTGAATAGGGAGAACACAGTGTGAATAAGGAGATGAACACAAGATGTGATAAACAGTGGAGAACAATATGAATAAAGAAGAGAAACCCTATGCGATCACGAACGGGTACACCTGGTGAATTCAGTTGGTGCAGACAAAGGTTAACAGAACGGGACGAGTCGGTAAACGTGACGTCAAGGAAACCAGGCAGACTGCTAGCTTCCAACACGCTGATCCCTTACAAAGACGAGTTGCGGTTTCGCTGACAGAAAAAGAACCAAGTTTTCAGTGAAGTGCTTATCTCCTTAAGAGCTCGCACTACGAGGACAAGCTCCTCCAAATAAGCTAACCTGAAGTAGGCAGCTGGGGCGCCATGTGCCATGCGCGAAAGCAGAGAAATTTAATTCCAAAGCAAACACAAGTTTAGACGAAAAAAATGCCAGGCAGGCAAAGAGGCAAAAGCAGGCTAACAGCTAGCTAACTGTTTACTCAACTTGGTAAAATATAATTTGTACTTTTAACTTCACTCTTCTGTCTCTTTCTCTGCTTTCCACTTTTCTTTGGCTAGATTAGCTAAGTACCTTGCAAATTACACATGGGTTTGGGTTGGAAGATTTTTTCTTTAAAGAAAATAGCTTCAATGATTGTGTGGGTCCTGGGTCTTGGAATCCTGGTGTTGCGGGATGCGAAAGAAAAGTCACGTGTGTTTTCAAAGATTTATGTTAAAATACTTGCGTTAGCTAGAGAAAAAATATGTTTATCAGCCCTCGGGATGGCCGGTCAGCAGACTGCAAAACCCGAAATTAAATTCAGCTCACCAAAATCGATATAGAAAGAGGGTCGCTCTCTTCTGCATAGCTGGCCGAAAAAAGTACATGTACAGCAGCTTTAGCTGACTGTGTCAGCTGCTTCACTCTCAATTACCGTTAGAAAAGTTGATGCAGGCCAAGTTCTTATGGAGTCTGCGGAGGCGAGAGGAGAACCACTCCAGTTTGAAGTCTAGCAAGTTTTTGAGTCAGTTTTTAGACGTTTTGGGTTGGACCAACTTATTTAATTAGCTACCAGTTGGATTTAGATCGATAAAAGTTCCTTGCGACCTTGGGGCTTCAATATTTTATCCAAAGTGTGCCTTAGCGCTTTTAGATAAATAAAAATATGCACTAGCTTTAGGTCGATCATATTGTGCGGCCAAGGTAAAATAATATTTGAGCCACTGATTGTCAGTTTAGAGCCACTGATTGTCATTTTTGTTCAATTTATTGTCAGTTTAGCGCCACTGATTGTCAGTTTAGCGCCACTGATTGTCAGTTTAGCGCCACTGATTGTCAGTTTAGAGCCACTGATTGTCAGTTTAGAGCCACTGATTGTCAGTTTAGAGCCACTGATTGTCATTTTTGTTCAATTTATTGTCAGTTTAGCGCCACTGATTGTCAGTTTAGCGCCACTGATTGTCAGTTTAGCGCCACTGATTGTCAGTTTAGAGCCACTGATTGTCAGTTTAGAGCCACTGATTGTCAGTTTAGAGCCACTGATTGTCAGTTTAGAGCCACTGATTGTCAGTTTAGCGCCACTGATTGTCAGTTTAGCGCCACTGATTGTCAGTTTAGAGCCACTGATTGTCAGTTTAGAGCCACTGATTGTCAGTTTAGCGCCACTGATTGTCAGTTTAGCGCCACTGATTGTCAGTTTAGCGCCACTGATTGTCAGTTTAGAGCCACTGATTGTCAGTTTAGCGCCACTGATTGTCAGTTTAGCGCCACTGATTGTCAGTTTTTATTAGTAGTCTCTGATGGTCTACTGGCTCTATTTTCAAGGGTTCTGCAACTTCCTCATTTGAAACCAATTGCTCTAAAGATCGATTAAAAAAAAACTCCCCATCAGAAGGACAACAACAACCAAAAATGATTGATCTTGGCAAAATTGAAAGACATTTCAGTTTTCTCCACTTTGAATGCCTACTTAGCTTGATCAAATTGGGGCTTTTTGAGGATGGACTGGGATTTGGCGATCCGTCACAGCCAATCAGGAACCGTAGAAGAAGGGGATCAGGCTGAGGCAGAAGTGAGAGGACTGGCTGGGACGGAGTGTCTGCCGGGTCACTATACTAAAACTAGTGATCGATTTTTACCAAAAAACAAGCATAAACCTCGCATTCCCATCTCCGTCTCGCAGAAATCCTCATATTTCTGTTCCCCCCTTACCGCAACCCACACCTACTAGACTTTGCTCCCTTCAGTCTGGCAGAGGCGAGCAGTTAAACTTCCAAGACTAAAAACTAGTGTAGAAAAAAATTTTCAGGAAATTCTTGCGGAGCTATTTTAAAAAAAAATTCGTATTGAACTGTCTCTAAATCTCTTTAAACATTGGCTAGCTCCCGTCTATACACTGGACTCATAGTTGACAATGCTGGGATCATCAGCTCAGCCATTTACCGCTCAGAACGGTTCCGTATTGTTGGACTCCGAAGCTGCAAACATGCTGACAGATCCAAGCTTCATAACCAACCTGCAAACCGTTCTGGAGTCGATGCTCTACAATGAGACCGTGGCTGTGAAGCTGTCCCAGCCGTTCTATCGCGTCATGATTGCTGTTTACTGCCTGGTGTCGGTTCTGGCCGTAGTTGGAAACCTGCTGATGCTGTACGCGGTCCTGTCCGCCTGGAATCAGCGCAAAAGTCAGAGTCATCGGTGCTTCTATTTGAATCTGATCGCCTGCGACCTGCTCGTGGCGCTCATCGTACTGCCAGCCACGTGCGTCGATCAAATTGACAATCGTTGGTTTCTAGGCGAGTTGGCTTGCAAGCTGCGTCACTCGCTCAGCGTGAGTCTCATGTGCGGCAGCGTGCTCACCCTGACGTGCCTCAGCTGGCTGCGCAGTCTGGGCGTTAGCAGCAAGAAAACCGTGGCCGGCTGGATGGACGGAGGCCGTCGACTGGCCAGAATCGAACTCCTGACCATCGGCAGCATCTGGGTGGTGGCGTTGGCCGTCTCGGCGCCAGTAGCTCGCGTCTCCGTGGTGGATCGCAGCGCCGAGAGCCGGTTCTCCCAGCTCGGCGTGACCGTCAACTGGCCCGTGTGCGTTGAGAACTGGAGCCTGATCGGCGCGACAGGCCTGGAGGACAACTCCGGGTACAACTCGACGAGTACGAAATCGCGTGGCAGTGAGTTCTGGTACGGCGTTGCCATGCTCAACATCGTCTGCCTGCTGCCTCTAGTCAGCCTGAGCGTCGCCTACTTCCGCATCTGCCGTGCGATCTACGTATCTAACAGGATCCTGAACGTGCACAAACGCTACGAGGCGATGATGCTGTCCTGCAGCTATCAGAACTCGGACACCACCCTGGTCCGTCTGTCTAGCATCCGGCATCATTTCTCATTGGCGTCGACTTGCAGCGCGTTGAATCGGCGCAAACGGGTGGCCACGTCGAGACGGATGTTCCTACTTGGCGTGGCGCTGGTGCTGATATTCGCTGTGACGTGGCTGCCGATGCAGTGCCTGCAGCTGTACAGAGCCAACCTCGAGGCCAGCGACAACAACAACGAGCTGATGCACAAACTGGTCTCCTGCTTTCACCTGCTAGCCCTCACCAACTGCCTGTTCAATCCTTATTTTCTTGTGGCTACTCACTCGCTATATAGACGCACAATCCGTCGCCTTGGTAACCAATGCCGCTGCTGCTGCGGCTGTCGTATTACGTGGAATTTCGGTCACGAACGACCGGATCGAATTGAGCTGCAACAGCTGTGACAGTCGAAATACTAATTTCGACTTGTCAATGTAAATAATGTCCGGTGTTTGAGAGACAATGATTTATACAAAATCAGTCATTACTTCATTTACCCCCCCTGGAGAGTTGGTATTACACTATGAAGTGCTAACAATCTTCGGTAGGACTTCTACATACATCAAACTAGTGAGTTTCAATGATCCCGATGATCTACTACGTTAACTGGTTTATCTATCTACGACCAAATTTACTACATGATAAAATATTTCCCATGCTCAAGATACACCCATTCTCTTCATTGTGTAATTTACAACTTTGCAGCTCTTTTTACTTCATGCATAATTAACTTAACGTTAGAAAATATACATTTATAATCTCGTCAATTCAAGTCAAGTCAACTAGTAACTTAACAAATGCAAAAGCAGTTGATATTAGTGCAACTAAACTCTGCCTAAGCCAGCAAAAATGGGACATAATAAATAGACTGCTCTGAAAAGCAGCGCTTTCGACTTTATTGCCTTCCTAACTAGAAAGAGGGACACATTTTTGACCTAGTATTCAGCTATCCCATAGCTTTTCATTTATGATGTAACGAAAGGGCCCGCTTTAGAGTGTGGCTTAGAAAAGCTCAAAAAGAGACAAAAGGAGGCAAATAATTAGAGACAAAGTGACAAGCTGAAAGTAGGCACTACCAAGTTGCAATGAGAAGAGGAGTTGATACTTCAACAAAGTAAACAGATTTTGAATAATCAAGCCCTAAAAGTCACCTGTCATTCGCTTCGCTATAGATAAAAAAGATTTTTCTTACGTTGTTTACATTTTAGGAAACTGGGCCCTGCACTCTAGCAAGATTAAGTGGGCGAAGGCAAATGCCGATGTACTTTTAGTTAGATAACGTTTCTTTGAAGGATAGCCGCGAGACCTTTGGGAAGG